>OY998119.1:30416055-31016055 GCA_963921985.1 Agrilus biguttatus
ATGATTTGCCTACCTCACTAAAATAAAAAACTACAGGTAGAACAAGCAATTTTTTTTGTTGGTATTATTGTAAGACTTCATTCTTGAACCATTTGATAAGATACACTTGCGTATTTCGACGCACACTGGCAATCCACACTATTAGAAACTGAAATGATAACATTTAACCCTTCGGGGATTGCACGTAACAATTCATTCCTACTATGTTGTTTTTCGAGATATTATTTTTACTGGACCTAGCAACGAATAAAACTAGAATTTGTACTGACAAAATTTCGTATGGGTTTGATATATGCGGTCGACACCTAGTTACGATCAGAGACGGCTAATGTATATGTTTAAACTTTCTTTGGTACAACGACGAAGAAACATCTTAATAAAGAGTAAAAAACACTTAGAAATATTTCAAAAAACGTTTATTCGCCTCAACAATTGTTTCGATCAGACGGTCATTTTCAAGAGTACACAAATGGTAACTAAACTTAAAAGTGTACAAGATCAATATATATAATAGGAAATGAAGGTGGGGGGTTAGTGCACAAATTTAGAAATCAGTAATTAAGAGAGTTGTGTTATGAACAATTAGTTCCAATTGATTATTAATTAATGAGGAAAAAATCTTGTTAGTAATCAAATGGAACTAATTGTTTATAACACACCTCTCTCAATTACTGATTTATAAATTTATGCACTAACCCACCACCTTCATTTACTACTATATAACAGGCGGGTTGAAAAGTTCGTAGGCTGACCCATAGATGGCGTTACTAGCATCAAATCCATATGACTTTTAGTCAGCCCTAACCTTCAAAAGACGCGTGTATAAATTTGACAGCTGTTGCACTATTAGTATCTGACTTATAGAACTTTTGTTACTTTGAAAAAATGGATAAAAAGGAATTTCGTGTGTTAATAAAGCATTGCTTTTTGACAAAAAAAAAATTATTGTAGAAAAGTGGTTTGCTAAATTTGAATGAGGCGAAATGAGCACCGAGGACGATGCACGCAGTGGACGCTCCAAAGACGTTGTTGGCTGTTACCGAAGAAAACATCAAAAAAGTCCACAAAATAATTTTTGATAACCGTAAAGTGAAGTTGATTGAGATCGCTGAGACCCGACTCTAAAGATATCAAGAGAACGTGTTGGTCATATTGTGAATGAATATGAATATTTGGATATGCGAAAGCTCTGTACAAAAAAAGTGGGTGCCGCGCGAGCTCACAATCGACCAAAAACAACAACGGATCGAATCGATGATTTTAAGCAGTGTTTGGAGCTGGGAGCTGTTCAATCGTAATAAATCCGAATTTTTGCGTTTGCGTCGATATGTGACGATGGATGAAACATGGCTCCATCATTTCACACCGAAGTCCAATCGACAGATCGACAGTCAGCCGAGTGGATTGCACGTGATAAACCAACTCCAAAGCGTGGAAAGACGCAAAAGTCGGCGTCGGCTGGCAAGGTTATGGCATCAGTATTCTGGGATTCTTATGGTATAATATTCATTGACTATCTTAAGAAAGGGAAAACCATAAAGAGCGACTATTACATAGCGTTATTGGAGCGTTTAAAAGACGAAATCGCGGAAAAGCGGTCTCATTTGAAGAAAGAGAAAGTACTATTTCATCAAGACCATGCACCGTGTCACAAATCAATGAAATCGTTGGCAAAATTCCATGAATTGGGCTTCGAATTGTTTTCGCATCCAATGCTCGCTGGACAGACATTTCGCGCCGATGAAGATGTAATCGCCGAAACTGAAGCCTATTTTGAGGCTAAAGACAAATCGTATTATAAAAATGGCACAGAAAAGTTTTATGACCGCTATATCGTTGTATCGCCCTCGAAGGGAACTATATTGAATAATCAAATCAAATTCTATCAAAAAACTATTTTTTTCTATGCTAGCCTAGGAACTTTTCAGCCCGCCTGTGATATTGATCATGTACACATTTAGCTTTAGTTAATATTTTGGTACTCTTGAAAATGATCGTCTGATCGAAACAATTGTCGAGGTGAATAAACGTTTGTTATAATATTTCGAAGTGTTTTTTACTTTTGATGTATATGTGCTTCAAAACTGCCAAAAAATTAAATACTTATGTGTTTTTGTGCCCTAAGTACTAAAATTTATTAATATTATTATTTAGTGTATTTACACCACATCCGACGCTGATGTGTTTGTTGAAAATCGTCTTATACGGAGTAGTAAACCAAATGAATTCTGTATTTACCCTGATTGATCGGGTCGTGATATACTTAACTGGACGAGCCTTCGGGTTCTACACACCACTGGAACTGTGTCCGTTCCCTCAGTGTCCATATTTATTAGTACAAAACAGCGACTTTAGGCAGGTAATTTAGCTGTAATCGATGCAGACTTTACTGATAAGCATAATATGCTTTTTGCAAGGAATACGTAATATTTTCGGTAGCACGGTGTAGTTCGTTTACATTTTACAATTTTTTAAGAATGTGTTAATAGATACACGTGTAATAGTATCATATTATTGATTTTATTTATCTCAAGTGCGGATTGCGAACTCTCCATGCAGATATAACAGAGAGTGAATGTCTTTATTTCGAAACCTGTGGTCTGTATGAACTGTGGAGAGTAGAAACTGGAATGATTATTTATTGTATGTATTGATATTTGTTGTCGTTAGTCAAGATATAAAAGAAAATTAATGCAATAAATAAAAGTGTGGCGTTGTCCAATATTATTATTGGAAAGGCATATAAGCACCAACTTAATTTAGTTAAGAAATTTATCGAGGAATAATTGAATTTATGGTTGGTGCCACTGGAGCTATCTAGTTAAAGTATGCAACCAATTTGGGTTCATTTAGGTGGTGTATGGGTAAATCAAAATAATATAAATTGTTGATTGTGGAAGCTTTAATTTGTTGAAACTGGTTCATAATTTTAAAAAATTGAAAAACACAAAAAGTTTCAAGCTTTATATTTGTATTCACTACAATTGTTTCGCTTAACTTAAGCATCTTCAGGTGAAGATATAACAAAACTTGTGATTAGTAAGCACCTATATATAAATACTAATTGTTATGGTGAGGGAATTAGATATTTAGTAAAGGAGAACTTTTTACATCTAATTGGTCGTTCAAAATATTATTATTATCTTTATTACATCGATTAATTTCTAAACCCTCTAGTAATTACAGCTTTTTACTTTTATTACGAATATGTAAAATTTTAAATTCTAGATTAAAATTATGGCCATTAGTAATTAAATGATCTCCGTAAGCCGAGTCGGTTATTTATTTATTTAACCCTTATAATGCTAGCGAATACGAATATCAAAAGAACGACCAGTTTGGCCTACATAGACTTTCTCACAGTTGTAACAACTAAGTAAATAAGTACCTGATTTTGAGTTATCAGGTGTTTTACATTCGTTATTTAAAATAAATTTGCTTAAAGAGTTATCTGTTGCAAATGATTTAAAACTATTGTTTGTTTTTTGTAAAAATTTTCCTATTTAATTATTACTGTTTTTACCGTCGTAGGTTTTTTAAAACTTATTTCGAACGGTTGTACTGATGTACCACATTAATAAATTTATTACTTTGCTCGAAGGACCAAATTGATTGAAAAGTGTGTTAATTTTAATTATTTTATTCAAAATTATTTACACTATATTTAATGAAGTTTGTATGGGATTGTTTACCCAGCGAGTCTATAGTAGAACTGTTGTAACACTGCATTGTAAATACTTAAATAGAAGTTTGTTAAAGCCAGATGGGCGAATACCGAGAACTACACAAATGTTTCCAAAGCTACGACAAATATAATATACAAGTGAATCCTAATAAATGAAGAATTTATGAGGGTGCGACCCGACCTGGTCAGTCTTCAAATACAATACAATATTCTTAAAACTACACGACTAACTCTAGGTACCTAAACATGTTGTAATAAAATAAAAATACAGAAATAAGTCTTTGATACCGACAATTACAAAAAACAAACAATAACAGATAACTCTTTAGGCAAATTAATTTTAAATAATAAATGTAAAACACCTAACAACTCAAAATCAGGTGTTTATTTACTTAGTTGTTCCAACTGTGAAAAAACCTATATCGGCCAAACTGGTCGTTCTTTTGATATTCGTATTCGCGAACATTATAAGAGTTAAATAAATAAATAACCGACTCGGCTTACGCTGATCATGTAATTACTAATGGCCATAATTTTAATCTAGAATTTAGAATATTACATATTCATAATAAAGGTAAAAAATTGGATTTACTAGAGGGTCTGGAAATTAATCGACATAATAAAAATAATAATATTTTGAACGACCAATTAGACCAATTAGACAAGTTCTCCTTTACTAAATGTCAATATCTAATTTTCCCATCTTAATAATTAGAAGGAATATATAAGTAGTTACTAATCACAAGTTTTGTTATATCTTCACCTGAAGAAGCTTAAGTTAAGCGAAACAATTGTAGTGAATACAAATATAAAGCTTGAAACTTTTTGTGTTTTCAATTTTTTAAAATCAAAATAATATACATTTCACGCTTATATGATTGAATTAACCCTTAACTTTTAACAGGCTAAAACAATCACCAATATAAAATTGTTACAATCAGAATCTTAATTAGTTTGATTCCCGGCCGGTGAAAAACTGTCTCTTTTGAATGACAGTTTGTGTTTAATTCCTCTTATTTTATCATAAATGCCGAAAAACGGTACGACAAACTTGAACATTTACCTATTAATATAATAATTCCACCTGATAATTATAGTATAAATTTAAATCACAACAACTTTCAATATAAAATGTCTGCTTCAAATTTTTCTCTAAGCTGTCATCAAAATTAACTGATTATATTTATTATTACGTATTTAAGGAAAATTTATATCTATTTTTCGATATAATGAAAACATCACTTGGTTAAAGTTTATTAAGAGATAGTGATCTCAGTAAATAAAATTGCATTTTACGGTATCCACACTAGCACATTTACATACACAGCTTACGTCACAGTACGTAATATTTTGCACTTAAGGTTAATTCTTATTTCTTGTAGGTTTTTGCGTTCGCTACGAGAGCTACGGAAATGAGAGTAGGAGCATACCGAACGTTTGACATTCAATTATTGTAATCATTTGTAAAAAAGAAATTTTATTTCTAAAAAGAGTAAAAGGTTTTTAAATAATATGCGCGTATTTAAGTAACGGACTTACTCTAAGTGTATACACCGTACAAGGTAGGATAAAAATGCTTGTACTTCCTTTTTAATGCTTGTATCTGTAAATATTGTCTACTGTATTTACAAATAAATCAAACCTAAAACGCATTCCGACATCCGAGGTGTCATTCTCAGTTACATTTTCAGTTAATTTGAATTCTAAAACTTAGTATATACGAGGATGGATCAAATATAAACGAGCCTTTGTTCATAAAACGTTCATTTTGAAAAGTTTCACAAAACAAAAAATTTATGTATATTTTTTGACATATCCCTCTTGTTTGTCTATACATTTTACCCAACGCATTAGTAGTTATTTCATCCCGTTTTCATAAAAAGAAGCACTGCGGGTGTCTATCCAGTTGCCAACAAGCGTCTCCACCTGTTCATCGGTCCGAAATCGCTAATCGCTCGCCTCCTAGTGATTCTTTGAAGGGCCCAAACATGTGGAAATGACAATGGGATAGGTCTGGCATATATGGAGGGTGTTGCAGTAGGGTCCAGTGCATTTCGGCCTGCGTTAAAGCTGCGGTATGAGACCTAGCGTAATCGTGGCAAGAGTAACACGTCATGATTGGGGTGCGTCTTCTTTTTTCGGCGATAAACAAGTTTAACCTGACTGGGAAGGTTATAGTAGTAGGTTGCATTAATGATTCTTCGCTCGTGCAAGAAATCGACCAATAATACCTCTCTCCAGTCCCAAAAAACCGTGGCTAAAGCTTTTTACAGACAGACGTGTTTTCTGCTTCACTGGGTTTGATTCATCTTTGCGCCGCCACTCCATACTTGCTCGTTTTGATGTTGGAGTGTAATGGAGTACCCACGTCTTATCGCAGGTTACACTTTCAGTTTTGTGCAATAAAATTTCATCTTCCACTCTAAATTAACTTGTGAAACCAACGAGCTGAAACTTTTCGGAATGATTGTGTGCACACTCTCATAGCTGATGTCGAGTTCACCAGATATCTGAATCACAATGGCGTGTAACCTAACCTAACCTAACCTAACCTAACCTAACCTAACCTAACCTAACCAGTGAAAGCAGCAATACGACGCATCGTTTCCGTGGCACCTAATATATCCCCACTTCAAGTTCCTAATTCCCGGATGCGACTTGAACAACTATCCGGCACGCAATTTAAAAAGGCTCGTTTATATTTGATTCACCTTCGTATATATTGTTAAAATGTCTTTCTAAGATAGTTTGAGAATACCAATGATATCAAACAATTTTAAAACTAATAAAAAGGGGTTCGTATTACGGATGTGGTTTGAGAAAAGTTCCACTAGTGAATCTAACTATAGGTTAGGTTGGGTTAGGTTCGTTTAGGACACAAAGGAATATACGATCAATCTCAAACAGAAAGGAATGAGCTGTAAATTGCGTATGCATCGTTAAACCATCTATAAGATAAAATTCGAAGACTCATTTTTTCAAGTTTAATTTTTCACACGTGATGTATTCATTTTCCTTCACAAGTTCGATTTAATAATAGCTCATAGCCCATTAAACAGTTTGAAATGTCCTTTAGGTAACTCAAAAGATAAAATAAAAGGCCAAGAGAGATCAGATATTTAGAGTAATAAATGTAAAATTTACGACAAATAATATATAGGTCAGATTTATAAGATAATTAGCGTCAGATTTAAATAATATTTGGTACATTCTAGATTTAATAGAATTGATAGTCTAATTATAATCGTCTATAATGTTTTTTTTAAACGCTTACGAAAGTATGGAAATTTGCAAAAATAAAGTTAATATAATGAATTGAGATAATGGCCATATCTCAAATTAGGATCTTTTCAGGTCATTATTGAATTAAAGGTAGAATCCGCATTGCAGCCCCACTAGGGGAAGTTTAGTCTGTTTTTGTGGGAATTGAATGAACCAACGAAATAGGTTTGCCCTTTTCCTATATCAATCAATCATTGAAATATACACAATAAACACCTTATTCTTTTCTGCTTCACTAGTGTGACCTCCTTCAAACCGCACCTCTAATATTAACCACTCTTTAATAATAAAGTTGTTTGTTTTCATTGATATTTTCAAAATTAAAGAAGAATTACAATCTCCTTGGGAACTCTCCGTATGGTAAGTCCTCAATTATTTCCAGATACCTTAGTAATATCCTTGTTTAACAAATGAAATACATCAGTTAGTGGCAGGTATCAATAGAGTCAATGTACTGCCATAACAAGATACTTAACACCTTAATACTAGGTTTGAATTATAAAAACAATCATACCTAACGTTGGTTTAGTTCAAAATAAAAAAAATCTCAAAATTCTGCTTCAACATGTGCCTAAACACACTTTTTTTTAAGTAATATGCGAGATTATAATAATATAAATAGTTTAGCACTAAGTGAATTGAAATAACTAGTTTAATCGAAATAAAAAGCGGCACCTATCATATCAAACACTAGTTAATAGCATAAAACATTGTGGCAGCGTTTAGTATTTTAGTAGTGATCCTGAAATAGGAAATAGTTGTGGTCCGACTGTCATTCTAATGCGAGAAAGGCAAAGCACAATTATTTGCTATTTCAGGTCCACTGCTATAGTACTATATGTTGTCTCCATGTTATTATGCTCTTTGGTTTACGTAGGCTCATTATAGATGTAAATAGGTGAAATTGTGATATTTTCCAAAATTATATTAAACACGATGTAAATCAAATTTATTTTTGAAAAGGCGCTACAATCCTTTATTACAATGTAAAATTGCATTTATCTAAACACGGAACAGTGGTGTTGACAACATCTGTCTTGAATTAATTGATGTATTAGGCGTCAGATTGATGACAATCCTTGTCAAGAGAAGCGAAGAAAAATAAACTTTTCAGAGATTGATATTGTTTATCAGGATGATTTTTAAGTGTAAGTACTTATGCATAAATATAAATCATCATTATCATAGGGTCATCAGTCCAACGACCGACTGGACATGTATCTACATTTCTTCCGATCTTGAGGCAATCTTCGCATTTACCGAAAACTAGAACAACCCACATCACCTTTTGCGAATAGTAATCTAATATAGGTCTTCCTCTGCTCATTTTTACTCCTGTTTCTGCTTCTATGTTACCTCAAACTAGCCCTTCGTTTCTCAAAATATGTCCCTAACTATCTTTTTCCTTGTTGACCTCTACAGCGTCCTCAGTTATCTTATTTTATATTCATGCTATTTAAATTATCCTCCTATAATACAATATCGCAAAAGCTTATAACTTTTTCATTTTCTACTCGTTTTTACTAGTGAACATTGAATGGACACCTAAAATTGAAGTTTACAGGTAATTCGTAGTTTTCATAGACTGTAAGAATAACACTTAATATTCCTACATAAAATTGTAAATTTACTCGATACATAACGAAAACAGGATAATCTTAAGGCAGCGGACGTAGTACCAAGTCAGTGTTCGCAGATACCCTTGAAATAGACAGATTATGCGGATTATAGACAGTGGCCGGCATGTAAGGAGATTCGGTGACGGTCAGATTGACAGCTAGGTGGGCGGAGACTTTTAGCATAGCAATAAATGAAAGAGCCAATAAGAATATAGCTGTACCGAAACGGCAACTTGTAGTTCAGCGGCGCGTACCACTGAGAGAAAAAGGACTAAAGAAGGAACAAAAGTGAATTCATTCAACTAATTTACTTACCCTAATGGTGTTTTAATGATGTATGCGAAGTAAACAATTAAAATTTCACTATCATCATGAACATAAGGAGAAAATAACGGTTATAACCACCTAATTATATAAATCTAGGAATAATAAGTAATTTAAAGATTATTAGGTATGCATAGAAATAAGTTGTTGACAAACAAAATAAAGTTGAATGAACAAAACTTTATAATATGAATTATGTAGTGTATCTTACTCAGGTCTATTTGTTAAGGCATTTGTTATAAAACTTAGCTCGTACAACCGATCTTTATATTTGTTATTTTTATATTTCGTAGTTTCGTTTATAGTTGTACGATTTGTGCATGTACCAGATGTCGTAAATAATGTTGTTTAGTCTGGGTATTAGGTTCGCTGGCGGCGATAGAAGAATATCGTGGTTAGTAGTTGTAAGTAAATTATTTCTCTACAAACAACCACTTCTCTACTCTGTTAATTTGCAGCTATTTGCCACTACGCTGCTGAACTTTGCTGAACAGTTGTCATTTTGCCTACCTGTCGATTAACCCCGCCCTAAAGGGGCTAACTTTGCCAGTGCGCATCCGATTATTTATGGCTTTTGAATCTCCTTACGTGCCGGCCACTGTAACATTAATATAACATCATTCAACTGTTTGGGCATTTTTACATAAATCACTATATAAATATCTACAGTGCGATGGTAATTCTTAAAAGAATCGTTGTTTGGCTACCGTTTATTAAGGTAGTTTAAGGTTAAAAGCTTCAGAATGATCAAAAAGGGGAAATAGACCAAACACAACAACGAAAACAACACATACAAAAACCCTGCAGCATTGTCCGTAATGTTGCCAACAGATTAGTATGAATGTATGTTCCAATTTCAGTGCGAATATTACTTTTGGGGAATCACTCTTACATTGACAATTTTTTGTGTGTAATAACGTAATAGGTTACGTGCAAAGTTTCTTGATTTGTATCAAGTATATTATGTAGTTTTCGTTTTTCTGTTCACTACTTAAATACTGAGTAATCAAAAAGTGATAATAGCTGTATAATAATTAGTGAATCAGAACACAATTGCAGCTTGTTTCAATTACCGGCGATGACGTAAACTAAAATTTCCGTTTACACAAAAGGAGCATTATTTAAATATGTCGAATTGTTTAAATGCAAATAATACGAAAATATTAATTTGTCAGGGGGGTGAAGGTAAAATTTGCAGATAATATAAAACTTGGAGATTAAATACTAGAAGAAGTCGTTAATTTTTGATATCTAGGAAGTACAATAAGTCAAGATGGGAAAAGTGGTGGAGACATAAGATAGCGTAGGGTCGAATGCTTGGAATAAGAAGTCTAATACTTTTCGTGAACACTAAAGCACATTATATACGAGACATGTTTTTTAAGTAAGTATCGTTTTGAAATTCTGCTACCGCAGCGCTGCGGTCCGCGTTCCGCGCATGCGCACTGAGTACCTACATCTCTCATCTGCGAACTGACGCCATTACAGTCCGATTCGCCCTTGCTCTGATTCATGTTTACTGAGTGTTTAAGATATCTCCGATTATCGTGAGTCCCGCCAACTGTGATATCCGGGCTGTTATACGATTCCTTAGTGCTAGAGGACTGAAACCGATTGATATTCATCGTTAGATCTGTGCTGTTTACGGAGAAAACATTACGAATGATGGAATGGTAAGGAAGAGAGTGAGAGGATTTAAAGATGGCCGCACAAATGTGCATGATGAACAACGAAGTGGGTGTCCTTAGGTCGTTAATGAAGATTTGGTGCAGAAAGTGGACGAAAAGATCTCATTACATCTTTTCACTGGGAAACTCTAGATCATCCTCCGTACAGCTCTGATCTTTGCACGTTTTTTAATTAAATTCAAAACGGTATTTGGTTAAAGAACATGCCTTGTATTATTGTATGCACACCTTGTTTGTAAGTATATCTTAACCCCTCTACATTTAATGTCCTTTATAAAATGCAAATTCAAATGAAAAGATCTACAAACATATTTTATTCAAATTAAAGAGTGTGCAGTTTTGATATAGAAAATTATTGAAAAAAAGATTTTATCGCGATATTGTGATGCTGAAGGGCTTCTTCTGATTTCAACAGTTTCGCTGATTGATAGCAAGAAATGAAGTTATTATCGTATAGTTAAGTACCTACATAATATCATTTTTTGTTATTTTATTTAATTAATGATTCCCCTCTCGAGATGATTTAGCAATTTGTAGTAAGCCGCATTCGCGTTTGTCACAATTTTTTTATTTGTAAAGCTTTTATTTTGACATGGTTGTCAGTTTGCCAGTTTTATTTATATAAAAAGATTTATAAATTGCGGGGTGTTTGAAATTTTATGTGGATCAGTGTACATAGGTATTTCATGTACTGATTGGGTAAATTGCACTACTTAGAAATTGATAAAAAGAATAATCTGTAAGTTGTGTAGCACACGTATAATGTTTTCAATTTATAAAACAACATTAAGTATTATCTTTTAATGATTATTTACTGGATTTTCCAGATTTTTAATCGATTGTACCTGTTGCGTCAATATAATTGTAAACAACATTAAACAAAATGTACATATACCATTAAATGGATTTACAGTTAGTGAAAAGGAAAGCTAACCAACATATCGCAGCTAATCTGCAAAATCGAAACAGCGCTGCTATCCAGATACTATCACAACAAACCATTGTCCAAAAAAATTAAGAAAACGAACTAAAGATCAAAGATCTCATATTTGGAACGCGTCCTACCAAGTAGGCACAACGAACCGAAAGCCATATCCCACGACCGGTTTCGACCTATCGGGTCTCATCAAGTGGACGCTGGCAGAAAGGCCTTTACGGGCATATTATATGATCGTTGTGCCTACTTGGTAGGACAGGTTCCAAATGTGAGATCTTTGATCTTAATATTTAGACGAATAAGGATTTTAGATCCTTGTTTTCTTGAAAATGTTATATCTTCGTTGAAGAATCCATCGGAATCAACAGTGTAATTCAATGCCGGTAGGGGTATTAGCCCTTGGAGTAGTTGTTTCTGTTGATTATATATTTATGTTCATAAATTATTTATTGTCATTTTATAAAATAGTCGCCAGGTATACTGTAGTTAATCCCAGAATTTACTTTTTATTGCAGTCATTAAATTCGAACTACTCCTTTGTGACGAACACCGTGCAGAATTACTTATGAAAAAAATCAATTATATAAAACGGTTCTTTAAAAAGAGAATTAATTCTAGTACTTATTACAGTTATTCTCAGTTTTGCTACTGCGACAATTTTGATAATATTTAAATGAAAAGATAGTAATAGCGAGGAACAGTACTGAATCTTCTTCTCAAGGTAAAAAGAATGAAAATGCTATATTTCTTCAATATTGTTGATTTTTGTAAAGCAGGCAGTGAGTTTTAAAAAGTGGATGGTGCCCATACTTGCTTGCCCCCGCTCCCTTACCCCAAGTTATTCCTATACTTATATGTTAAAATCAGTATAGTTCGGAAGGTTAGAGGATTCACCTTCCATTTTCTGTTCATGAATTGCATTTGGTAGACTTGTCCGTTTGACCATACCACTTGATATAAGAAATGCTGTTACCTTAAGTGGTAAGTTCGCATTTTCGCTTGCAATGGAATTAAAAAGTGTCGTAGAGGGCATAAATATCAATTCATTCGGAATTTGGGATATTTAACGCTACAAGCAGATGGCCCAGGATCCACGGTAGTTTTATCAAAAGTAGCATGATTGTCAGAAAAAAATCTCTTTCGCATTTTGTCGTGTGATGTCCCGTTTCATATGTTTTTGGGATCACTGACTTCCAAAAATCATGTCTTTAGCAAGTAAACTTGACAGTAATGACAGGGCTAAAAAACAATCTTGTATATCAGTTGTCTTTTAATAATGTGGAATAAAACATTCATTTTATACAGTCCATTAATTCAAGTGGCACAACTGTATTTACATAGATCACAGCATTTAAAATTTGCAACGCAGCCCTATTTACAGTTACACTTAACTAAGGATGCGCACGCTTCTGGAGTTACAGGCTTTGTACGTCACACGTGTTCGCAAATACTGTTAGATTTATTTCATAGATCTAGTGTACCCAATAAAGCGACTGTCACCATATGTCACTTTGAAAGAAAGCGCGTCTGACATGTTTTAGACCACCCCTTGTTGGTGAAATCAGTTCCAGATGAGTACCGTTTTTACATCCAAATATAACGTTCACTGTAGAAATAGAAGAAAATAATAGTTTAAATTTTTTAGATTTAACTATATCAAAAATAAATTACAAACACGATTTTTCAATATTTCACAA
Source organism: Agrilus biguttatus (assembly GCA_963921985.1). Classification (NCBI taxonomy): domain Eukaryota; kingdom Metazoa; phylum Arthropoda; class Insecta; order Coleoptera; family Buprestidae; genus Agrilus; species Agrilus biguttatus. The sequence goes on from OY998119.1 coordinate 30,429,288, forward strand.
ACCAACACATCGGATACAGTTATTAGCAATTTGTCAACACACCCCTACCAACACAAACATGCCGCATTCCATAGCATGTTATATAGATTAATAATAGTACCTATGAACATTGACAATTATAATAAAGAACTGAACATTATAAAGCAAATCGCACACAACAATAATTACAATATCAGTGTTATAGATAAAATTTTAACAAAAATCAAATTTAAACAGGCAATACAATCAGTTTTTCCAAAAATTAATAACGAAATGAAAAAATATGCTTTAATAACATATATAGGACATCCTTCAGAAGTTATTAAAAAGATTTTAATCAAAAACAATATTAATGTAGCTTTCAAAACCAATAATTCGATATCAAATATTTTAAAAAACAATAAAGATAAAAATGATAAAGACTGCCAATCAGGAATCTATAAATTAAATTGTGGAACCTGTAACAAAATTTATATAGGTAAAACTAAAAGAAATTTTAAAAAAAGAATAAGTGAGCACTATAGGTCATTTAAATATAAAAAAATCGATTCTAATTACGCGAAACATTTGTTGTTAGAAAATCATCAACTCAATTATGAATACACTAATTTGCATAAAGAATCAAATAATTACAAACTAACTTTACTTGAAACTATGGAAATAAATAAATTCAAAAAAACAGATTTGCTTTTAAATGATCAGTTAGATCTAAACAATTCACCGTTATTAAACCTATTCCCCCTCCCCAGTGGTAGTTCGAACCCTAACTTAGGTATAAATTAGATATATTTTCGTTTGTTAATTAAGTATAAGTCTACTTCTGATGAAGCTAAAGTATTAGCGAAACAATTGTTAAGTGAAAAATAAACCAGTGAAAATTAAAAAATGTGTTTTCCTTCTAAAGTACCGTTTTTAGTAAATACCACCCTCTTCAAGACATCATTCAATAAGGTAAAAGAAGTGCAAAATACCTACACTTAATTTTTGTTTTAGGTACTAACCCATCAAAAACGATGCCTTTCTGATTTACATTATCAATATAATGATTGATACTGATAGTAGTTCTAAGTTTAAACATGTGCACAATCCGCCAAATATTTTAGCCAGTATATATGGAAATATAAATACACAAACACAATTGTTAATTTCCACAGTTTTTATTGTTCTTAACAATTGTTTCGCCGCTTTGCAATTTCGTCAGAAGATACAAAGGTACTTACTTTAATTTACATAATTCTGTATATTTAAGGTAGGGATGAAGGAATTGGCTAAAGATTCAGTAACGGGGAGTTTTTTAATTCTATTTGTTCATTTAATAATAAATTTTTGTATCTTCTGACGAAGCCGCAAAGTGGCGAAACAATTGTTATGAACAATAAAAACTGTGGAAATTAACAATAGTGTTCGTGTATTTATGTTTAATATGAATTTCCATCATGTAAGAGTAGATTCGATTGACTATATATGGAAATCTATCAGTAGTGGACGCTTCAAATCAATTGGAGATGTTCTTCGGTTAAGACCGACTTAGTGTTACTGAACTGCATTTCCCCAAACGTAATTTATTTGCTCTGTCATTATTTTTGACTTCACGTACTAAAAGTATCATTTTTCGTAGTCAATGATCCAAAAAACATATGAAATTTTTCGGGAAATAACGTTGGCTATGCTGGTTGCTTAATGACACACACTTAGAGTACTTTTATTTTAGAAATTAATAACTATTTATTAATAATAATAATTAAGTAATTTCTAAAATAAAATTATCCTAAGTTACTCCTTATTACATTAGCTATTCGTCAGTGAAAGTCCCGTCAAAATCGGTCTGGCCGTTTAAGAGATTATCCGGAACAAACAAACAGACAGACAGGCACAAATTGTAAAAAATGTTATTTTGGTATATGTACCGCGTATACATTACATCCGTATGCATTTAGTAAAAAGTGGTTATTTTAATATTACAAATAGACACTATATGTGTAGATGTATAGACTAAGAAGTATAGATACATTAAATAAAAATGCGATTCGAACTCGTTCTTATATTTTCTTGATAATTTATTTTTATATCATCGATGCCATGATTGGTTATGTGTAATTAGTTTTGGGAAAGCAATTTCCACTCTTGTAAAATATTATTTTGAACGGATTAAGGGAGCAAAGTCAAGATTAAAAACGTATTTAAGATTTGCATCGATACTGAACAAGGTTTAGAAGTAATAAGAATGAAATTTATAGGAGCAGAACTTTAAACAAAACTTGAATAGAAATTGTGGTCCTGTAGATTACTTTTTTTGGTAGTAATAAAATGTGCAGTTCCTGTAAGATAAAGCTGCTTAGTAACGTTCAAAAAACCTTGAGGAAGCCACGCGCAAGAAACAAGTTCTATCGCATATTAGTACTGTCATTCGAATTTTAAATTTCTTTCGCAAAAAATTAACTCACACATTCACTTTAGTGTTTAAGTTGATAGCAAAATATTTATGTACGTATGTGTATGATTTATTATCACTTTCGCTATTTTTTATGTCAGTTGTTTACCTCCGTTGTTTTACAAAATCACGAATTTTGATGATATTGTTTTCGTAGTAACTATAAGTTTTATCTAAGGTATACTTGTACTTGTAATACGCGTATCTCGATATTCACTTTTATTTTGCGACTATTATCAAATCAAATACGGAAAATTTACTCGAAATTGAAAACTTCGTAGAGTTTAAATTTTATCGAGATCAAAGATTCCTTTCAATTTAGTGTTGAACTTAACGTATGTTACGAAATTTATTTGAAAATTAAAATTGAACAATGTTAAAATATAACACACAAATGTAAACTGTTTATTATTTAGCTTTTGTTGACAACATTATATTCAAATTATGAAATTCGAATATAAGCTGTGTTTAGTCGTCGATCTTATTGCTTGAGACTCGCACAAACCACTTCGTTTGTATGACGTTTATGATAGTAGCCCATTCTTAATGTAAAAGTAGGTTGATTATAAATTACAACTTTTACACAATTGTCAAGGATTTTTCAGCTACTGCAACGAAACCAAGACTAACTTGTCTAAATACGATGATAAACCAAACATAAACGGTAATTTTGTAAAATAAATCTGTTGATTAATGATACACACAAAATAAACATTTAATATTTTTTATTGTAGTCACCTCCATGCTCTACATACTTTTGCCACCGATTTGGAAGCTTGAATATCCCTTCTTCATAAAAAGTTTGAGGGCGAGTTGTCAGCTAATTGCGCACATACACCCTCTACTTCTTCATTGTCTTCCAATCTTTTACCTCCAAGTGGTTCTTTCAAGGGCGCGAATAAAAAATAATCACAGGGTGATTTGTGATTAGTCAGGGCTATAAGGAGGATTATAGAGGCTTCAGGGTTTCCCAGCCCATTTCTTCCTTTTCAAAACTGCGGTGTGTGGCGATTTTTGTCGACTGTAGAACTCAGAATAGTAAGCCGCGTAATTGATCATTGAAATCGTTGATCGTGAAGAAAATCATTGAGTAAAACTCCCCTTGAGTAAAAGAAAACAGTTGCAAGCACTTTTCCGGCTGAGAGACAGATTTTGGTTTTGGCTTTGACAGGGCAGCCTTCGTCCTTTCTTGCCCACTCCTTACTGGCCATTTTTGATTGAATGATTCGGGAGTGTAGTAGTGGACGCACGCCTCATCACAAGTGACGATATAACTCCCCTTCTTGTCGAAATCGATTCAGAAGTCTTAAGATTACCGACCTGACCTGTTTTTGATTTTCGGTCAACAACCTTGGCACTAACCACAACTAGCGAGCACTAATTTTTCTAAAACCAAGTTCATCTGTGATGATGGATTGAACACTCCCATATTCCCATAGCTGATACCCACTTCTGATGAGATTTGTTCAATAGTTAACCGGTTGATGGTGATCACCTTCGAAAAGCTCTCTAACAGCACGGACGTTGTCATTTGTCATTTGTGAGACTTGTTCTTGGGCGTCGCCCATGGCTTTTATCTTCGATACGTTCTCGCCCATCCCTAAATTATCTGTTCTCTGACCCACGTATACACTCGATTCTGAGATAGCATAGCATTCCCAAACTGTGCCTTCAAACGAGTGAAATTGTCCGATGGTTTAACGCCTTCATTGGTTAAAAACATTATCATGATGTGCATTGTGATTGTGCAACAGACGAAGGTACCTTACGCTCAGTCATGGTACTGTACTGTACTGCGGACAGAACTGAGCGCAGCTGCTACCTAAGCCGGTTTCCCCCTCCTTATAAACTAAACAACACTCGAGCATCAAATCCTCTAGATCGGAATTACTTGCTAAGCTAAATAGTAAAATTACCGTTTATATTTGATTTATCCTCAGACCAAAAATATTTTTGAAACCCTCATGCATCGTATTCAGAACCAGGAATAAATTAGTAATCTTAGTATTTTCAGAGGAACTCGCGGTGGCGACATTATGAAACATCTTTAAAATAAAGATTAAACACACAAAAAATGCTTTTACACGTTTCAAAAGATGTTTATTAACACTCTATATATGTTTCGACCTGCCAAATCTTTTTCAATAGTAATTGGTTTACTAAAGGGAAATTCTTCAATAACTGGAGTGTCTTTGGACTCCGATATGTCGTTGGTCGTTCTAATGGCCTTTTTGATTTGTCACTGTTCTAGAATATTTCGGTATTGGCCTTTAACTTCCAATTTGTCATTAGCAATTTCATAGCTATCTTCTAAACAATGCAGACTTATGCCTGTAGATGATTGTTTATTTTTCGTCTTCATTATGTTCATTTATTCGAGTACCAATCCAAAAAGAGTTACAATCCTTGCAATTTAGTTTATAAATACCACTTTTCTGTAATTTACTGGTCTTTTGTTTGTAATTTACTAACATTCTTTTTAAATTACATTTATTTATCAAAATTGTTTTTATGCCTAATCTATTTTATTGTCATTACTTGTATAATTAACAAACCTAAATTTTTTGTCATTTTGTTTGTATGCGTAAAAATTATTAAGAATTAGTTTCTTCTGTTTATTTTTAATCATATCCTCTGTTAATTCGGCTTTATATCTGTTATTATTAACTATTAATTTGATAATGTCATCTTCTTTTCTTTTGTTTATTTAAAGGAAAAGTGAATTAAGCTATAAAAAGTTGAAAGCTTTATTTGCCACGATTGCTTAAATCTTGTGTGTATAATGACATTGGTACATGTTGGTTTTCTGTAAATTTTGTACTATAATTTATTGTTTATGATTTTAAAATTTATGTCTTAGAAATTGAAGCCATGGCTGGTATCTTGGGTTTCCATTGTAACTTTAATTCTTTTGTTTAGGTTGTTTAAATAAGTTAGAAATTGTTCCTGTCCAAATACAGAAGATTTATCAACATAGAGCGTCCAGTGTAATACATTTTTGGTTAGATTATTTCTATTATTATGTAAATTATTCTCAAGACTTGATATAAACATCTGAAAAAAGTGGCGAAATGGGTGAAGCAATAAACCCATGGATAGTCCTTCAATTTGTTTGTAGTAATTTATACATACATTTATTGCCTTTTTTTTTTAATCTGTTATATCTTCGTTTCAGAAACTATCGGAATCAACAGTGTAATTCAATGCCGGTAGGGGTATTAGCCCTCGGAGTAGTTTCTGTTGATTCCATATTTATATTTTTATTTTGTGGTAATTATTATTAAAACGGAATTAATTTTGATTAAGGCAGGTTTCAATAGCAGTGATTAATTGATTTTTGTAATTTATTATCTCTACTTCATTTAATGTATTTCTGATAATGTTTACAAGTTCCTCTGTAGGTATTGATGTAAACAGACTGCTAACATCGAATGAAATTAATTTCACTTTATTTGGTATTACTAGATCTTTGGTATTATTTATGAATTCGTATGAATTTTTAATAAAAGATATAGGTTTAAAATTGATTATATTTTTTGAAACATTTAAAAGCATTTTTTTGTATGTTTGGTCATTATATTTTTATTATAACTAGTATTACTTAAAGCTGTCCGTCATTGAAATCTTTGATTTAATAACTTAGTAACTCGATCTAATTATTTACTTCATTACTTTGGTTCGAAAATCGAAAATGTTGACACTTCCGTGTGTCTTTTTTTTTAGTTACTTACGAGTACTATGATCTGGCACGCCGTTTTACTATTTAATAGTAAGAATTTTCTCATATCAAATAGAAAAAAACCGTTCTTCTTAAAATGAAGCAGATTTTTTTAAAATTATATCGTTGTCATCACATAATAATACTTCGTTAAATAAAATTTATGTTAGTACATAATAAAAATAACGCATTCCACTGTACGAGGCATGTTTTTAAGTACCGCTTCGAAATTAATAAAAAAACGTACAATGATATCTTAATAATTTTATTTTTACATGTAAGCCTGTACCTTAATCTAATTTTCAACATAATCTCATTCAATTTTGAAGCACATGTCATAACGTTTGGCCAGTGACCAGTTTTTTAATACCCTTCTCATATAATTCTGCGCCTGTCTTGTTAACTGTTAACCACTGCATCACAACTGTTTTGACATCGTCATCGCCTTGAAAACGCTGACTGCCCAGATGTTTCTTCAAGTGCAGGAACAAATGGTAGTCACTGGTAGGTCCTACCATAGGTCGTTATATGCATCAAAGCCTGGTCTTTGCTTCGGTTCAATCAGATTTTAATTCTGACTTTAAGTTAAGGAGCTACAGTCCTCCAAATTGTCATCCGTTTTTCGAAAATCGAGCATAATTCAAACTTTCGCGTGACTTTTTGGCATGGTTACGAATTTTATTTTGGAAACTCGAATAGGTCGTTATATGCACCAAAGCCTGTTCTTTGCGTCAGTTTAATCAAATTGTAATTCTGACTTTAAATAGAGGAGCTACGGCTGTGCAAATGATCATCCGTTTTTAGAAAATCAAACAAAATTAAAACTTTCGCGTGGCTTTTTAGCATGTTTTTTTTTAATTTTAATTCCGACTTTAAATAGAGGAGCTACGGTCGTGCAAATTGTCATTTGTTTTTCGAAAATCAATCAAAATTCAAACATTCGCGTGGCTTTTTGGCATGGTTAGGAATTTTATTTTGGAAATTCGAATAGGTCGTTATATGCACCAAAGCCTGCTCTTTGCGTCGGTTTAATCAGATTTTAATTCTGACTTTAAATTAACTGGCTACAGTCCTACAAATTGTTATCCCTTTTTCGAAAATCGAACAAGATTCAAATTTTCGCGTAGCTTTTTGGCATGGTTAGGAATTTTATTTTGGAAATTGGGAATGGTCGTTATATGCAACAAAGCCTGCTCTTTGCGTCGGTTTAATCAGATTTTAATTCTGACTTTAAATAGAGGAGCTACGGCCGTCCAAATTGTCATCCGTTTTTCGACAATCAATCAAAATTCAAACTTTTGCATGACTTTTTGTCATGGTTACGAATTTTATTTTGGAAATTCGAACATGTCTTTAGATGAACGAGAGCATGCTCTTTCCGCCTGTTTAATCAGATTTTAATTCTGGCTTTAGATAAAGGAGCTACGGCAGTGAAATGATCATCCGTTTTTCGAAAATCAATCAAAATTCAATCCTTCGCGTGGCTTTTTGGCATGGTTAGGAATTTTATTTTGGAAACTCGGAATGGTCGTTATATGCACCAAAGCCTGCCCTTTGCGCTGGTTTAATCAGATTTTAATTCTGACTTTAAATTAACTGGCTACAGTCCTACAAATTGTTATCCCTTTTTCGAAAATCGAACAAGATTCAAATTTTCGCGTAGCTTTTGATAGGATGATCTAAAGTTTATCAGTGAAAATGTGTGATGGGATCTTTGGTCCGATTAGCCACATGCGGACGAGCATTGTCATGCACATTTGTGCGGCCATCTTTAAATGCTCTCACCCACTTCCTTACCATTCCATCACTAATAATGTTTAGTCTGTAAACTGCACAGATCTCAAGATGAATATCAATCGGTTTTAGTCCTTTAGCACTAAGGAATCGTATAACAGCCCGGATTCCGGACTTCACAGTCGACGGGACTCATGATTATCGGAGGCATTTTAAGCACTCAATAAACAACGTAAACAAGATCGAATCAGACTGTAATGGCGCCAGTGTGTAGATTAGAGATGTAGGTACTCAGCGCGCATGCGCGGAACGCTAACCGCAGCGCTGCGGTGGCAGAATTTCGAAACGGTACTTACTTAAAAAACGCTTCGCATCATTGTAGACTTATAATGAATATAAAATCTAACAAAAATTTATTATATAGAAATAAAATTCATGAATTATTTTTTGTACATAATAATTATGTACATATGAATGGTTGCCAAGACTTCGAGGTATAACCTTCGCCCACGTTGTCGCTAATGATGTCAACCTCAATTGCTGACGAAACGTCTAGACCTAACCATTCATTAAGACCACGTCCTTTTAACACGAATCCCAATTACACTATAATTATGGTTATCGCAGGATTCTGCAAAACAATTGAGAAATCTAAACATTGATGTTGATTTAAAAAATCGATAGAATATTCAGATCCGTGTCACCCATGCCATATTTAGATAATTCTAAATTAAAATTATATACATATTACCATTATGTACATAATAAGAGATTTAAATTATAATTATGTACATAACACATGAGCAGAAAAGTCCCGGGCCTAACAAAGAAAACACGTTTCTTTTTGTTCAAAATTGGCTTTATTCATCAACGTAATCTCCATCAAGAGCAATATAATCATTTCAGCGGTGCTCTAACATTTAAATACCACTTTTGTAGAACAATTGTTTTTTTTTTTCCTAAAAAAAGGCCTCAGCTTCAGCGATAACCTATTCATTCGAGCGAAATTTCTCGCCGGCGAGCATTTTTTAGGGATTTACGAATAGCCAGTAGTCGCTGAGAGCCAAATCTAGAGAACATGGTGGAATTGCTCCCACATCAATACCAAGTTCAGTTCATATAGTTTTTCCATTGTTTTGATGACAAATGACTTGTGATACGGTGCGTTGTCTTGATGAAACTAAATTTTCTTCTTTGCCATATTCGGTTGTCTCTGCAATTTTTGCTTTCAAACGCTCCAATAACGCTATATAGTTCACTCTTTACTGTTGATGGTATTTCCCTTCTCAAGATAGCCGATGAATATTATTACCACGCACATCCCAAAATACCAAGGCCATAACCTTCCCAGCCGATTGTTGTTGTGCTTTCGGGCTCTTAGGACGAGGTTCCAGGTTTGGACCAGTTGTTGTCCACTCAGATGACGATAATTTTGATTCCGGAGTGAAGTGATGGATCCATGTTTTATCCATTGTCACATATCGACGCAAAATTTTCTGCTTGTTACGTTTAAACATTGTCAAACACTGCACAGAATCATCAGCATGTTCTTGGTCACGGTCAACACGGTCAAAGGGGCGTCATTTATGTATTAGGCCCGGGACTTTTCAGCCTATATGTTACATACTTATAAGTATATAGACATCTAGTTAAATTGGTGAAGGCTTTCGCGGCCAGTTGACGAACTGGTGTAGTCCTGATTCAGATATAAAGAACATCGTCGCCTAGAATTGCTTCCTGACGTTTCGCTAGCACCAGTAGCTAGCTTCTTTAGAGATCTCCGATGCTTTCTTCTTGTGCTAGCAAAACGTTGGGACGACGGCCTTTAGACCCGAATCAGGACTACACCAGCTCACATTTAGTTAATTCTTCGGATATTATTTACTCCAGTACTGCATGCAAATAGTTATAAAATCTTAAATAATACATAAGAAATTAAATCATTTTAAATAAACAACTTGTGTAACAACTATTATTCAGTTACCGAATTAGCTAATCGAATTAAAAGATCGATTCTGCACATCACTGGCTAATTTATTGAACTTACGAATACTAATCATAATTAATTAGAGAGAACCACATTTTTTGTTTTAATTGCTTATCTTTGCATTTTAGAGCATCTATTATGCGAATCATTCGCGAATATGCAAAATAAATTCAAGAGTAAATAAATCCACTCCAATTTTTTTTTGGGCCAAATGATCATGTAGCCACTTCAATCTGTTACTTTATAGTGTTTATTAAATAAAATCTTTAACAATCTCTCTATTTTATCATAATATTAACGATATGTTTGTGATCTTTGGAGTCAATGTGAAGCAAAGTAAGTGGATTTCTGGATGTATTCTAAACTTTAAGTGTTTGTTTAATTTAACAACAATTAAACAAATAATCGTAATAAGTTGTGAGGCAAATACTTATTTTGCTAAGATATATTTCAAGATATAACTAAAGATTTTATAACAAAGGTTAAGTTTTAATTAAAAAAATTAATGACTAATTAACTTTTTCCAGTGGTTTCGTTGGGCTTAGAAACACGGTTGAGACGGAACTGTAATTGCCGGGAAACTCTTTTAAATTATATCATTCTATAATATCAGTTATCTGCTACTTTGTAATGTACATAGCGATAGACAGATTCCTTTTGTTTTATTTATCTCATATTATTTCCGCGTGATACGTGTATTCGACCTCATCGATACACGTACATAGGTCGATGATACATCCCTGTAAAGTCCCAGCGCTAAGTAAGACGCAGCTTTTTTGTGATGTGACGTGATGGCAAATTTCTCAGTCTCGACGACGAGCGTCCTAAGTTGGATCACAGCTTATTACTTCAGCTACGATAATGATACACTTTTGAAAATTTGGCAATTACCTCTTAGAAAGATTACCATCGCAAGCCAAAAAGTTTCCACCCCTATCTAAAATGTAACATCCACCATAATGCTAACAATAACCTCCAAAATGTACTTGACGGTATTTTATTTATTTATCTCCTAAACGGTGACCCCCGACGGGAAAAGAATTATTTGAGTTTAAGAGAAAAGACCAATAAATGAAAGCGTAGTGGAATATGCCTACAGGAGAAACCATGAAACCACGCTGATATGCGGCCTAACAGACGGGCTGAAAAGATCGTAGGTTGACCCATAGATGGCGACTAGAATCAAATTCATGTGATTTTTAGTTAGCCCTAACCTTCAAAAGACGCGTGTATAAATTTGACAACTGTTGCATTATTAGTATCTAAGTTATAGAATTTTTAGTGAAAGAACTTTTGTTACTTTGAAAAAATAGATAAAAAGGAATTTCGTGTGTTAATAAAGCATTGCTTCTTGGCGAAAAAAAAATACTGTTGAAACGAAGGCTTGGCTCGATAAACATTATTCGGATTTTGCACCAAAAAAATCAACCGTAGAAAAGTGGTTTGCTAAATTTAAACGAGGCGAAATGAGCACCGAGCACTGAGGACGATGCACGCAGTGGACGCCTCAAAGAGGCTGTTACCGACGAAAACATCAAAAAAGTCCACAAAATAATTGTTGGTAACCGTAAAGTGAAATTGATTGAGATAGTTGAGGCCCTAAAGATATCAAAGGAACGTGTTGGTCATATTGTGAATGAATATTTGGATATGCAAAAGTTCTGTACAAGGTATTATTTATTATATTAATATAAATCAAACAAAAATTTTACATAGGAATATTGAAAAAGTAGGAAATTATCGCAATTAGAAAACTTAGAGATTAAGACAGCCATTCATAAAAATAGCAATATAGTAAACAACCAGAAAGAACTCTCTACCTACAACTCCCCGCTCATCCTCCATAAATTGTAACCTACCCCACCATTTACCCTTAAAGTTTTATAATTTAATGTTAGACATTTTAAAATTCAGTCATCTTTGTGCTCTCTCTTGAGAATTGCCGATTGGCCGAAACAATATTGTTGAGAAATAAAGTTCTTAAAAAGTGAAACCCTTCAGTGTTTAATTTCATACTCCTTTAGAAGAATGTTTCACAAAAAGTGTACCGAAAAAAGTTTAAATTATATAAAATTTGGTACACACCACTTATTAAAATGAGGAAAATAGTACTAAGTAAGCTTAAGCTACAGTAACCTTTTATACTCTTGTAAATCGCCGTATTGGCCGAAACAAATTTGTAAAAAAGGTAAAAGAGTCTTCAAATAGGTAATTGACCCGTCCGAAGATTAATAGTAACAATAAGCACTGCAGTAGTGGTACGTTAATAGTTCATTCAAGTTCGCTACTACAGTTTTACAATTACCGTAACTTGTTAATGGTACTTAATAAAATGGTCACGTTTTCAGTTTTAATTTTTTATTTGTTTGTTCGGCTTCTACGTCCAATGATTTTATTGGTTTATTCACTGAATTGGATTTAATCGAAATATATGCTTCTTTTGTTTATTATGTAGTCGGAGGAAAGTACATATGCGTAGGATTTACGTAACTTGTACTTTTTAGGTGGTTACTTTGGGTACGAATAAATAGTTCCCCGAAATCAATATTTTGCACAGATTCATTGTATTCCACTACCTATGAATAGCACACTTACGTTTCCAACATTTAAAGTGACCGACGAATGTGGTTTGAAACTGCTTAAGCAAATAAAATGTTTTCGTAAATAAGGGGAAGCCCAAAATAAATAGTAAAAGACATGTGTAACAATGGAAATGTTATTCTTATAAACTGCGTTGTTTTGACAAACATGGTTTACTTGAAAGAAGAAAATAAAAATAATGTTAGACTGGTTAAATTGTGTTACTTTCCGAATGGTTTGATAACCCAAACATTTTTAATGTCTGGTAATTAATCTTATAATAAAATCTATTTAGTATAATTCTATGGAATCTGGTGAGTTGATACACGCAATAATCCAATAATCGAATTGGTGTAATAAAGGTATGTTCCGAGCTGCCAAAAGGGACCTTATTTTGATGGAACAAAATTTTTGGGAGAGCCAAAATTGTCAGTCCAGGTCTAACCAATTGATTTTGAAATTTTGTTAATTTTCGTTGCTAAGGTGTTTTGCTTTCTTCAAATTTTTGTTTAAAATTAATACCCAAAACTGCTCCAGCGTTGTTTGAGACAAGATATAATATTTAAATAGAATCAAACACTTTGAAACGGATTTTTTTAAAATCTGTTTTTTGAACATTAATTTGTACAATTGCATAACTAGACGTGGACTTCCCGGTTAGTACATGTTTAGCTAACAAGCTAATAAATGTTTTATATACCCATTGACCACCAATATCCTACTGAGAAAGAAATATACAGGTCGATATTACTTCCCAGTCAAACGTTTTGTTAGTTTTGGTTTTTCTTTTTTAAATAAGAACTTGTTCTGTTTTATATAAGAATACCATAAAATCAACTTTCATATCTATAAAGGGAATGTGTCGTTTTGCAAATCGTATGACAAATTTAATCGTATAATTATATTTACTTATCAAATTAAAACCAGAGCGTAGTTAAGGCACACAATAATCCAAAATTGCAATCAGTATTTGTTAGTTTCGACAAATTTTTGAACAAGAACGTCTTGTTTTTACTACATTTATTTTGTAATCTCCAAGAATTAATGAATAATTAATACAACCTAAAACTAATTAAAGGAATACGAAAAGTTAAGAAATTAAATATTATTTCAAGTTCGTTTGTTCTGAAATAAAATATGTTGATAGTCCTTCCATTTTCTCGATACATTTGCTTTTTTCGTGAATACCATATCTTTTAACTTTTAATTCACTTTTAAAATTCTCGAACGTCTCCCAAAGTTTTAACTTCGTACCAATTTTTTTCAAAAATACCGCTTTGTATATCGCAAGAAAATATTTCATATATAAAGCAAAAAGACAATTTAATCAAAATCTCCTACATCCCACTTCTTTTTTGTGGTTAGGGGTTTGAATATTTCCGGCTGAAAATGTGGGAATCTTTTTTATTATTGATGTCGAACATGAACTACTATGAGGCTAGGGCGTTCATAATAAATATGTATCTAATATACCAAACCGTTATTATCTCTGCCATTTCAAATCAAATAAACGTAAAACATAAACACAATTAAAGATTTTTAGAATAATACATGCAGGAAATAGTTCATATACAATAAAATTATTAGAATAATTAGAAATAAACAAAAGTAAATACAGCCCAAATATTATTAATGAACAAACTGAAGTCAACATTTCTCCATTAACAAATTTATTTCATTTCCTACCCCCTCCTGGAACGATTAGAATATAGGCAAAAAATATTTGTAATAGCATAAGTTTCCATATAATTTCCGAAGAAGCTACAGTGTAGCAAAACAATATTGTTAAGTGATAAACAATAAACTGTGAAATTCGAACAAGTGTTTTTATTCATTACGTATATAATGTAATTTCATCAGGTATCAGTAGACAAAATCAATTAAACCATATTTTTCCTTGTCGTTTTTATTTGTAGGACTGCAAAAGTTTCTCTTCAACTGTAATTTTATTATCTATACGTATATTGTGTAGGTTTCAATATGTATTTTGGCAGTGATATTTTCGTAGCGGGAGATCCTTAATTGGCTTCTTTTAAAAGGATAATGCAATTAGCGTGCCTCTTATAAAATGCAAACAAAATAAAGGGGGATATTTAAAACAACTTTCACAAATCATGTTTTTATGTAAATATAAGGTTAATTACATTTCGAACAGAAACAGCCATAAAATTACTGATTTTATTTTTTATAAAAGTTCTTATATCACCTTTTTATTAATCTAAATAAGTATAAGGTCATCACGGGAATGGGACATTGCATCATTCCAGGGTGAGTTAGTGAAATGCAGTCAAAATGTGCTGTTTGTCATAAAAATTCACGTATACGTGATCTATGTGGTTTTTCATCCCTAAAAATGCGAATTTAAAACAATTGTTTAGACATTGTTTAGAATTACGATTTTCTTTTGTATCCATTAGAAGCTCTTACATGAATAATAAAAACAAATTAATGCGGTTTAATAGACGGTGGTAGGCAGCTCCTCTTTCCTCTTTCTGTAATAAAAAGTTAACAGTTTCCTACCATGGGCTTTATTGGTTGAACATCGCCATGTGTTCATTTTTAACTCAATAATAATTACTGAATAATAAGTACTTAGTTTGTCTAAATTGTCATTCATTTGTTTTTTCTTTCGTTGAAACAAGGAACAATTCTAATAGTTTTTGGAAATTTCGAATTTTTTGGTGATGGGAAGACATCTTGGTACTGTTAAAAAACCTTTTTGTGTTTCATTTTCACAGCTACTCGTGCTGGTGGGCGGGCAGTCCCTCCGACCTACACTGCAGTACAAAGTCGGAGGATAGGGCGTAAGGCCCTCTTCAGCCTCCTTTCAGGAATCGTGGGAATAGGTGGGTGGTGTGGTTAGGGAGAGAAAGATAAGATGGACGAAATGAAGACAGAAGAAAAGTGAAAGATTATCTGTGGAATATTACTGCCCCAGCATTTGCTTAAGTGATCCAAGGAAACCACATAAAACTTGGACCAGAGCAGCCACACCCGAATGCTAAGCAATGATCTAGAGCACTAGACCACGCCGCTCGGTTGGTACTGTTATATTTTGGATCATTTATGTCGAAAATTTGGTGGAGAATTGTTTCAAAATTCTAAATCACCATATTGGTGTATACAATGTGTTAGAGAACCGATGTTGCATTCATTTCTCAAATTTTACTTTCCAACTCTCGTAAGATAGACGGCCTGTTCAGTAAATACGCGAACTGGGCGTCTAGGGTTGGATTAAGCTGATTTATGACCATGGACACTGAGGTATTGGCAGCACCAGGGAACGACTATCCACTAAAATGTCAGTGACCATCAGATAGTCAGCAAAAGAGCTAGATGAGCTGCTTATTCTCTCTCTTTGAAGATTGTTCAGCACATGGAAAACGATTGAACATCAAGTTATTGGTGCACTTTGCGAAAAACCTTCATAAAATTGATACAACGTCAATGGCTGTTTAAGAAAATAACGTGCTAAATAAAAGAGTCCTTTGGAAATGGATCAATAATTTCAGTAAGGGTTGTGAACACCGCAGATGTTTGAAGGATTTTCGACTTCTTGTCCTGATGAAAATATTGAACGTGTGTGCGATCTCTTCTGCTTTCCAATTGGCAATTTTCCTTCTGTAGGGTACAATAGTAAATGCATTCTTCTATGTATAGGCTCTTTGGCGTATTTTAAAATCAAATCAGATTTCTCAGGCTCGACAGGAAGAAAGCCAGGACTTTTATGGGAATCCTAACAAGCGACGGAGAATTGCGCTTTTGTGACGAGGAAGTGGAAAGTGCCATTCACATCTTCTGTCACTGCTCCAGGCTGCCCGGAAGAAGGCACCGCCTTTTTCTACGCCCTATTCTAGAAGCGAAAGACGTCACTCCTCGCGATGGTCAACGGATATTTTCCTTTTGGGAAACCACCTTTGACTACATTGGAAAAGCCAACAGACCACCCGTGCTTTTACGACCTTAAACAAGCCTAAAGCCTGGTGATGATGGTGATGATAATAATGAGCATAATAATAATGATAATAATGGATTCATTCAGCGGTGACCATTCGCGAGATTCTGGCCAATGACTCGATTACCACACAAGACCACACTCCGTACTCACCAAACTTGGCCCCTTGTGACTGTGGGAATGCAGTGGAGATAAAAGTTGAAACGACAACATAGCGGAAGAGCTAGAGGACTCCCAGGACTGTTTTTAACAGTGCATATGGAGATAGGACAAGTGCATTATCACAAATAGAAAATATTTGAAGGGAACAGGGTAGATTGATGTACCCTAAATTCTGTAGAATATGCAGTTCATTTACAAAATACGCTGTAAAATTTTTGTGAGGTACCCGAATTACAAATAACCATAAATTATTCGACACCCGTGAATATAATACGTTCCAGGTCAACTTTTTGTGGAAATTACAAAACGTAAATCGCAACATCGAACTTAAAGTTTACCAAATGTGTTCTTTTTCTAATTAATTTTGATATTCTAAAAAGAAGGAATTAAAATCCTTATTCGTCTAAATATTAAGATCAAAGATCTCACATCTGGAACGCGTCCTACCAAGTAGACACAATGAACCGAAAGCCATATCCCATATTAAATTTATCATATAGCCTGTAAAGGCCTATCTGTCAGCGCCCACCTGATGAGACCCAATAGGTCGAAACCGGTCGTGGGATATGGCTTTCGGTTCGTTGTGCCTACTTGGTAGGACACGTTCCAAATATGTGATCTTTGATCTTAATATTTAGATGAATAAGGATTTTAATTCCTTCTTTTTGGAATATGTTATATCTTCGTCTAAGAATCCACCGGAATCAACAGTGTAATTCAATGCCGGTAGGGGTATTAGCCCTCGGAGTAGTTGTTTCTGTTAATTCCGTATTTATATTAATATTTATATTTAATTAATTTTGAGTTTATATTCATTATATTTTAAATTATACCGGTATGGTCTTTACTAATTTTAAGTTCAAATAATTGTAATTTTAGTTTTTAGTTTCAACTTGACACCTTTTCCAGCTGGTAACTCTAAAGGTTGTGAAGAATAAAATATATTTAATGAGTTTAGCTTGATCCAACGTGCTTTTGTATCTGACTTTTGGAATCTATAAATGATACATGCGTCTAAAATTTACAATTTACATAGTTTTTTAATCTTATTTTGCTTGTTCGCTTTAAATTATGGTTTCTGAGGAAATCAAGCTATTATGAAGTTCCAGTTGTAATATGAGACTATACGAATGAGAATATGTGCCGTGTTTCGTTGATTAATTGATCTACGCGCAATCTCTTGTGAATTCTACAATATAGTGCGTTTATACGCACATAGCAAGAATTAAATAGAACATTCAGTTCTTGGTCGGCATTTTGTCTAAACTACCACCTACGACGTGCTAATCAGAACTAACAATTTCGAAATGACGATCCCCGTCTGACAGAATACTAACCAACATCGTGTTGTTATTTATTAATAACAATTATTATTAATAACAATTCGTCTTTCATCTCCTGTTTGCTTAACCCTGGTACAGTCATTAATTTTGAATGTTCTTCTGTTCAACGTTGTCACACTAATAATTTTTACTAATCTCAAAAACATAGCACATAGACTGTAGATTTTAAATTGTAAAATAATAGTTTCCACTATTCGGTAAAAACATTAAATTAATACTTGTCGAAATCAATATTTTCGACGCTTAGCTAGCGTTATGGATAGTGTACAGCACTTCCAAATTTTATTCGTGGCTAGATTCTACCGGTAGGCGTTTAGCAACATTTATTGCCACATCTTATCTATGAATCCACTACGCGACGTTAGCTAGACGTGTTCATAGTCAGGTAAATCTACAATTTGTATAATGAAAAGAGACAGCCCTATAAAATTATCTTACAAACCCACTTATATGCTAGTACCATAGATACCCAGAACGTTATTATGATTATTAAAATTTTGATTGCTTTACATCTCTGTTTATCTCGAAACGAACGACATTAACACTGCTCATTTAATAAGATATATAGGTAATTCCGTGTTGTTTGCTATTGGTTTAGGCTGTATCTCATTATGTTATTCAAAATTATACCACGTAAAGTAATAAATCATTTCGTATGCCATTTTAACGGCGAACTTATGCCATTTAGATAAAACCCTTAGTTACATCACGTGTATTCACGTAGACATTTGCTTATCTTATTTAATTGCAAAAATCTTATCTCTTTTGTAGAAAGTGGGTACTTGACAATTACGTCACCAAGATGTGGTTTGTTTTGAAAACAGAGGCGGCCACTTTAATCAGTGTTTTTTTTTTGTATGATATCTGTTCAAATGAATTCTGAAACTTGAAATGAAAAATTTGAATAAATTTTCTCGATCATAGGGACAGATGAAATCCATTTTGAGTCAATAAAATTCATTAAAACTAGAAATATATTCATTTACACAACTAATAATTGCAATAAAGAACTGCAGACGCAGTACAGATTTGCTATCAGTTGTAGATTCATTAGTTCCGATTCAATTTCTCTTCCTTCTCGAAATATTATTTTAGAAACAAAAACGTTTTGCTGATAAAAATTAATATACTGTTAAACATAACGCTGAAGGGGGTGCAACTATTGTGAAACATGTTTAAATATACAAAGGTAAATAATTTTAATGGATTCCGTGGTAGGAAATTTGTGAAACATCGTTCAAAATTATTGAGATAAAGTTAAACAAACTGCTTTTAGATGTTTCAATTATGTTTATTAAGACACTCTACATATGTTTCGACCTGTGAAGTCTTTTTCAATAGTAAATATATAATATTACTTCTTGGTCCATTATTTTAATTGAAGAGTGTAGGCTTTCACGGCCGGCGTCTAATTCTAATAAACGGTTCTCTGGGTTGATAGGCCGTGGTCGGTTTGGATTTACTCCTAACGTTTCGTCTGCAACTGCAGCAGACATCTTCAGAAGCCGACCACGGCCTATCAACCCAG
Organism: Agrilus biguttatus; assembly: GCA_963921985.1. Classification (NCBI taxonomy): domain Eukaryota; kingdom Metazoa; phylum Arthropoda; class Insecta; order Coleoptera; family Buprestidae; genus Agrilus; species Agrilus biguttatus. The sequence continues at coordinate 30,448,705 of OY998119.1, forward strand.
AGAACCGTCCATTGTTTTAACTTCTAGGGTATCTAATGTTTTATTGAAGGTTTAACTATTATAAAACAAAAATAATGAAAAGAAATGTAAATGCCATGATTTCAAACACATAAAAGAATATTTTGATGAAAACATACTGTTTCAAGAATTGGATTCATAAAAATTATAAATAGATTTTCATGTAAGATTATCTACCTAATTATATAGCGTATGATAGCCTAATTAACATACACAACAGACATCAAACCTAAACATTATCATGTGCAATTTGTCGACTCAATCATAAACTTAGTCATAATGTCGTCAAACCTAGTAATAATTATTGTAGATAATATTGTCTGCTTCCGACATTTTGAAAGGCACTACAAAGAAAATTGACAAATTAATATGAGAATGTTAATAACCTGTTAATTAGGTCAGAGGTGCGATTTATTTGAAACAGTTTTATTGAAATTAGCAAAAAGCAAGTTACATATTTTTGTGGCCAAGAAAGTTTGTTTTGTTAGGTTCAGTTTGACAAGTCAGTATCTTTTACCCAAAGTGATTCTGGCAAACATTAATTAATTCAGAAATAGTGGCAAGTTTCTATATGTGGCGCTCACCATTTATTGAACGAATTTTTAAGGTATCAAGTAAATTAGTCTACGACCAACGCGACATGTTGTTGAGAACCAGAGAGTTCGAAATCGCAATCCACATTTGACGGTTTCGACAGATCACTGACCATTAACTTACGTTACGTTAATACTATTAAGACTTTCATTGGTGCACTGATTGTGAAACATGATGTAAATTCACTTAGAAGAAAAACACAAGATGGATAGTTTCACCAATTTATTTGCTAACTCGACAATATTGTTTCGGTCCAAAAGGACCATTATCAAGAGTAGTTGTGTACTAGAATTAAAACTCATAGTAAACATATTTATACCTACAATCTACAAAGGAGGAGTAGGGTTGAGTCTGAATTTCAAGATTTTCATATAAAGAAAGTTTTTTACTTATTTTAATATTGTTACGTAAAATTTTTGCTTTATTTAAATCAAATGAATGACTATTATCCATACAATGCTCAGAGAAGCCGTTTTTTTTGAGGTTTTTATTTATAGAATAAATGTGCTCGTTGATTCTAGTTTTTAAAGATCGTCCACTTTTTCCTATGTAGGTTTGCCTCACATTTGTTACAAAAGAGTTGATAGATTCCGGTTTTAAGAAAAGGATTTGTTTTAGTTTTTGAATTATTTAATATACTTTTAAGATTACGGTTGTTTAATTTAGTGGCATGTATATTACTTTTTTAACCTATTTTTATACTTAAAACTACCGTTATTTATAAATGGTATTGAAGGGTATGATGTAGCAGTTTTTTTATTTTCAACGGATAAATTGTCGTTGTACAAGAGTTTCCTGGTTAACTTAAAAGATTTTCTATAGTAATTTATAGAAACACAGTACTATTAAAACAATAGCTACAAATAACGACTATAATCCAAAAACCATAGACAAAATTTTATCCAGAAAATTGTTTAAGTTAACCAGAAAACTTGTAGAACAACAATTTATGCTTTGAAAATCAAAAAAAACGCTAAATCAAATTGTTCAATAGCATTTATAAATAACGTTCATTTTAAGTATAAAAATAGGGTTAAAAAAATAATATACATGCGACTGAAGCTAACAACCGTAATCTTAAAAATATATTAAATAATTCAAAAACTAAAACAATTCCTTTTCTTAAAACCGGAATCTATCAACTTGTAACAAATGTGAAGCAACCTACATAGAAAAAAGTGGACGATCTTTAAAAACTAGAATCAACGAGCACATTTATTCCATAAATAAAACCCTTAAAAAAACGGCTTCTCTGAGCATTGTATAGATAATAATCATTCACTTGATTAAAATAAAACTAAAATTTTACGTAACAATACTAAAATAAGTAAAAAACTTTCTTTATATGAAAATCATGAAATTAAGAAATCACTACATAAGAAGCAGGCTTTGGTCAAAAATCAAATAGAAATTTACATAGACTCAACCCCACTCCTCCTATGTAGATTGTAGGTATAAATATGTTTACTGTAGGTTTTAATTTTAGTACACAATCGTCATTGATAATGGTCCTTTTGGACCGAAACAATATTGTCGAGTTAGCAAATAAATTGGTGAAACTATCCATCTTATATTTTTCTTCTAAGTGAACTATGTTACATACATTGTTTTATTTTATATTTAATATTCGTTTTTCTGGATAATAATTTCTATTATTTATATTTGGATAGTTTTAAATGTATTTCCAATTTTGAAAATACTAATTGCAAACTGCAATGCTTTAGATCTCTCTTTAATAGAGTCAAATTAGGTAATCCCATCATCACAGATTTTTATAAATGTGTGACAAAAGCCTGATTTGAAAAGACAATTTAATTAGAACTTAGTAGAAACATAGTCATTGTCGAGTGATACATTTTCATGACAATGATTTAGGTCATTATTACAAATTCTTTTTTATTTTTCTTTTACGGAATACTTAAGCTGTTGTTACTATAATATAAGAATCATTAATAAAAAATAGTAAAACATTAATAGTTTTTCCGAAGAAAATGAGCCAAATTGGAATGACAATGTTGTTTTATTATAGTAAACAACCAATCACCGACGTTACACCTTTGCTTGCAAGGCTTTATCAAGGTAGGTTTTATGTTTATGATTGATTAGTATATAATACTTTTATGAAGCCAACCTAGAACGAAACGTGATTATTGGTCAACCAGAATAAATCAAATTTTCACCGTAATTTGGCTTGTGTGTTTTCGAATTCGTATAAAAAAGGATAAAAAAACAAATAGCAATCATGTTATTTTATATGTCATAGCTTATGTTGTATGGGATGTAGATATTCGGCTGCACTCGAATTCGTCCCCAAAAAGTAGGTACTGCTGGGAACGGTTGGTAATTATGAAAAGTAAATACACGAATTCGTACCCGTGACAGTTTTATTGGAAATTCCCAGAAAGGCACAAAATAAAGCAGAATAACGTACATGGCCGCCACGTATCATCGAAGTATATTTCTTCTTGTAATACTTTTGTAAGTTGGAATAAAAGACAGTGGTAAATATCATATATGAATTTTATTTTGTCAAAATGTAAAATTTAGGTAACAATAATATTAAGTAAGTGTCAGAAATCACAGCATACAGCCACAATTAATCCTTACCAAGCCTTACAGTTTTAAGTAGGTAACTTTCTTAATGATACTGATTTAACCTAACCTAACCTAACCTAACCTTATTTCTTTCATTAAACACAGACGCGTTGTAATTTGCCATTTACGTCACTATTGAGCTATACTGAATAATTAAACAATGTTTAATGTATTTATATTTATTTGTTGCATCCCCAAACTCTACCGTAAACCCCTTCCTGAAACCAGTTCCTGTTTTCGATTGGGGATATCAATAGTCGACTATGATAATTATCCAATAAAATATTGTTATTTATTTTACCCCTTCTTAAGTAGGACAACAACAACAAATGTATAAATAACTTTATTTTTGTCAAACTTCTAACAACATTTTTAAGTAAATGCAGTTTATTTTATAAAAGTATCTTTCTAAAAATCTTTCAGAACTTCAAAGAATTGATAAATGTTAGGGTGGGCCGAATAAAATTAAATTCAGATATGGCAATGCTGCCATAGTTTTCAATTCATGTATAATTAAGAAAGGATTGCTTTTCGAACGGGGACGAATTCGTGTTGCTGATAAGCGCTAATTACCTCTTGGAGACGAATCCGAATGCACCGAGGTATTCACTGCCAGAGTCTATATCTAGAATATGCGCCGAAAATTTTTAATTGAGACGACGCTCTTGACTATTGTCCTGCAGTCCTCTTGTCGAACCCGCAAAAGCTAATTTCATTTAGCCTGTAGCTTTTAGAGAGTAGTGAACATGTTAATTATAATGCTTGTAATGGCATTATTTTAAATGCTTTAAGGATTTTATTTTCAGTTAACTTTTAATCGTTGTTGGAAATGTGCACACATTTATTATTACGAAATAATGAAAAGAGACAGAAAGAAATACTTCAAAAAACAAACGTCATGGATATGTTTAGAAGCATTCTTTATAGAAACAAATTAATCAATCTTTAATCAAGTGTTTAATTATTGTTGTTTCAGTTTCGTAACGTGCACATGTGGTTCACTAAAATACGCTCAAACGATATATATGTATATTAAGCTTGTTCAAAAAAATTAACTATTCATTTTCTGTTAAATCTCAGATGTTTAATAGTTGTAGGAAGAGGAAATAAAACGCCTGTTATAATTTGAGCCCTTAATATTAGTATTTAGTGGTTTCTGAACACAATTTTTCATTTTTTATTGTTGAGTTTACGTAAAAATTTCTTTTTAGTTATTTCTGAATTTTGTAACTCAGTAACTAGGCAATGCACACAAATGTCCCGTACATTATTTTATAGAATTTAAACCTTACGTAAAAATTAACTATTTTCAAAAATAACAACGAAACTACCACTAAAAAAAGTAGATATTGTGTTTTTTATGTAAAGCAGTTTACCGCTTTAAAATCATACCATTCAATTATGTATTAAAAAATACATTACCAAAATATACGTCTTATCGTTAATTATTTTAATGAACGTGACAATTAATCCCACTTTAAAAGCTTTAGCAAAAAATAAATTTGCTTAAGTTGCAAATTAATTAAATTCATAATGGTTGAACCATTATCAAGAATAATATGCTAGAATATCTAGAAAGCTCAAGAGTTGCTAAAACGTTTAAGAGCTATTTTCTTCAAAGTATTGTAGTAATCAGGGTCTGTCATTATCTATCGTCTGTTTCGATAATTTCACACTTCCCTAAATTATTACCTACTACTCATAAATCAGGAACTGTTTAGTTATCTTAGACGTGAACAAACGATAAAAATTCTAGATGATGGAGATGTCATTCAAAAGGTTTAAGATTTACCAGAGCTCAGCGTCGGATTCTTGGTTATAGAGGGTCGTATGGTTATTCTTGGGGTTGTCAGTGTAGTGAAGTGTTGCGTTTGTTCGTTCTTTTGTTTTTTTTTATTGCTATTTTTGTGTGTTTTTCAAGTTGCACTCACAGGTAATAAACTATTGTATTTGCATGTATTTTTCAACGAGATTTTAATATTTATCATATTGCTTTTCACTGTTATAAAATTTACACAAAAGTTGTCAACTTTCATTGTTCTTTCGATCCATTTTATAATGATTTATATCTTGCATATTTTGTTTAATTAGAACAAAACGGTGATGTGTAACAATCATTTTGTGATCTTTCTTTGTTCCCAATTTTTATGATTTTGCTCTTTGTTGATCTACCTGGTACGTTCAGAATGTTTCGAGCCTTGTTGAATTTAATAACATCTTCTCCCGTATTGAGTATTGATCTGGGAGTATTCACAAATCTGTATTTTGTTTTGATATTTATTTGTTGCATTTGATTTTGATATTTGTTTGTCCATTTATTTCGACGTTTATTTTGATATTTATTCGTTGAATTTATTTACATATTTATTTGTGTGTTTATTTTAGTATTTATTTACTGAATTTTATTTTTATGTGAGGCCCAGATTGTACTCTAAAATCTCAACTAATAGCTGGGTAGCCTCCCGTATGAGACCTCAGTACCTTCTGACATTCCTCAGTTTTAAATGATTGTTTACATGAGTCCGTGTATGTGGATCGTACAGGGTAGATTTTCACGGAATGATATTTTTAATTTACATATATTTCATACTTTACGGATGCTACACTTTCTGATTTGTAGGGCTAAGATCGTGGGTTTCTCTGCCATACTCTTTCCCCGCTCTAGACCTGGGCTGATACTGGCATTAGTATTTGTTTTGTTTAAAATTTAATATAACTGAGATTTCTCTGGTATTTTCTCATTTCATTCATAATAAAATTAGTATGTCACATATTTGTTGTCTTTCATTTAACAACTATAAACAATCCTTCCAAATTACGTTAATAGCCAGTGTATCGAACCGACAACATCTGATTCCCATAAACAACGTAGGTGAGTTATATGACGATCGAATAGACCTGGGTAGGTTACACTAAAATATATGTTTTTTAAATCGATTGGCTTGTATTAAAGCCATTTAATTAATTTTATTCTCTTATTATAGACTTACTGTCTCTTCAAAACATGTCATATTTTACATCAATAGCAAACTTAATAAAAATGTGATTTTAAATAAGCTTGCAAAGTCGTTTACACTTCCAAGGAAACTTTCATACCTATTTGTTTTGTAGAAATGTTTTTGTTTTACAAAATTTTCTCGCTATAGCTTTCAGTTTTTACAGCTTTGATCTTTGAAAGTTTATATGTCGCTATCACAAATCCATAAATCACAAAATTTTACGTCTTTATATGCCTCGTTTAATAATAAAATAGCAAAATATTCGCAAAATGCAAATGCATTCTAATCCAATAATAATCGAATCATACCCCAGATTTTTATGAAACATTTGAAATAATATTAGAAGTAAAACAGAAATAAAATTGCAAATGTAATATTTGAAGTTTCAATATGTTGAAAGCCTGCTGCTTATATTACTTCCTAATATTATTATTATCACATCAGTTACATTAGAACCCTGCGATAGCTTGAAATTTTGGAATTAAAGGAACAATGTAATAAATAACAAACTACTTACACCCATATGGATTAAATTAGGATTTTGTCTTTTGCTTAATGAAGTAACGGTGAAATGTGTAAGACGACTTACCGATGCAAATTTTCATAACCATTCATTGTACACACAATTCACGCTTATATTCCAAGCACATTTAGATAGACGCAACGACTGGTGGCAATGTGCGTTAAAATCATTTCTATGCAAATTTACCAACGTTGATAAGGAACCGACGAGCATATTTATTTGCGCAAATGGTTTGGCAATTGCTTGTTAAATATATATGACAGCCCTTGACCATTATAGTGAGATAAAGTACTAACAAATACGTAGGGGAGATCGAGGTAAAACTAACTTCGGGGTAAATTGAATTTCTGTGCTTATTGTAATATGACTACATGAGAACACATTGTTACAGATTAATTTATATTTCATTCTTATTTAAATACATTTATTTTGAAACGCTCAGTAGAGTAGTGCATTTTAGTATAATTAAGGGAAATTCCATGGTACAAATACCAAATATTATAAAGTATTATCCGAATGGTACGTCAGTTAATTATAGGGGATAGACATATTCGGCCCGCATGAACAAATCGAACTAGTATACATGTAAATTGGGCCCAGTAGAAATATTTATTACCGAAACGATAATAATGAGTTTTTAATGTGTTTGGTTGGATTTTTATTTATGGTTCTTCCCATCAATTCAATTATTTGTTCTTATACTATACATACATTGGTTATAGAAGTAATAGTTATATTAGAAAAAAATAAAACAATACTTTATCGAAAAGAGAAATTTCTTTTATTTACACGTTTAAGTACATTAACATGGACTTACATTTACTAATAGCAAATATACAAATTTTATGATGATAATTTTTAAAATGTATTATTAAAAATTTTTGGAATAATAATGCGACGTGAGTTTTATATAATCAAATATATTAATTTTTCCGTTATTTAGATCGTCAATTTTACACTGTAGATAGTCCCTTCGATGCACAGGTAAACGACACCTGCAACCCTACCACATACCTATAATGCATACCTATAGATATCCATACTCTTACAATATACATACTCGATACTCTAACACTTACCATAATTACCAAAATTACCTGAGCAATAACAGGCCGAATTTACATTTTATTTTTGGGCCCGATAAAATTCTTCGGGCTGAATTTACCACTATTATTAACAAAAACCCATTAAATTGGACGAATTTACAAACGCCGTAATTATAATATCTACATGCCTGCAAACAATAGAAAATGCCAAGAAGGTCTTCGTCGATCACAACCTGAACCTGAATTGATTTTACAGCATTGATCATTAATCTTAATATTTAGACGAATAAGCATTTTAATTTCTTCTGTTTTGAAAACCAAAATTATTATTATTATTATCTAGTTAATAGATTGTGTGTCGCACTCATTGTGAAACATGAATGATAATTTGTTAATGAGTAGAGAATAGACAAATTTCTAAATATTAAGATCAAGGATCTCACATTTGGAACGCGTCCTACCAAGTAGGCACAACGAATCAACAGCGTAATTCAATGACGGTAGGGGTATTAACCCCTGGAGTAGTTGTTTCTGTTGATTCCATATTTATATTTATATTTATAATATGGCTTGCAAAGGCCTATCTGCCAGAGCCCCCACCTGATGAGACCCGATAGGTCGAAACCGGTCGTAGAATATGGCTTTCGGTTCGTTGTGCCTTCCATGGTAGGACGCGTTCCAAATGTGAGATCTTTGATCTTAATATTTAGACGAATAAGGATTTTAATTCCTTCTTTTTTGAATATACAAAACATATACCTTTTAAGGTAAAACTGATATAAAAGTGTGGCTGGAGCTTTGAAAACTAAAGTCCACTGATCGTCTTTACAATTTGCAGAAACATTACATTTCCTTAAATGATTAAGTACCTACTTTATTTGGAAACACAAATTGGAAAGGGTTTAAAAAAACTTGTTTATTTATTCTGTACTAATTTCGTTTATTTTTTAGTTATGCACCTGTATGGGTTGCCCTTATTTGAAATGTATTAATTTTTATACACAATTTTGCGCATTCCTAAAAAATGGGGGATTCAGGATTCATCTGATTGAAACTCAGATTAGTTAGTGATTATTATTGTTTTTTATTAGTATTCATTAATTATATTAGAAATTGTAAAACTGGTCGGATTAAAAAGAAACATTATTTTAATAGCTGAAGAATCAAAGAATCACTCTAAAACGTTTCAAAATAAGACTTTATTGTAAACTCTACATTGTTATTTCGACATAACAATGTTTTTCTCAATTAACAGTTATATTAGAAAAAAATAAAATAATACTTTATCGAAAAGAGAAATTTCCTTTATTTACACGTTTAAGTACATTAACATGGACTTACATTTACTAATAGCAAATATACAAATTTTATGATGATAATTTTTAAAATGTATTATTAAAAAATTTTGGAATAATAATGCGACGTGAGTTTTATATAATCAAATATATTAATTTTTCCGTTATTTAGATCGTCAATTTTACACTGTAGATAGTCCCTTCGATACACAGATAAACGACACCGGCACTCCTACCACATACCTGTAATGCATACCTCTAACACTTACCATAATTACCAAAATTACCTGAGCAGTAACAGACCGAATTTACATTTTATTTTTGGGCCCGATAAAATTCTTCTGGCTGAATTTACCACTATTATTAACAAAAACCCATTAAATTGGCCGAATTTACAAACGCCGTAATTATAATATCTACATGCCTGCAAACAATAGAAAATGCCAAGAAGGTCTTCGTCGATCGCAACCTGAACCTGAATTGATTTTACAGCATTTCTTCATTGTAAATTGTTGAGATCCAGTACATTTAATATTGTAGCGGTTAGTTAAATTTAATATTTTAAACTTATAAATATTACCAAAATCTTTGGATAATTAAAATCTAACTACTAATTGCTTTTTCCTACCTCGAGTTAAATCTAAACAAAAAAAATGGGTTAGTTAGTAAATCTTTATGCTATTGAATTACGTTTATTTTTACTGGCCGATTATTGTTTACTGTGTGTTTTATTTGTGTTGTATCTTCTAGTGATCTTATTGTTCTTTGCTTTTGTTTCTGTGTCTGTTGTTTTGTGTGATCCAAATTGTACCTTTTTTAAATTTTATCGGACTATTTTTTTAGTGTTATTTTGTTATTTTGTTCACTGAACAACCCCCATAATGTCACTTTCTAAGTACTCGATCGCTTGAGGCAGGGCTTTGTTCTGTTGGGTTTTACCCGTACTTGTCTTAGCTGGGTTTTCTATTACTGTTGCTGGGGTATTTGGGGGGTGGTAAGACCATAGTTTCAGTCTTTGTGCCTAATTTTGATCTGTTAAGTTTTGTCTGTTGTCCATTTAATTACGTCTTCTCTTTTGTACATTACATATTCTTGCCGTTTGGTTATCCGTTATTTTTAATATTATAAGTTTTATTCACCATCACTAAAATAAAACATTGAAAAAACACACCGTAAGTTCGGAAACACATATGGAAATACAATTGGTAAGGTTTCATATAATAGTGATGATAAACAAGTCCAGTAGTTTTGTAATTTCCATGTTCCTGAAAAAGAAAACAGAATTAGTATTTTGATACTCCCTAATCACAATTTTTGTGATTTTAACTTTTGTTTACGTATTCAACTTTGACAAATGGGCACGGCCTAAACCAATATGGTAGAACAGTAGTAACAATACAAGGTTATATGAGGTTATAAGGAATTTTGGTAAAACGATAATTAAAATTTAAATAATAAGTTTTTGTTTACAAACCTCGGATCTAAAGGACTATTCGCATCGTATACCTAGAAGGAGAAATAGAAAATGAAAGAATAATTCATGTTCGGTTTTCACAATAACCGTGTTAAATTTAAGTTCCTAGTTTTAGTTGCAATTAGTCATGACATGTACAATATTTAAGACTTTTATACAAACTGATCTAAAAAGATCAATTTTTGTTCTTTTGTATTTCAAGTAAATTTTGTTTGGAAGTGTCAGTCATATCCATTTTAATTTATATTAAGCTTTGTTCATTTAATGGTTTGTATTTTTAGATATTTTGATTCGTTCCGTCCTGCAAGACTATCTAAACTTTATATAACTTCCGAAGAAGCTACAGTGTAGCGAAACAATATTGTCAAGTGATAAACAATAAACTGTGAAATTCGAAAAAGTGTTTTTTATTCATTAAGGCAAATTACTAGGTAAAAAACAAAGAAAACAAATCCTTAAACAACTATATAATTCTAATTCCATAAAAAAAGAAAACTGGTACTCCAGTCCTTATTATAAAAATGTTAAAAGTCCGCAAATTTGTAACAATTTAAAGAAACTCCATATAAACACTGTAAGTAGCAATAAAAACACCATAAAGAAATTACTCATGAACAATAAAATTGATAAAGTAAACAAAAACCGAAGACCGAAGATGTGGGGTCTACAAAATAACTTGTAAGGATTGTGATGCTATATATTTTGGACGAACTGGGCGTAACTTTAAGATAAGACTAAAAGAGCAGAAAAACTCTATTTCTGATAAAAAAAATATGTACAGGTTTAGCACAACACTGTATCACATCAAACCATTCAATTAATGATGATAGCCTCTACATCATTCACATAGAAAATAAAGGACAAAAACTTAATTATTTAGAAAAAATTGAAATACAAAAATCCATTAATGCCAATCTAAATGTTACAAACGAGAACACAGAAAACTTGAACAGCCCTATTCTGAAAGTGATATTATAAACAGGTTACCAGTTTCTCAAATAAATAGCAACCAGAACATTAATATAAATTGTACCCATTTCTAAATTTTAATTTAATTTTAAGCAACTCTCTGATGATGACAGCAATATCGAAACAATTGTTAGAGTCTTCTAATAATAAAATGTAAAACAACAGTTCGTGTTTTATTATTTATTGATAATAAAGCTGTTCCTTGGAACTTTGTTCTATTAACTGCTTTATGAAGTTTAAACATTTATACAGTTTCTTAGAATATAATGATATGGAAACATTTCACAAAAATTTCATATTAATTTAAAATTCAATTTCACAAAATAGTACATGAAATATATCTGATATTTGTTTGTGTACTTAAATAAAGTTGATGTGTTTTGTACACTTATAGAAAGCTATGTATTTATTTACATATTTATTTATTCGGTATATACGTATACACTTCTGCATGTATTTATTTAAACAATGTTTTCGATTACATATTTAAAAGAGTTATCTATCTGAAAAATTTAAAAATACTTTCAAAATTCCATTTTACAATTTTTTTCACTGATGAAATTTTCACGGCACAATATAAGTTAAATTAATTAATAGTGTAAACAATCATTTCAATTATATATATATGGAATCAACAGAAACAGCTACTCCGAGGGCTAATGATGAGACACAATAAGGCGAAACCGGTTGTAGGCTTTGGCTTTCGGTTCGCAGAGGCTGCTTGGTGGGACATGTTACATATGTGGGATCTTTGATCCTTAACATTTAGACGAACCAGGATTTTAATGCCTTCTTTTTTGTATATGTTATCTTCGTCTAAGAATCTTTCAGAAGCAACAGTGTAATTCAATGTCAGTAGGGGTATTAGCCCTTGAAGTAGTTGTTTCTGTTGAATCCATATTTATATTTATCATAGAGTCTGTAAAGGCCTTTTTGCCAGCGTCCACCTGATGAGACCCGATAGGTCGAAACCGGTTGTGGGATTTGGCATTCGATTCGTAGTGTTTGCTTGGTGGGGCGGGTTCCAAATATGGGATCTGTGATCCTTAATATTTAGATGAACAAGGATTTTAATGCCTTTTTTTTAAATATTATATATATTATAGTTGACAGTTTCCGTTTACAGTTAGGCGCTCCGTTCCATTCCCGTTGTTCAACTTCCGTTTTACTCTTAACACCTCAAAAGAAATATAAAGTATATAAAGTATAGGTTAGTTTTTGTATAGTTTTTTCATTTCTATTGGTTAAACTAAAATTAATGTAATTAACTAATATAAAATATAGCCTGGTAGAAGCCCCCTGTTGCTATCTTCTATGTTGTTTCTTCTGTGTTATCAACTAGACTGCCTAACTAGATAAGAACAACAACAGAGAACATCTCAACAGCGTTCTCTCTCGCCCCTAACATCACTCCGGCAGTCCCTTCGTACCGATTTATTCCTATATCTCTATAATTTTTATAGTCAATTCGCTGGGGCAGTAATATTCCACAGATAATCCTTCACTTCTCTTTTATCTTCATTTCGTCCATTTCATTTATCTCTCCCTAACCACACCATCCACTTATTCCCACGATTCCTGCAAGGAGGCTGAAGAGGGCCGTACGCCCTACCCTCCGGATTTGTACTACTGCGTAAGTCGGAGGGACTGCCCGCCCACCACCACGAGTAGCTGGAGGGAATGAAACACAAAAAGTTTTTCAATTTATGTTTTTCGCCTACCTTATTTGTTTAGATTTGCGTATTGAAGTCTTTAATGAAGCTCACCATGTTCATCATATAGTAAATAAGTATTTTGATCATTCATTCAGTAAATTGGGGAATATACGTACAATTACCCCTTAAAAATATAATTTCAACTTTGTCACGATCTCTTTTAACTCTTTTAGATACAGTACATTACCTTTTTTTTAACATGTATGTACCAATTGTATTATTTTTACCTGTAAATGACAAATATAACATAGTTTGTTTTAAAAAAAGCTAAATAGTGTTCAGTTAAGCAAGGATTATTGTAGACTATGTAATTCTTTGACGTTATTATTTAGTTATTTTTAAACAAGTTCACCATTTATGAGGTCAGACAATTGTAATTTTTAACTTATTGTACCACTTTCACAACAAAGCTATATATAATAAACTGTACTACAACATTTGATCCATAATTAACCTTGCTGTGTATATCTATTATAAGGTTGAACTTGAAATGTCAGTATCATTATGGATTTGCGGGTTACTGGTGCAACGACCAAGTCGAGACATTTAAATGTCTTTTATGAGTGTATATATAGTAAAGTACTAACAAAATATGGAATTGATTGTAACAATGGCAATAATGAATAAAACATGTTAATATATTTCACAGAATAGTTATTATTTTAAATTGAAGATTTCAAATATTGTGTATTAAGGTGAAACCTTCTGTATTATATTACATAAAAAATACCTTAAGTCGTTTATCAGTCTGTTCTAACTAAATTAACTTAGACGCATGTAGAACGTATGAATCATTTTGATACAATTGCTCGTAAAAATTTAAGGTTTGAGTATTATAGCACAAATTTATAAGGTGTATGTATGTTAACTGTATTAATTTATTTTTTATTTTAATAAATAAGTACCAATGGAAGCTTTGGAAGTACCGCAGGAAGTGAAAATGTACTATTTTAGTTCGACAAACACAAAACATATAAATATAAATATAAATATAAATATGGAATCAACAGAAACAACTACTCCGAGGGTTAATACCCCTACCGGCATTGAATTACACTGTTGATTCCGAACGATTATTGGACGAAGATATAACACATTAAAAAAAAAAAAAGAATTAAAATCCTTATTCGTCTAAATATTAAGATCAAAGATCTCACATTTTGAATGCATCCTACCAAGTAGGCACAACGAGGGGGTTTAAAAACAACTTGTTTATTTATTTTGTACTAATTTCGATTATTTTTTAGTTATGCACCTGTATGGGTTGCCCTTATTTGAAATGTATTAATTTTTATACACAAGTTTAATCTTTAAAATTCCTAAAAAATGGGGGCTTCAGGATTCATCTGCCTGAAGCTCAGATTAATTAGTGATTATTATTGTTTTTTATTAGTATTCATTAATTATATTAGAAATTGTAAAACTGGTCGGATTAAAAAGAAACATTGTTCTAATAGCTGAAGGATCAAAGAATCACTTTAAAACGTTTCAAAATAAGACTTTATTGTAAACTCTACAATATTATTTCTACATAACGATATCTTTCTCAACAGTAAGAATAACATTGTTATGTCGAAACATTATTGAAGAGTTTACAATAAAAATCAAATTTTGAAATATTTTAAAGTAATTCTCTGATTCTGCATTAATTACATTATTTCCTATCAGGGTTGGAGTAGCTATACAAATTGCACAGAGGTTTTGGAATATCGGATTATTTTTTCTAAAGGAAAAGCCTAATAAATTTATATTGTAATCTTTTTTCAATGATCAAGCAGCTCCTGAGCAATTGTTAATTGTTTGATTCCAATCAATCTTATTAACATTTACCGTTAAATTTGATATCGAAAATTGTATTTGTTTTTATTTGAAAATATTTTATCAGCACAATTTTTGATTGTAGATGAGCGCTTATTGAATAATGTTTTGATACAACGGATAATCCTCGAAAACTAATATTTGGGTGCGGTATTTAAATTCAGTAATTATGTTTTCCATGCAAACCCGCATTCCGATTAAATGACAACATCGTGGATGTCGAAATAGAACACTATTAAATGATGATTATAATGACAATTTGTTAATGAATAGAGAAACATTTTGAGTTTAATTTCACAAATATTTTTATTAAAAATTTACAATTTTTTCCTCAGCTATAAATTATGCAAATACGTAAACAATGTTCTCCAAGCTAACTTTGACTGCTCTTCAAAATTTAGTGTTAACAATTACTTCAAATTTGTAAATAAACTAAAAAACATTCAGCTACCGAACAACACGAAATTTGTATCATTTGATGTTAAAAGCTTGTTTACGTCTATTTCGATTAGTAAACTTTATAAAATTATAGGAAATAATTTAAAAAACAATGAAAACATTAATGTCAATCAAAAAATGGATCTCTTACAAATCATATCCATATGCTCAGAACAGAATTATTTTAAATTTCAAAATAAGTTTTTCACTCTAAAAGACGATTTACCAAAGGGTTTCCCACTATCACCACTACTAGCAGAACTCTTCATGTCAGATTTCGAAAATAATCTCTTCAATATCGAGTCATCATTAATTAAATCTGTTTTCTTCTGGTGCAGATATGTCGATGACATTTTCTGTATCTGGAAAGAAACCAACAGACAACTTTCTTTGTTTTTAGATGTATTAAACTCTTTAAATTCAAAAATACGGTTCACGACAGAAGTAGAAGACAACAGCAGCCTCAATTTTCTCGATTTAAAAGTCATAAGAAGTGATAATAACACAACAACATTCGACATCTACAGGAAACCGTCTACTACAGATACAGTAATTCCGTTTTCATCCAATCAATCTTTCAACATTAAATTTGCCTCTTTCGATAGCTTCATACACAGATTGATAAAAATTCCTTTGTCAAAACCAAATTTTGAAAAAGAACTTCACACAATTAAAACGGTTGCCATTAAAACGGATATAATCCCAATTACATTGATAAGATTTTAAGACGTAAAACAACGCTTAAAAGTTAGTTCTCTACTGTATAATCGTACTAATATAGAACAAAATAACAACATCAAATACTGTTCAATTAATTTCGTAAACACTGTTAGCAACAAAATTTGTAACAATTTAAAGAAAATAGGTCATCACCCAACACAAACCAAAAAAACAAATTTAGGAACTTTACTTATCAACAATAAAACTAAAATAGATCCCGTAGACAAAAGCGGTGTTTACAAAATTAATTGTAAGATGTGTGACGCCTTTTATATTGGCCAATCAGGGAGTGCCATTAAAATGCGACAAAAACAGCAGTTGTACGCAATTGAACAAAACAAAATAACAACAGGCATTACCGAACACTGTATTAGTCTTAGTCACAATATAAATACGGACTGTTCGGTACGGCAAAGGCATTTATAATTTATTAGTGAATTATTGTATAGTTTCTTTTCTTGTAAAAAGTATTTACCCAAATGTTGCACATTGTATATATTCCATTTGACTATTGCCGCCGTTCTTGGAACGATATTTCAATGTGGCTTTCAAACCAGATAATTGCCCGCCCTTGATACGAGGGATCAAAGGCATTTTTGTCGACAGTACCTGCGTTTGAAAGTCACAATTTCACAACGAAAATAGACAGTTACAAGCTAGACTTCATGTTAGTCTCTTCGTATAGTTACTAATCATTTTTTTCAACAAAACTCTGCCTTTACATAGTTCACGATACATACACGCGTGAAACTAAAAGTGTATAGTGGAAATAAACGTTAAAACATCCCTGTTCACGTATTTCCAAAGGAGATATAACAACGAGATTGTTATAAAACAATCTGGAATATCTTTTCTAATCGATATTCATCCTACACGGACAATCCCGAAATTTTACATTTAGCACCAAAAGGCAAAAAACTTTTGGAAAATCTAGAAATAAAAAGATCGATTACGAACAATTATAATATTATAAACAACCAAACGGAGCTCATAACAAATGGTTCACCCTTGATTATGACAGGAATTTCCAAATGACCCGACCTGCCTACAAACTTAACCAACCATTGTACCTTTAATACAGAAACCAATTCTTTTGAATAATGGCATAAATGCCGAAACAAATTTGTAAAGTTTTAATAAAAATATTTCTGCAACTAAACACAATGTGTTTCTCTATTCATTAACAAATTATTAATCATGTTTCACAATAAGTGCGACACACAATCTATTAACTAGATTATAATTACAATAATTTTAGTTTTCTTTTTCATTCGGGAATCTATTTATACAAGGTAAAGCAGTTCATTGAAGATGAAGACATGCTTTATCTTCAAAGTTTCATATTTCTAAATACGAAGGCAGTTAAATAATGAACACATCTTCATTATTTATTCTCAAACATTTACATATTGCTTTTTTCTGTTACAGGTTCCTCCTGGACTGGTAGTTATACGTATGTTCTATGAAAATTTAAGCTTAACAGTTGTATTTAGTTTTAAGAAATCCATTATTATATGGACAAATATAATATAATTTACTGAATAGCTTTAACGTAGGCAAACAGTTACGGAGAAACACATTTCTCAGAGTACCTACTCAAAAACGTCCTCGACAAGCAAAATAGTTGACTATTTTATTGAAATAGTATTCTATAGAAACTTTAAAAGCCATCATTAATTACAATCTCAAATCTAAATTAATTTTTTTCGTTTGAAAATATTCAATTTTGTGTGTAATTTAATTTCAACCATTTATTATGATTATCGCTAGGATTAATGAAATTCATCTGTAAATTATTTAATTATATTTTTAATCATTAAAATTCACCCACTTGGTAAAACGTAGTGCCAAATTCTTTTATGTAGTAAATGCATTTTGTACAGACAGACCAGCTAGGGTTGGTACATAGGTTTACCCGAATAATATCACTAATAAACACAGGATTTGTGACATCACAATTTTTGGGTGTATCTAATGTATTTTGAGACTCTAAAATCAAATCTAAAAACAGATTTTTTTTATCACACACATATATTCGGTAACATGTACTTTTATGAATTACAATACGTAACATTTCATATTTCTGCATTTCTTGGCGTTTATGCGACAACGCACATATATCATGTTAAGACCTATCTACTCCTGTTTATTAGATGCGAACTCTATGTTTAGAGAGCATATTGCGTTTGTTAAAAGACTAATAGTGGCCGATTACATTGCATATTAAGTTGAGACTGATGATCAGTTTTGTGAAGGCTATGGATCAAAATTGAAGAGGGTTTCTGCTTTCTGCATTTAAAACAAATATCTAAGAGGGCATATTTGTCGATCCTCAAATAAGGAAACATATGAAGGATGATGTATTTGACAGTGCTCTAAATGAATTTGAGTTACCGAGCTTGTAATGCTTTTAAATCAGTTGCTGCAAATTGTTTAGGCAATGTGAAGGCGGACAATTATAAATATATTGTGACTGAACTAATTAATGCTTACATAGGAATGGGATGTAACATGTCTAAAAATTCACTTATTGGATTCTCATCCCGATTTTTTTCCGGAAAATTTAGGTGCGTAAGTGATGAACATGGTAAACGGTTTCACCAAGACATTTTTGCCTTGGAAAAACGGTATTAAGGTAAATGGAGTGTCAATTTGCTTGCTGATTATTGCTGGACATTGTTAAAAGATACTTCAGGAGCAACATATCGCCGTAAAACATCGACAACAACATTCTGAGATTAATGTTTATTAATACACTTACACACATATCCTTACAGTATATTGTACGAGTATAAGCAACAAATAATGCCTTATTGCAAGAAAACCGTGGGTGATGGAAATAAACGAATGTTATTTCCAGCTTATTGGGTACGTTTTACATAACAAACACCTTGTTTTGTCCGTGTCACACAATATTATTTTAATTTTGTTCACCAGTGTAATAGAACAAATTGAAGACGCCCTCAGTTCTCTTCAACGAAGAAGTAGAAAATAATTTAGATAACCGTTGTTGACGGAACTTCTGCGAATTATATAATAAACGTATTGAACCAGCATTCAATTCTTTTGTTTTGTTATTAAATACGCAACAAGCAGAAAAGTATAATCTTTTCCTTTTGTTGAAAATTGCTAATGTGCAATTTATCGCCAACATGAGGGTTGTGTCTGAAACAAAAATAATATAAATATATTTTGTTCCATAAAAACCGCTTTTTATGGGGTTCGATTTTTTAACATCTAATGTGATACATTGAACGCGAATCTTCTAGAATTTCACTTTGTTATGTCTAAAATACAATTTATTAAATCTTTTTTGCATTGTAAATGAAATCTTGTCAATAAAACAATAAAATCCGTCTGTGGGTATATCATGTTGGACTACATTAAGGCGATAAGATTAAATTGTATAACTAACATGATTTACAGCGATTTTGGATTTTGTTGTCTGACTCTGGAATGACTAAATGGTTTTATTTTGATTTGATCTTTCAAGGTTTATTGTGCTTTTTATTTTATTAATATAAATTGATGCAAATTAATAAACCAAGGTATTAATAAAAATAAGCATTACATTCATTTTAATAAGTTAAATGGAGCAAGTGGTTGGTTCCTTGTGAAATATTTTAATATATTTAAATGAAATTAAAATTTTGAGCCTTTTTGAAGAGTAAAATTATTACTAAGACTACATATCTCATATTGTGGTTATATCTGTCATAATTTGGTAGGTAATAATCGTAAATTCTTAAATCTATTAGTGGATGTTGATAAAAATTTGTTGGTCGCTAACAATGTCTAATTTTTAGTGTAAATATTTTTGATTTCAAATTGTTATAAGATTTCTAAACGTCTCCTTCTTATAATATCATGAAATATTTATTAGCAGGCCACAAGAACGTTTTTGATGAATGGTAAATCTTCTAGGTATGTTCGGCTATTCTTGTATCTAAGCTATATCCTATTTGACTTATGTACATTCCGTTACATTCTTTACAACTTAGTTTATATACTCCAGATTTACAGAATTACTCAGTTTTTTTTTTGTTATTTGATAGTAAAGTTCTTAAGTTACGTTTATTAACCGACATAGTGTTAATATCGAATCTTTTGAGGTATTACAAATTTTAGTTAAAGTATTAGTAATATTTAAATAATAAATTGAAGCTCTATGTTAATTTATAAAAAACGTAAACGTTTCTGTGAATTATATTATTGCCTTTCTTTACAGACAATGGAAACTCAATAGTAATCCTACGTGATAAAAAATATTATGAAAAAATGGAAAACATATTAAACTTAGAAGCAATAACTACAGTTAAATTAAATCCTATAAACAAAACTTAAAATGAAATAACAAAAATAATCAGAAACAATTGCCTCATATTACAAGAACCATGCAAATTTAAACTAATGAATTCTTCATTACCAATTATTTATAGTTTATTGTAACCACTCGCACTCGAGTGTTACTAAATTTAATGAATTTCCCAATTGCTTATTTATTTAAGGTCCTATAATGGCATAAGGTACTGCCATAGGACATCCGGATAATGTCAGGAGAAGGTAAAAGTGAAATGACAAGTGAAAGCAAAAGTCGAATATAGAAAGGAGACAGAAAATATTGGTGGTTAATAAATACCCTCGGGGTTGCTCTCGATCACTGCTTAGCATTCGGAAGGTCACCGGTTCGAACCTGGGTTCGGCTGCTCTGGTCCAGGTTTTCGGTGGCTTCCTTTGATCATTTAGGCAAATGCTGGGGCAGTAATATTCCACAGATAATCTTTCACTTCTCTTCTGTCTTCATTTCGTCCGTCTCATCTTTCTCTCCCTAACCACACCATCCACCCATTCCCACAATTCCTGCAAGGAGGCTGAAAAGGGCCTTACGCCCTACCCTCCAGTTTTGCACTACACTGTAGGTTGAAGGGACTGCCTGCTCACCAACACGAGTAGCTGGTGGGAATGAAACACCAAAAAAAATTTTTTGGTAGCATATTATTAGGTCTTCTGAAGATGCTGTAGGATGAAACAATTGTTAAGGATTTAAAATATACAGTAGAAATTATTTTGTTTGTTTTAATTTTTAGTACAAAAAGAGTACAATTTTTCGTCGAAATAGAAAAGTACGATAAACATCATTGTTTCAATTTTGTAGTAATACGTATAGCTAATAAACTTCATTTTAATAACAACAAAAACATCTGCCGACACACTTATACTATGAGATTCTAATCAATCAATACAAATTAAATAATCTGTTTTTAAAAGTCTAATTGACAGATTATTCAACTTTCCTATAAACAAAAATATAAAAATCATAAGGCGAATTTCAAAAAACAATGGATACAAGGTGTATTTAACAGATAAGGTAATGAATAAATGATATGGAATTAATATAAAACAATTGGTCTCGATGGGGCCTCCATCAGAGGCCAGAAACTATACATAATTATTAGTGAAGGGTTCTTGGAATATGAGGTTATTGTTTTGATTATTTTGGTAATTTCATTTTGTTTGAAGCATGAGCTATTTCTTCTGAGTTTAACATGTTTTCAATTTGTTTAAATTATTCTTTATCATTTATGATGACAATTGACTTTCCTTTATCTGCTTTCAAAGAGTTAATAAAAAACAAAAGACAAACATATAAAACATAAAACTAGAGAGACTAGGAATTAACATAATGTCGGTTAATAAACGTAACTTAAAAACTTTACCATCAAATAACAAAAAAGAAAAAAACTGATAAATTCTATAATTGTGGTGTATATAAACTAAGTCGTAAAGATTGTAATTCAATATGCATATATAAAACAAGACGTAGCTTAAGAAAAGGATTTCCGAACATAAAAATTCAGCATTCACAAAAACATACTTCTGGTCTAGCAACTCATTGTGTTCATAATAAAGGTAACATTGGCACCGAAAATATAGAACTATTGTAAAATATTAAAAAAGGGAAACCTTTAGACTCCTTAGAACTATTTCAAATCAAAACAAATTTACATTACAAAGAAATGATTGTTAACTACAAACAAAATCTTATCAATATCTTACTTATAGGTTTAAAAATTTATGATGATCCTCTCCTATATTAAAATAGATATAAACAGAGGATGTAAGACAATTGTAATCTTTGTAAAAGTTTTACTGTTGCTTAATAGGCCGAAACAATTGCAGAAATTGTTAAATAAATTTCTGAAATATTTATGAGCGATTTTATTATTCATTTAAATACATAATTTAAAGTTTGTTTATTAAATGCGCACCACGCGTGAAGTGGGTGAGGTTAATGTGCGTACTTTAAAGAAAGCATTGTTCTTCAAGATGAGTTATAGCACGAGTTGTTATGTATATCGTCATTTCAAAATCATCGACTTTGGCAGAACAACAATTTCATTATACTGTCAACTGACTTAAAACATTACAGTACAAACAATATACTTGTTACAACCTCATATAAGGTATAACTACAAAAAACAACAAATCCTATAGGGCATGGACACGTAACCGGGTGTCCTAACTATTTTTCTTGAAATCTGTTGCATTTCAATAATTATTTTGGTACATTTTACTTTTTTCTCATTGAAATATGTATCTGTATGCGAGGGTGGTTTGATAAGCCTGTAACTTTTTGAATTTTCCGCGTAGTGCCATCTATCGGTGGAGTACTATAAAATTTTGAGCAATCTGCAACGTTTAGTTTATGTTTGACAGCCATTAAAAGCAGCTAACCTCGTTAATTTCCACAATAATTGAAAGAAGTGAATTTCATGTGCTGATTAAGCATTACTTTGTGCGCAAAAAATCCGTTAAAGAAACCAAAGAGAAGCTTGATAAATACTATGGGGACTCCGCTATGCACCGCTACACCGTCAATTTCAATAGTTAAAAGTGGTTTACTGAGTTTCGTTGTGGTCGCACCAGTACAAGTAATGCCGAACGTTCAGGTCGGAGAGAGTCCAAAAGAAGTCGTTACGCCAGAAATCAGAAATCGTTGACAAAATCCATGGAATGATATTAGATGATCGAAGGTTGAAAGTGCGTCAGTTGGCTGAGGCTGTAGGTATCTTAACTGAGCGAGTTTGAGCGAGTGCACCACATTTTACATGAATATTTGGACATGAAAAGCTATCGGCACGATGGACAATAGGTGCTGCGATTGCGCGAGTGTTTGGAGATGTACAGCCTGTACAACCGCAATTCAAACGAGTTTTTGCGCCTTTTTGTTACCATAGATGAGACTTGAATCCATCACGCCACATCAGAAACCAGAGACCAAGCAACAATCGAAACAGTGGGTGAACGTGTACCGACGAAGGCTAAGATGAGTCTATAGGTCTATCGGCTAACAAAGTCATGATCACAGTTTTCTGGGATTCACGTGGTGTAATTCATACTAATTACCTTGAAAATGGTAGAACGATAAACGGTCAACCGCAAATTTTATTCAGAGCTGTTTAACAGATTTAATACTGTTTTGAAGCAGAAACGACCGCATGTAGACAAGAAAACAGTGTTGTTCCATGAGGATAATGTAAGGGTGCATACTCATACATGTTCAGTCACCATGGCAAAATTTCATCAATTGGGCTACGAACTGCTATGCCGTCCACCTTATTCTCCAGATATAGCCCCTTCAGACTATTTCCTGTTTCCAAACCTGAAAATTTTTCTGGGCGGTAAACGATTTGGGTCGAACGAAGATGAGAACGAATCGTGGAAACAAACGTTTATTTTGATGGTTTTGAGAAATATTATTTAGAAGGAATACAAAAATTGGAAAAACGATGGACTAAATGTATCGAGCTGAAAGGAGATTATGTAGAAAAATAATTTTTTTTTCCGAAAAACTGATGTTTTTCTTTAAAAGTCACGGAATTATCAAAGCACCCTCGTAGTTAAGAGATATTTGAACATTTAGTGAATATTAACCATACAATAGTAATATTCATCTTATTTTATTATATTGTTTTGATTGTATTTGCAGCGTCAAGTTTGGGCTGTACGAATGTATGCTTTTGAATCCTTCCTTAGATGTTTACAGGATTCTATTATAACTATTTGTTATATATTCATTTACCCAATATTGATTGAATGCTAAAATAGGGGGCTGGTAAATTAAATAGAATAAAATCAAAAGGATTCATCACTGTTAGCACAGTTCTCTAAAAAAAACCGACACGTGTTTTGCCCAATTCTTTTGTGGGTATTGTTTCGCGTTGATAATGCCCATAATAAAAGTGAGCGGAACACGTGTCCATTTTTTAAAAAAATGTGATATACAGGGGTAAGTTTCTTTGGTTTTATTCTACCCAATAATGTATTTCTATATTTCTGTATATCCTATTTTATATGCTTCCTAGAAACTGAGTCAAGAATATCGTGATACATTTGCAACCATGCGTTGTAGACGTGATCATACGACGAGTACCGCTCAGAGCCCTTCTTGGAATTCTCATTATCTTTGAAGATCATCCCCTCCCATTGTACATATATCTCTCTTGTACTGTGAATTAGTATCCAAAACCGAACGAGTGTGGTCATTTGTTTTCACAGTGTTTGCGTTCAAAAGATAAGTTTCATCCAGTTTGTCAAACTACGGCGACAACTAAAGCTGTTCGTAGAAAAATAATTACAGATAGCGCAAGTAGGTTTAAGTTTAATAGGTGCTGATAAGAACCAAAGAGTTCGAAAGTGCGATCCACGTCTTACAATTTCGACAAATCACTAGCCACGAGATAATGTTCTATTCATAAACTTTGTGGGTTTTGGATACCGATTATATTTTCTGCAATTGTGGTATGTTGTGCTCCTCACGCTTAGAGAGAACTGGGGAGTAGATTCCTGGGGCGAACCAAAATCAGACTTCACCTTAGTTTTAGATCAACTGATCCCTTAGTTATTATTGCATCTAAATAAAAACCTTTCAAAATTTACACTCCCGTGATAAAAAAACGTAATCCTTCCATGAAACTGACTTTGACTTGGAAGGGCAAGATTGATGAAGATTGATGGGCCATTCTAATTACCTACAATAGTTCTTAGCAAAATATCTTGCATTGTATGCTCCTGATTAATGTGGTATTCAGAAAGCGGTCTATATTCGGTCCTTATGACCTTGATATTTTGGTCTATTTTTGTTAGAAGTTTTGGTGAATCGAAAGTTTTTCAGAATGCAAGTTTGAATATAAAGAGTTTATTTATAATATTACATTGAAAGGCGTTGAAATAACAAATAACTGTACATTGTAAACGAAAAAGTCTATGGTAGAATAAAACAGAAATAATAATCGACATAAGCACGTTTCACCCCCGATACATACTACGCTATACTAACGTCGCAATAACGTTCAATCACCAATAGACAACGCACCCATTTATCGATTGTCACGTCACCGCACCACGCTACTACGGGGTAGCCGACGACCGACAGGGATGGCCACGCATGGCTCATTCATTATGTTTACCGTGAATATGAATTCGTACAACAATTTTTAAAACTTGTACCTATGGGAACTTTTCATTAGGGCACCATGAAGTATACATCACAAGTACAGAAATATTGACTGGGACTCAAAACCCATAAAGTTTGTGAGGGGTTTTTTAAAGTAAAACATATTCCCACTTTTGCCATTTATTATTTGTATTTCAAAATTATTTATAGAAGAAGAGTGGATGGTGGGTTTTGAATGTTATAGTAATAAACAATTTAGGAAGATTGGTTTAGTACTTTTAGGTGTTGTGTCTTTTAAGGTATTACTAAAAAATGTTACAAATCAATTGAAGTATTAACTGAAATTAATAGGTTCCAACGAATTGAAAAATATAATGCGAAATACATCATATAGTTATCAGTAAATATACGAAGTACTAAAACAAGAAGGAATAGTTTCCGTATGTGCTTCATCAATCTTTAACAGATCATCACTTGACGAAAAAAAAGATATTTTTGTGATTTATGAAAGCTTTTTTATGTTAATGTGGGACTCTACGTCCATTTTTTTCATTAGAGTTATTTGTAATTAAAAATAACCTTCGGAGATTGACAGGTACTTATTTTTAAATTGATTTCAACATTTTTGTTTTTATTTAATACGAATGTGATAGATCAGCTTCTACTGATCAGAAATCTCTGAGTGTGATCGATTGATTTTTTACATAATACCGGTTTGACTTCACCACGGTGGTATAAGAAAATCGCGTGCTTCGTGTTTGCAACGCGTATATGTGTCCAGAAAGGGAATTCGTTTTTGAAATATTGAAAATGTGCGGAAATTTTTCAGTAAGAGTTAAGGGCGTTCTTAGTTGGCCCTTGAAATAGGTACAAACAACATTTGTACATCTCCGTGTCCGTTTCTATATAAAGGAATAGTAGTGTCCACAATTAAAGTTAAATAATTCCATTGTATTATGCGGTAGGTTCATTGTGCAACATTTTAATAATTATTTA
The DNA here is from genome assembly GCA_963921985.1 of Agrilus biguttatus. Taxonomy (NCBI): domain Eukaryota; kingdom Metazoa; phylum Arthropoda; class Insecta; order Coleoptera; family Buprestidae; genus Agrilus; species Agrilus biguttatus. Next base: position 30,475,362 of record OY998119.1, read on the forward strand.
TTCGTATATATATCTAACACTTATTTCGACCACACGCCCATTTTCAAAGAGAACTACAGGAATACTAAAATTATAAGCAGGCTATTTATAAGAATATTAGTAACTTGGTTGGAATTTTCGACAATATTTGCAAGCACACGAAATAATCGACTATTTTATTCTTAGATTCAATGTAATATTATGGAATTTTGGTCGTTTGGTGCATCGAAACGGCACAAAATTGTACACTATTATAAATAGTAGTTATATATAAGATGAATAAACTCGCCGTAGAATGAAGAATAGTAGAAGATAAGAAGTGAATAAGGACTTGATTGAATGAGTTTAAGTCCCAAAAACCGTGGCTAAAACTGCCTGCAGACAGACGTGTTTTCGGCTTAACTGGGTTTGATTCTTCTTTGCGCCGCCACTCCATGCTTGCGCATTTTGATGCTGGAGTATAATGGTGTAGTACCCACGTTTCACCATAGGTTACATTTTCGACACAATTACGCTCATCATTAAATTCTTTGTAACAAGCTTTTACAAGCGGCCACGATAGCGTTTCATTTCCGAATTGTGCTTGCAATCTACGCAAAATTTCAGCTGGTTTCACGTTTTCACTTGTAAGAAACATAATACGAATAATAATTCGTTGCGCAACGCTGCTATGCACCTCTTACTCACTCATTGTGGTAGCTACGAGCTAACCAAGCAAACACAGCAATACGACGCGTCGTTTCCGTGCCACCTAATATCCCCACTTCAAGTCCTGACGCCTAACGCTCGCATGCGCCTTGAACAACTATCCGGCGCGCAATTTACAAAGGTTCGTTTATATTTGATCAACCCTCGTATTAGTCGCACCTAACGGCTAACTTAATATTCACTTACTAATTCATTAATATGAAGAATTTGAAAATGAATAAAATTCCGAAAACTAATTACGAAAGTTGTTATTTATATCAGTTGTTGGTTGTTGTGCTAGAAGACGTTGATACTGTGCGCGAACTAACATTGCAAGATCGTCATGTGACTTATCGCGAGATTGAGACATCCTTGGGCATTAGTATTGATAGTATCCTGCATAATTTGACAGAAGCTCAAAAAGATGCTCATATTAATTGAAGCACAGAAAAGCGCAAGAAATACAATCGCGGTGCATCAAAAGCTGTCTATAACATCTACATGGGTGACGAATCTTGGATCTATGCATATGAGCCTGAAAAAATCGGCTGAAACGACCACCTATTTAACTGGCCAAACGACGACTTGATGGGTCATGCTTCGTACAGTCCTGATTTTTCAACAAGTGACTTGTTCTTATTGCCGCATATCAAGAAATTAAAAGCGTGGCCAACGTTTTTTGGTGCTTGAGGCAGCCGTTGATGCATTCAGAAACAATGTTTGCAAAGGTGTAATGATCATCACGGAGAATACTTCGAAAAACCATAAAGCCATCTTCGATAATAAATTACTGTCTTTTCATTATTAGTCTCAACATATAAATAGCACACTTCCTACTGATCACTAAGTACCGAAGACCGATAATTGATGATTTTCCAAATTGTGTTTTATTACTTGTAACTTCATACAATACTAATCACCGATGCGTAAATCTTGCGCACGCATTGATGTATGTTAGAATTTCTTCTAAAATTATATGTTTTTATTTTTTATTTTTAATGCTATGCACTTCTTGAGATATGGTTGTAGTTAGTTTGGGTCGCCCTGATTTGAAACTAGATCACAGAGTCCCGGGTTATTTAAATTATAAGTTACTAATAAAAAACTGTAAGAACTATAACCTATCGTCAAAATTCATTCATTCAAAACGAAATACACAAAATCTGACAACACGTGTTACCAGGAGGCGTATTGGCATTCCCTATCTTTGCAAAAGGCAGTAATGCGTTCTGTTGTGATGTGGACTGTTCCGACTAAGTACCACTATACAACGCCTCGTCTGAACTATCTCAATCAACTTCACTTTACGGTTATCACACATTATTTTGTGGACTTTTTTGATGTTTCGTCGGTAACAGCCAACAGACTCTTTGCGGCGTCCACTGCGTGCATTGTCCTCGGTGCTCATTTCGCCTCGTTTAAATTTAGCAAACCACAACCACTTTTCTACGGTTGATTTTCCTGGTGCAAAGTCCGAATAATGTTTATCAAGCGAAGCCTTAGTTTCAACAGTATTTTTTCACCAAAAAGCAAAGTAACAAATGTTCTTTCACTAAAAATGCTATAACTCAGATACTAATAGTGCAGCAGCTGTCAAATTTATACACGCGTCTTTTGAAGGTTAGGGCTAACTAAAAATCATATGGATTTGATACTAGTAGTACCATCTATGGGTCAGTCTACGAACACTTCAGCCCGCCTGTTAATATATCGGTTATTCCATTATCTACGCTTTCGTCTTGATCAAATACAGGCGCAAACGTTTAAAGGTGCTTTGTTTTGGGGTTTAATTTAGGGGCGCCTTTAGTACGCTTGATATTGTCTTATTTAAATAAAAAGCGTTTTGAACATAACTATTTCATACCTATTAATTAGTATCGCCTTATTTTTTGAAAATCGTAAATCAGTTAATTGGTACAAAGGAATTGATAAGAATATGAATTAGATTGTATTGTCATTTTTCATTTCTAATCGGTGATCGAACACGAGGACGTCAAGGTCTATCTATAATTATTTTGACAGAATTGTGACCTTTCGTGAACTCTTTAAATTGTTATAAGTAATAAACTATATATTTTTATTTCTTATTAGGTCGTTATTTAAGTAGCCTGAAGAGTTGTTCATTTCAAAGATTTCTCGAAAATTTCGCTAATTGTGACAGTCAATATTTATAAAACTGTATAGATATTTATTAATAGGTATAGATCTTGTACACACATACGTCACAAATTATGATAAATTGAAGCAATTTTTACATTTCACAAGGTGCTAATTTCTTTGCGTTAATTGAGAAGAGGCTAACAGTAATAGGATAGATAAGTAATTTATTATTTGACCACGTCATGTTTCCATTGTAAAACTACCATAAGCTAAATAGTTTGACAAACTTAAATGTTTACATTTTTTAAATTGATTCAATTGGTTTCAAAGGTTAATTAGCTATAAACTAGTTTTCAATAATATTTTAAGCAGACTACCAACTTGCTTCATAGGTAGTTTAACTTGACTTAAAAAGGAATACAAAAACTGCTTATACACCTTGTTGGTGAAAATTATGATACATTTTTTTATATATATAAGCTGTCGGTCACCGGATTCAGTTGTCAGTAACGAAAATTGTTCTGATTCGCTGTGAATCGTCCTGGACTGCAACTTGGTGAAGTCCAGGTATTTGTATTGAATCTTGATTGAAGTATCGTTTGTAAGTCTTTGAATTAAAGTCTTTGATCAGGTTTTACATACATATATTTACCGGGAAGGGTTGCGTCACGGTTGAGTTGTCGTTTGAATATTATTAATTGATTAGACTTGGTGGTTGATATAAGTTCAATATAGCTGAAGGATACATAGTTTAATATGAATTGATTTTGCTTGCTATGATCTCTTTTTAGAAAAAGGTTATTTATAGATTTTAGAATAAGTTGGAAAGGGATCGAGGTGTGGTTAAATTTGATGAGAACAATGATAATGGGTGTTAAAAGTGAGGAAGTTGGGATTTGAAACTTGTTGTAGCGTATTGGTTTATGGTTATAAATGTGACAGAAATTTAGTAAAAATTGACGGACGTTAGGACTAGGGGGTTGACAATTACAGCTAGAAAAATTATTGGAATTTATGGGCAATTTATGGTAGTGCAATTAGGTAAGGATTCGATACTAAACTGACAAAGGAAAGGAACTGGTAATAAATAAACAAAGGAGCTAAAAATCTGAATTTGAAAGTCATTGTGAAGACGTTGCGCACCTTGCAATGATAATAAAGCAGTTGGTTGTCCAAGGGATGCAACAAAAGTTTTTTTCCTGCTCCACCAACTGACTCTTTCGAAACATCAGAAAAGCCCTTGACATCTCAAAAGAGTCCAACAATCTGAACCGTGATGAAGGCTACTCTCTGTCTAATACACGGAAATTCCTGCTTATACACCTTATGATTTCACACTGCACTGATAACGAGACCTTCATGAGAACCGCTGTTCCTTTAAAGTCGCCAGTTATTCAGATCATCAGTCTTGATAGAAAAAGCCTTTGAAGATGTGTAGTGCAATCGAGGATGAAACTCCAATTTAAATTTTATTTTATTGTTTTATGAGATTACAGAGATATCAAATTTAATATGAAATAAGTGAATGATAATTTTAAAAGTTTGTTAATATTTTTATGTAGATCAATGCATTATTTCAGAAGCAAATATAAATACCTGGAAAACACAAGTACAAAATTTTTTTTCAAGCGCATGTTATTCACAGATGATAAATTAGAAATGGTGGAAGAAGAATGTATGGTAAATAATAAATTAATAAATTCACTTAGAAGAAAAATACAAAATGGATACTTTCACCAATTTATTTTCTAACTCGACAATATTCTTTCGGTCCACAAGGACCATTATCAAGAGTGATTGTGTATTAAAATTAAAACGTACAGTAAACATGTTTATACCTATAATCTACATAGGAGGGGTGGGGTGAGTCTGAATTTGAAGGTTTTCATATAAAGAAAGTTTTTTACTTATATTATTATCTATGCAATACTCGTGCTCGTTGATTCTAGTTTTCAAAGCCCGTTCAATTTTTCTTGTGTAGGTTGCTTCACATTTGTTACAAAAGAGTTTATAGATTCCGCTTCTAAGAAAAGGATCTGTTTTAGTTTTTGAATTATTTAATATATTTTAAGATTACGGTTGTTAACTTCAGTGGCATGTATATTAGATTTTTAGCCTATTTTTATACAAAATTAACGTTATTTATAAATGGTATTGAACAGCATGATTTAACGGTTTTTTGATTTTCAATGGATAAATTGTCGTTGTACAAGAGTTTCTTGATTAACTTAAAAGATTTTCTGGATAAAATTTTGTCTATTGTTTTTGAATTATAGCCGTTATTTATAAGTATAGTTTTGATAGTATTTAATTCTTTATTGTAATTTTGTTTCGATAGTGGTATAGTTATTATTCTGTTGATAAAAGAGTGAAAAGATGCGAGTTTTGTAGAAATAGGATGATTCGATTTAACCTGTACCTATAACGGTATCCGTTGTTGTAGGTTTTCTGTATATATCAAAACAAATATTCTTGTAAACTGTTTAGGGTAGTAGCTGATACGTGTTGAAACTTATTCATAATTTTAACGAAAAATAAAAACAACAAAGTTTAAAAGTATATTTTGTATACGTTAATACTTGTTCACTACACAGTGGCATCATCAGGTGATGAATTCAAAAGTTTGGCTTAACTTAGACTATACAAGATTAGGTTGGTGGGAGTTAGTAGTCAAATATGTACATTTAATATTGGGTAATGGAAAATTATTACCTTCTAATTGGTCGATTAAAATAATTCCTTTTAAAGTATCTATTGATTTCTAATTGTTCCATTAAATTTAAATTGAAATTCTTATAAAATAAAAGAAAAAAAAACGATAAATGTTTCAAGAATTGTTTATTTGTAACAATACAGCCGTTTCGCTATACTATAGCTTCTTCAGATGAAGATCTACAAACTAAGTCTATCGAAGCAGTATTTATACTTAAGAACTAAACTATTTGGTAGAGGGGAGGATTTTGAAATTTAAATTTAAAAGTGGTGTGTTGGAAACCTCTAAGTGATCATTGAGAATTATATTTTGTTTATTATACCTATTTATTTCTAATTGTTCTAGAAGATTTAATTTTATTCCTTTATTTTGTACATTTAATACCTTAAAATCTATTCACATTCAATTAAATGTTCGGCATAAGAAGACTCTATTTTTTATTTACAAAACTTTTATAATGTTCTAAAATATGAATATCAAAGGCCCTTCCTGTCTGTCCTACATAAACTTTTTCACAATTTCCACAACTTAATAGATAAACACCTGATTTGGCCCCTTTTGGTATTTTACCTTTATTATTTAGAATAAATTTGCCTAAGCTATTATTAGTAATGAAAGCAATAAAACTATTGTTTATACGTTTGCCTATTTTATTGGAAATATTACCTAAGTAAGTAAAACAATTAAATTGATAGGGTTTATTTCTAACTATAGGGTAAATATAATTGATAGTTTTTTGTTTCAATTTTTTATTTAATATATCATCTACTAATCTAACCGTTTAACCATTATTAATAGCAATACGATAAATTCTCTCTGACTCCATGTTATATTGATCAATTTTTAAGGGTGCGTTTATCAATCTATTGATAAAAGACTGAAAAGATGCTAATTTATGGGAAATTGGGTGAAACGATTTTGCGTGGATTATGGTATCTGTATGGGTGGGTTTGTGGTATATCGAGAATTCATGTTTAGTATGCTGTAGTGTTACAAATAAACAATTCTTGAAACATTTATCGTTTTTTTTTCTTTTATTTTATTACTATGTATAAGTTTCAGCAAGTGACTAGTGAAACAATCAACAGTGAAACTCTTATTTTGTTTATGTCCTATGTGCATAGGACAAACAGGTAAAAAGTTCGAGACTCGCATAAATGAGCACTTTAAAAGCTACTCTAATAAAAAAGTAGACACTACCTATGCACAACACCTAATAGAAAATAGCCATAATTTCAATTCAGATTATCAAATTTTACATAAACAAAATAAGAGTTTCAAATTAAATTTAATGGAACAATTAGAAATCAACAGATATTTTAAAAAAGGAATTATTTTAAACGACCAGTTAGAAGGTAATAATTCTTCATTACTCAATATTAAATGTACTTATTTGACTACTAACCCCCACCAACCTAATCTTGTATAAATAGTCTAAGTTAAGCCAAATTTGTAGATTCATCACCTGATGATGCCACTATGTAGTGAAACAGTATTGTCGTGTACAAAATATACTTTACTTGAAACTTTTTTGTTTTTATTTTTCGTTAACAATATTCTTATTTTCATGTTAAATTGTTAGAACTAAATAATTTAAGCTTTTGTTGAGTTCTAACAGTAAAGTAAAATTAATATTGGGGTCAATCGTATTTAAAAACAAATTAATAACTGAGAGAGTTTTATCGTTAAATCGTTAGAATTAAATTTGAGTTATAAGGTGTTCTAATTGGAAGTTCAATGTTGGAATGTTTATCGAACATATAAAGCGTTTAAAGTTCCTTGACATTTGATAGATGTGTAACTGCGTTAGCTCATATTCAAGTTATGCTGCTATAATTAGTGCACCCTTTTTACGGTTCTTTCATTATTTCCTTTAACAAAAATATTTTTTCTACAACACTTATTCATCATTTTTGGTTCAGTCAGTTTTCCAATTTCATATATTTAACAGGTAATACAAAATAGCAGGCTTTAACAAGGCTTGTCAGTCACTGTATAGTAATTTTCAATACATGATAATTGTTTAAAATCATTTTCCTCCCCGTCATTTGGACTAATAAATACTGTAGGAAGAAATAAAAACACTAATTTAAGTGTTATTAACACATTATAACATAAATAAGTTACATATTTTACCATCTGTTGGCAAAATCAGGAACATATAGAGAACATGTTAAAATAAGTAGCATTTTCTCTGTCTGTAATAATTCAATGTAGCGTGCTTACAACAACAGATGGCAATACTTACCAACTGTGAGAAAATAAATAAATGAAAACATCAATTATTCCAGGAGTTTGGAGGATTTGAGTATCGAAAGTCTGAAGAACGAATTCCGCTAATAATAAGTTTTAGTAGGTTTAGATAATAAAAATATATTAATGTTGCTTAGTGATTTCATTCCAGAATTTATATTTTTCCTTTTACATGCAAATTTCCATAAAGAGTAATAGACCGCCACCAACTGTGAGGTGAACTACTAATAATTTTTAACCATAATAAACACATTTGCTGTATCTTATGCGATATTGTTAATAAGAGGTATTACTCGTGGCTGAGATAACACAACTAAAAAATTGTTTATAACAAAAGCCACTCCAAAAATACCCATTACATCACAATTACACATGGAGTACTATTAACACTCATTTTTATGGAAAATGGAGACGTCTTAAGACATGTATTTCTTTGCAATTAGTTATTACATATTTTTATAAGTTATAGAGTAGTTTTAGGGAACCTATATTACACAAAAAAGTCATTATTTAATTATTAATGTTCATTTTATGGCCAACAAATATTATATTTGTAACTAAAAGTGTTTATTTCATGACAATCATAAGTGAGGTACTACAAATGTCTACTTTAATGACCGATAGACTAATTTAGTCTGTCATAAAAATAAATGAAAACATTAAATTTATATTCATTTTAATGCAAATAACGACATCATGTATAACAATCTTTAGCTGTAGAAATAAAAATACGAACGGCATTCATTGTTGTGGGTATCGAAATAGGCGTTAGGCACAGCTTCGTCCATTAATTACAAGTTAGAACATTATTATATCATATATCAAATAATATGGAAGGAATCGGCAACGAATTCATTAAATACTTACGCAGCTAACTAAACCTTCATTTTCCTTTTTCGTAATCGAAGTGAACTCTTTTCAATCTAAATATAAATATAGAATCAAGAGAAACAATTACTCCGAGAGCTAATACCCCTACTGACATTGAATTACACTGTTGATCCTGATGAATTCTTAGACAAAGATATAACATACTTAAAAAAATAATGTATTAAAATTATTTTTCGTCTAAATTTCAATGATCACAGATCCCACATTTCTAACGCGTCCTAAACAGTAGGCACAGCGTACGAAAAGCCACATCCCACGACCGGTTTCGACTTAACGGGTCTCATCAGGTAGGCGCTTGGTGGTACTGATTCAATTATTGATTTTCATTCGTTGGTTGTTAGCATAAACTTGGCTGGCAGCCAGCGATGACCGCGTTGCTTTAAACGGAGGCGAGTTTCAGTCGATTTTTCCCGATCTAATTTGTATTATAAATCTAAATATAGGATCAGCAGGAACAACTACTCCGAGGGCTAATACCCCTACCGGCATTGAATTACACTATTGATTCCGACGGATTCTTAGACGAAGAAATCTTCGGAATAGTTGTTTCTGTTGATTCTATATTTATATTTATATTTATGATATAGCCTGTAGAGGCCTTTCTGCCAGCGCCCACCTGATGAGACCGACGCTGTGCCTGCTGTGTAGGACGCGTTCGAAATGCGGGATCTGTGATCCTTGAAATTTAGACGAAAAAGGATTTTAATGTCTTCTTTTCTTAAATAATTTGTATTATGTTATACGCTATACGGCTTTCTGAAGCAGTGTAATGGCAACATCCGCGGCGAGGAAAATACAATATTTTTCGAGGTGTTTTTGTTCGTTAGCAGTTTTTTGTAGATCGGGTTATATACTTATATATTTGTGGTGCAAAATTTATATTTTTTGTCATATATGTGTTCATTTTTAACTAATAGTTTCTGTCACAGCTACGACATCATGTTTTTATTGAAATAAAAATCAGTTAAGACATTTTGAGAATTGACAATTTTGTCCCTCCCGAAAAAATTGATCCCGAGCCGCCACTGACGGTTGGTAGTGCACCCAAACATAGTTGGTACATTTAGACAATATGTACATTTTTGATATGTGTAATGAATATCGATATAGCATCAATGATCTGAGCATTTAATACATACATATAAACAACACAATTTTATTTTTTATTTTAATCATTATTACAATAGTCGCTCTCATAAAAAAGGCTATGTAACAAGTAAATACAATAAATATGTTACAATAAAACCTAAATTCATGTTCTACACAGTTCCTACATAGTTATGTATACAATGTGCCATAATATTGTACAGATGCGACAAGGTTTGTCCAATTATTTGTGTAGTGTAAACTCTCTATAAAAATTTATATAAAAATAAAATAATCCGCATCAAATAGTTTTAGTATTGATTAGGGTGATCTGTTTTTAATTCATTTATTCTTTTATCATAGTTTCGAATTTCTATCTATACATATAAATAAAATTGTAGTGTCTGTTTGTAATATAAAAATAACCATTTTTTACTAAATAGATATGGGGATGCATGCAAAAAACCAAAATAACATTTTTTTACATTTAGTTCCGGCTGGGTCGATTTTGACGGGACTTTCACTGCAGATAGCTAATGTAATAAGGAGTAACTGAGGACACATTTATATTATTAATTAATTATTATTATTAATAAATAGTAATTAATTTCTAAAATAAATTATTAATTTCTAAAATAAAAGTAGCCTAAGTTACTCGTTATTACATTACCTATCTGCCAGTGAATGTCCCGTCAAAATCTGTCCAGCCGTTTCAGAGATTAGCTGAAATATACAGACAGACAGACAAAAATTGTAAAAGCGCCTCTCGCCCCTTAATTTCAAAAAGGCTGCCTGTCGCGCGGACTCAGAACACGCTAACGGTCTATTGCTAGCAGTTGTGTCTTAACGACTTCGTTTAAAATTTTAAAAATAACTTATTTGTTAAATTCCCCGCGGACGAAGTTGCGGGCACAGTTAGTTACGAATATATCTACCTACAACGTAGATATTAGTTGAGCTTGGTTGATTTTTCTTATTCGTAACTCACATCCTGACTAATTCTCTGTAACGAAAGGGTACCCTAAGTCTTCGCAGCGATTGATATTAGCCGCAGCTCTTTAGCTTGAATTTAGATTATACTATGGATTCCAGCCGTGAAAACCTATTTTCTTATACTGCTGAAGTAAGTTAGACAGAAAATATTGAAACGATTATATCAGGAGACGTTTCGTGTGTTGTGTCAGTTCTTCATGGTAATTTTCACATTCACTAACAGGCAAGCAAAAATTTCATTTCCAAAATTTAATCGCCTCTACATTTGTTACGAAAATTCTTCAAGTAAAAATAAATTTCTTAATACCTTAGGTTCTGTTATAGAGAGTTACAGTTTACATAAAAGTTAAAATGTTGCATAGATCACTTCTTTTATTACTTTTTTCCTATTATCGACATAATTAACATAATAGTCCACAGGTTATAATATTGATGCAACTTCTAAAAGAGAAAGGAAAAAATCAGTAAATTAAACTCATCTGTAAGAAAGTAGCTTAGAAAAATAAATAAATATAATAAAAGAATATTCAATAAAACACACAGTTGAAATGTTCACTAATTTATTTAAAATTCCTCGACAATTGTTTCGGGCATAGCCCATTATCAAGAGTATAATTACTAAAGTTAATGTGTGACGAATCAGCTTATATACATTTACAGTTCACAAAGTAAAAGAGGGGATGAAGTTTGTCCTAGTTCTAATTGGTTATTTACAATGTTTTATTTATTGTGAAGACATTCCCCTATTTCTAAATTTTCTAACTTCGTTAATTTTTTACTTTAGCAATATTAGAGTGTAAGATTTTAATAATGTTTGTATCGATATTATGTTATTACGAAAATCCGGTTTGTAAACTATTTTTGTTTATGTTGTTTGAATGTTCTTTCATCCTAATAGAGATAGCTCTGCCAGATTGGCCGATATATATATATTGCATCACATGAATTACATGTCAATTGGTAAATAGCACTTTTTTCAAGGGAGTTTGTTTTTCTTTATTGTTTACTAACAAGTTTTTTAAGGTAACTTAAACATAATATCGATAGAAACAATGTTAAAATCTTACACTCTAATATTGCCAAAAGTAAAAAATGAACGATGTTAGAAAATTTACTAGTAAAGAAATGTCTTCAAAATAAACAGAACATTGTAAAAAACCAATTAGAACTAGGACAAACTTCATTCCCTCTTTTACTTTGTGAATTGTAAATGTATATAAGCTGATTCGTCACACTTTAACTTTAGTAATTATACTCTTGATAATGTGCCATGCTCGCAACAATTATCGAAGAAATTTAAATAAATTAGTGAACATTTAAACTGTGTGTTTTATTAATTATTACATAATGTTTCACAATAAATGCACCTTAGAAAGTTTAAATTCGAAAAGAATGTTCGCCTAAAAAAGAAATTTGTTAATACGTTTTTTTTTAATTAATAAAAGTTTATACAATATACACTCTTACAATAGATATATCTATATACTCAATCATCAAAGCGTTAACTTTACAATTTGATAAAAATTAGTGATAACATTATACATGTTCATTACCATGTACGTATTATGTACCATTATATCATCAATATTTTGATAGAAATGATTTTGCAAATAAGAAAAATTTGTCTAAAATGAGCAAAATTACTTCTGATTATTTACGTGTTAAAACTTATAATTGAATTAATTTTTTAAAACATTACCTGGATGTTGGTTTATCTGAAGGTTTATCATCTACAACCTTTGGTCCTTTGTCTTTTTCTTTTTTCGTGGCTCCTTTTCTTTGTTCCTAAAATAAGGCATACTCATTTTAATCTTACTTAAAAGCAAGTTTCAACAAGCACTATGTTTTTGGTTCAATCGTAAAATATTTAGATAATTAGATTTAGGAATAATCTAAAATACCCACTATGATGGGTATAATAGAGAAATGAATATGTCATAGAAAACAGTGCATTAAGGAACTATGTATATTTATTAAATTAGAGGATGCAATTTCGAGAACGGGGTAAAACTACACCCCTTATACTTTTTTAAATATAACTTAAAAATAAAACAAAATTCAAATAAAGTCAATCACAGAATCCAATTTCCTGTCGACATAGCTAAAAAAGCAGAAAAATCCAAAGATATAGGTATATGTATTGCTGTATAGCAAAAACCATAGATATAATTTCCTTTAAGATGCCATATTGGAAAAAAAATGGATAAAAATTGACTGAGATGCAGTCGTTTAAAGTTGTCTATTTTTTCGATTCTTACCACGTTTTCCTTGATATTATTTTAATCCTGATTATTATAATTGACTTTTATTCAATAAAAAAACTGTTTTATGATAATTTGTTATTAATAAATACATTTTCACAGTCGTATGCAACTATGATTTTTTTAAAAGGAAGTAACGATTACTTAATACTTTAGGGTTTATTCCGGTACGAGCAATTTATTAAACATTAAATATTGATCATCTTTTCAAACTATCAAACTCTTCAACAATATAGTTAATCGAATCTACTCTTACTTGATGGAAATTCATATTAAACATAAATACACAAACACTATTATTAATTTCCACAGTTTTTATTGTTCTTAACAATTGTTTCGCCGCTTTGCGGCTTCGTCAGAAGATACAAAGATACTTATTTTAATTTACATAATTCTTTATATTTAAGGGTGGTTAGTTAAGGTGGGGATGGAGGAAATGGCCAAAGATTCAGTAACCGGGAATTATTTAATTCTATTTGTTCATTTAATAATAAATTACTGTTTTTTTGTTTGAAGCTTTATCCTTCAGTATGCATTATTTTAAAATTAGTATTAAACGTGTGTTTTTCAGTAATTAAATGGTTCGTGTAGTTGGAATCGTTTTTTAGTTTATAAAATGATTTCTTATGTTCGTTTATCCGCGTAATAACTTCTCTACCAGTTTGTCCTATATAAAACATGTTGCATGTTCCACATTCTAGTTTGTACACACCGGATTTAACAATATTCTTAAATTGGAAATCGATTTCGTTGGCTACCTTCAAGAACATCGTCTTTTCTAATGTTTGCTTCATGTGTAATATTACAATTTACACCCATACATTCTTTGCAAAACAATGAGTAACTAATTATAAGATTGCGGAAATGTACCTATTTATTAATAAAAAATTAACATAAACCAGGTTGTTTATTGAATAAAATTGAATTATGCTGTCAAAACTAAGGATTAAAATAATATCAAACTAAAACGTGGTAAAATCTAAAACAATTGTTAGTATTTTCCAACACGGTATTATAATTTTTTTCTCATGAAGCAATACATATTCCTTGATCTGCTCAATAAATAGTTATTCCCAAAAAAGTAAAAAAAAAACAAGAAAAGGATTGTTTCGTTTTTTTTACATTATCGTTTTAAATATTCTTTGTATAAAACAAATTTGGGTACACTGCTTACTATTAGTCCCAAAAAGATGTCATTTCACTAATAGGTGCTTAATGTATTCAGAATGTCAATTTGACTATTTCTTGATCAAGCCATGAAACAAGTTGCGAAAATGTTGAAAAGAGTAACAATGTAATTGAGATACAGTTACTTCTTAATAAAAAACAGAGAAGTGAGTTTCACGTTTATGATGAGTAAACAAAACAAATAAAATTCGTTATTACATCGGTATGTTATAACCTTGACTTACTGAATTTCAAGCAAAAAATAAATTCTGAGATACAGTGCGTAGATACAGAGATAATGATATTGTTATCAATTGAAATAGAATATAGACCTTTTTTATATGCGGTATGTTTGATGGTGACAATGATCACACTCAAGAATATCTAATCTTAAGATATTGCTTCAGCACCCACCTTCCCAAAACATAAAGGAATTTGTAATGGGTGAAAAAATAAAAAGGGGTTTTGTGGAACTGAACTAAATAAAACGCTATAATCCAAATTCCATAAAAAACGTTTAGAAACCTAAAACGCGTTTTGACACCCAAGCTGTCATTCTCAGTTGAAGTATGCATTTAGGAGGTTTTCCTTTTGTGGATGTTGAAAGACCCCAGCAGATAGGGAATATTGAAATAAATATAAAGGAGATTGTGTAGGGCCGTAGCCACGTGGAAGCTCTAGGGGGCTGAGCTCCCCCTAGAAGGATCTCAGCCCCCCTCAGGCAACAGCCGGCATTTATAGGATTTTAGGTTATAGTAAAAGTCGTTAACGAAATTGATTACCTGAAACAATATTTTGACCAGTGCTCTATATTGTATACATTTTTGAAACGTGGAACCGTTGCAAAATTCTATGGGGGTCGGTCTCTATCAAGATTACTGGAACAACGATGGACATTTACAAACTACTAAAGTCATTTTTGAAAACTATTCCAGCATCTTACAAGTATTGAAAGAGATTGCAGCGAATAAAAAGATAAATGGGGAATATGTGGCCGAAGGGACTGGTATTCTTATCACTATCCGAAAAATTGAAAATAACCATTATTATGCTTTTGGTCAGAAATTTATCGAAACTACCAGACACGGATCGCGATTTCGCTCTTGTTAGAAGCTCATCAGCGTGCCATAAATTTCTGACCAAAAGCATAATAATGGTTATTATTAAGCTTTACGTGTATTCACGTATGTAGGCTGCGTTGTTGATATAGCTGGACAAGTTTAAATACCTCTGTGAGGCCTGGTCTAGTTTGACATCCTCTGTAGCGGCTAAAATCCACTAGATGGCAGTAATTGCCTCTATGTAGTTTTTACGAAAAATTGAATTTCAATTTTGCCTATGCCTCATGAAGTATGTTTTGGAAATAATTGAACCAGCTGACAACATTTTGTAGTCCAGATAGTCGAGTTTAATAGATTCCATCAGGGTCGCCGACGCAGTCATTCAAACATTGGAAGGAATAAGGAATGATACATCCTTCGATGACATCTTTCATAAAGTCACAACAGTTCTTAATATTCATTCGGATGACATATATCAAGATGGACCGAATCCAAAGAGACAAGGAAAAGCAAACAAATCGTTGATAGATTTAATAATTGTTGATAAAATAGGTTAAGGATCTGAAACCGATGACGATCCTTCGCAAATTTTGAAAGCTTCTGAATACTTTCATAAAGACTTAAATGATTGCACTATTATATACATCAACAAGATAGATAAATATAAATATCGAGAAAGACAAAATCAAAAAAGTATTAATATAGTATAATATAATATAATATAATTAAGCAAGAACAGTTTAGCGATTTCAAAGAAGAGTCTAAATATGGTAGCTTGATTTATTTAATTTTTCTATTATCGAAAGATTCATTTATTGAACAATTAACTCGAAAACTATACCTATTCAGAGTATTAAGTACGCACAATAGGCCAGCTGAGGGATTAAGTACCTGTCTGCCTTTAGAGAATCTTTTCGATCTTTTTCGAGTATAATATTAAAAGGTCTTATTTCTGTATACTGTAGAAAGTTCCTGAAATTTCTGTAACGAATTTTCTATGACTCCACTATAAATTGGGTATCATATTAGTTTGTAGATAGAATAATATTCTAAATATTACATTATTACTCCTTAATTTCACACAAACCAGTGCAGGATTAAAATATTTTTTAGTCATAATCAATAAAATATGTATCTAAAGCATTTGTAATACTTTTTTTCTTTCATTTTTATACAGAAATTTTGATAAATTCGTTCAATACGAATTAACATTTGCTTTTAACTACTTTTAATGAAATTGTTCCGTACATTTGCAACTAAGTAATGTTACTTACCAAAGCTACTTCTCCTATTTTGTATTGTTTCATTTCATCTCTTGCGTCACCAGAATGTCCAGCTTCGTTAAAGGCCTTGGTTGCGTTTTTTCCTCCCCATTCTTCAATTAATTCACCTCCACCAGGATGCTTTAACACAAAATGGTTATATTAGTTTATTTGTGATTTGTGTGCAACGTAATAGTAAGCAATACAGCCACTGTTTTTCAAACGTGACCAAACTATTTGGTGCGTTTTGAAAATATTGAGTATTATTGCAAGAAATCAACCGAATTGAAATTGGTTCCTTGTACCGAGTGATAAACCCTTAATTTCAGTAATTAAAATTTGAAATTGATTGTAAATTCGGAAAACAAAACTGTCACACGAAACCAATTGTAGACAGAGAAGATAATGATAAGTGTTCTTGCCTATTTTCACAATTTCCCAAAAAGTTCAGTTCCAGCTGCTGAAGCAGATTTTGGCATTTCTATTTCATCAATTCGTATTGAGTATTGCGAATTCTTCTTGATATATTGCATGTAAATTATATTTACTAGAACCTTTTCTTTTAGAAACGAACAGATATAAAAAACAAGGCAAGCTGTTAAACGATTAAATAGGAACCTTTGCTAAAAATTTGCACTACGACAAACCCTCTCTTAGTTTGTAATTATTTATGAGATTTATGTAACCATTAATATTCAATGATAAATACTTCACCCCAAAGAAGCCAATGTTTGGTAAAACAAATTTTCAATAAAAAAAAGTTAGCGAAATTCTTTCAAATTGTATTATATCATCCATATCATGAAATCTCGAAACAATTCAACTTTTATATTCTATCTGTACTACTTTAGTTTAGATTAGGATTACATAAAATATTTACTCTATATTTACTTTATTTATACAATAATAGTTTTCCTTTAGAATAGCTTATATTTTTTTATACAATTGATTTCGAACAGATTATGTTATTATAGTTGAGACGTACCTATTCATATTTATAAATTAATTCACGATATAATTGTTAAAAAACACCCAGTTTTACGAGTCGGATGCTCATTTTACATAGTTCACAGTAGAGTGAATTATCTATCAATTGTAAAAGTTTGGCATTAATTTTTCAGAAATTGCAACCCAAGGGACCCAAGCCTAAATTTATTCCTTTGCTGTGTCCCTGCCTTTTTCTGTTAATTCGGTGTGATGTATCAAAATTGATTACATCAAACTACGTCATTAGGACTTTCATCCATTATTTGTGAACATGATAAGAATATCACGAATGGTTAAATTTATCTCACATTTTCTTTACTTTTATTTAAGTAGTAATACTTACATCACATTTCATCTTTACAAAGGACGTACGCGACAATATTTTTTTATCTCCATAAGTATGTGAGATACAATTACTTTTATAATCGAATGAACAGTTTCGAAGTCCTCTGTTACATAATTTGCAATTTATCTATAATATACACGTTAAAAAAAGAAAGAAGGCATTAAAATCCATTTTAGTTTAAATTTTAAGGATCACAGATTCCATATTTCGAACGCGTCCTACACAGTAGGCACAGCGTATGGAAAGCTATATCCCACGACCCGTTTCGACCTATCGGGGCTCATCAGGTGGGCGCTGGCAAAAAAGCCTTTACAGGCTATATGATAAATATAAATATAAATATGGAATCAACAGAAACAACTACTCCGAGGGCTAATGCCCCTACCGGCTGTGTCTACTGTGTAGGACGCGTTCGAAATGTGCGATTTGTGATCCTTAAAATTTAGACGAAAATGGATTTTAATGCCTTCTTTCTTTTTTGAATATGTTCGTCTAAAAATCCATCGGAATCAATAGTGTAATTCAATGCCATTAGAGGTATTAGCCGTCGGAGTAGTTGTTTCTCTTGATTCCATATATAGATACATATATTTAACATACATCTAAACTCTGTATTTTGTTGTAAATATATTAATGAATGAAGAACAAAAAAATTGTTTCTTGATTTCAATGACTTTTTTCTAAATTTTAGTTTAATTTATTGAATTGCCACACATATTTCTACTAATTTTTAGGTTATAAACCAAAACGTATCTTTTTAAAATTTAAGTCAGCCAATGAAACAGCATTACATATCCCTTTTTAAAGTAAGCTCCACGTGAAATAAGTTCAGTTTAATTGTGTAAATCGTAACAAATAGCAATGTAGCCACTGTCTTTCCTAAATGACTACAATATTTGTTTGAGATATTTGTAGGTACTTTGCAGTAGATGCGTTTTGCAAATACCAAGCAGTATGACAAAAAATCAACCGAATTAATGTTGGTTCGCTGTACCAAGTCATAAAAGGTTAATTTTAACAATTGAAATTTTAAATTGAGTGTAGATCCTTTAGGAATATTGATACTAATAGCTTTTGCTCGTTTGGAATCCTTACTTTGTTGTTCACACTTGTTAGAATAATATTCTGTCATTACATCAAAAAAATATAAACTGTTGAAATCATTAGAAAATTAATTTATCACCTAGTCACATATGGTATTTGAGAGATTTAAAGATCCACGTGAATTAAAATTACAAAATCAACCAGACCTTTTAAAATGTGGTTTTATGATGATGATCCGCTCTCAGGTAAAGTTTTTTTTAGATAAATAAATAGTTTTATACTACAAACTTACCCTGTAACTTTTGATCTATGTTCTATTCCTCTCTTTTTGTAATAAATCCAGAAGCTTCGATGTTCACTATACATAATAATTACGAACCTGCAGTATGTTGCAGCTACGAGGGTAAATCAAATACAAACTGTAATTGTGTAAAATAAATCTATTGATTAATGGTACACACAAACTAAACATTTTTCAGTATAGTCATCTCCGTGCTCTGGCGTTTGGCGTTGTCATGAAGGATGCGCGATTTGTGTCGACTGTAACAACTCATACTCAACAATAGTAACCCGCATTCACTTATCACTGTTCGTTGATCGTGAAGAAAATCAATGAGTAAAGCTCCCCTTGAGTAAAAAAAAACCGTCGCAAGCATTTTTTCGCCTGAGAGACGTGTTTTGGCATTGACACACCTTACTCGCCATTTTTGATCAATATAATTCAATCAATAATCATTAAACATTCATCACAAAAACATTTTGAACATTGTGGCATCGAATTTATTGTAAATACCAGTGTAGTGTTAGTTGTTATTAAATAACTAAAAGTTGAAAGGCAATTTGACTCTCATTAATTTGAAATACTCTAGTGTGAGAAATAACACTAGAAGTGTGAACAATTAAGTTTGCACATTTTACAATATTAATCAAATTAGTACTTCACATTAGTTGGCTTCTTAGGAAGAAAATCGTACACTGCCGATAATGTGCTTATATCGAACGATTCAATCAGTTTTATGATTTCAAAACCAATGTGTTCAGGATGATGCGTAATATATATATATATATAAATGTGATATAGCATATTATCGTTAGACACGTGTTTTAGAATGCGACTATCAGACTTACCAAACAATTATAATATCGCATTTATTGGAAAAAGTATGAAGTATGTACTTAGGTATGTTATTCTGCATTAGATGAAAATTTTAGAGGCTGTTCGATTTCATGCTGAAATTTGCCTTTAATGTAAAATCCCGCCTTTATAATTTAATTTCAAATTCGGCACATTTTTTATCTGAACAAATTATTCGCTTGTTTCTTTGGTTCTATGCCTGCTCGAACTTCAAACACAAATAACTTAATTTTTCAAATGGCATCTAGCATATTTTATTTTGTCATTCGATTCCTTTTTTTTAATCATTTTTCGATACATTGGATGTATTCCATTCTTTATTTAAAAAAAATCCAAAATTATTCAAAAATTTCCAGATGGATCGAAAGAGGATAAAAAAGGAATCGAATGACAAAATAAAATATGCTAGATGCCATTTGAAAAAATTAAGTTATTCCTGTTTGAAGTTTTTAAACATCGGATCTTTTTTCTGAATGCCCTGTACAAATTATAAAGCTTAGTTTTGGCATGACGTTAGGCTTATGACCTGGCTATAATTAGTAAAAATTTCAACATTCTAAGTCATTTTTTATGGAAGTATACATTTCACGTATTATGTTGACGTTAATATTACGAGTGCCGGTGTCTATCAGTTTCACGCCAATAGTTTATATAAAGCGGTAAATTTCAGGACCAAACAAATCAAGAATAAAATTAACACAATATGGTGTCAAAATTACCCAATTCAATTAAATCAGCTAACTTCTCTCTGTTTCATATACTTTAGAGAGTAAGACAATAGAACGAGTAATGGTTTATACTGCCTACATAATCTTCTTGTTTAAAGTCCTTAAATTACGAAATATGATGCTACTTAGGTCGGTAATGGCCATAACGAAATTTTAGTCTTTCTCTAGATAGTATTAAGGTGTATATTTTTGTGAAAAACGAAAATAACTTTAGAGAATACTGTTTTTACATTCTAAAGAAAAACTATAAAATTTGTCTATAGAGATAACACTAATCGCGATACTGGATAATTTTTTGTTATCATATATTAAAATGGTTTGAATGGTTTTCTGTCAGTGTGCAGTTATTATGATAAGCTCTTTTGTAAAACAAAACAGCTGTTCACAGTATTGATTTTTCAGATTAACCAATTTTAATATCTAATATATTTCTATAATTATCCAAATAAACATATATAAATATATATATAACACTAATACAAATTCTCATTAAATGTTTGCATTTAATATATAAAAAGGTATATAAATTATTAATCATTTTTACTTATTTAGAAATTAAACAATTTAATGTTTTACTTAATCATTTTGCCACTCACAATAAGAATTGTATATCCTTGATAAAGAAACCACTTATATGTTTTTTTTTTCATTCTCCGAACCCTTAATGTTTCCCATAAATTGTAGATTTTGCGACACTATAGTTTTTTTGAATGTGCGTATTTTGAGTAAGAAACAAACACTGAGTTACGTTTCACGAAAAATGTATTTATTCTTCTCTACAATAATTTTTCAACCCTAGCAGGTCATTATCAGGAGCTATAGTGTTACTAAATATGTAAATAATGTAACAGACTTAACAATAAGCAATGGGACAAATAAACTGCAGGTAGTATTTTGCTTATTACTGATGGCTTTCTTAATTTCCAAGGATTCGAGAAAACTCAATTTACGACCTTTTTGTGCAGAATCTAAAGTTCAATCGAATTAGTGTCTAAGTTATGTTTGAAATCTAAGCAATGTTGAGCTATTCCTGTATTATTCTTTTTATTTAGTATGGAAAGCACATGTTCTTTAAGCCGAGTTTTTATAGCTCTACCTGCCTGTCCTAGATAAAAGGCTGTGCAATCTTTACAGTACAACCCGCAAGGGTTGAAACAATATTGTAGAGAAGAACAAATAAATTTTTCGTGAAACGTAACCCAGTGTTTGTTTCTTACTAAAAATACACATATTTTATTTAAAATATTTCACAAAGAATACGATACGCAATCTATCAACTTTATAGCTTTTTTGGCTAAAAAACGTAACACTTCTCCCGTTATTTAATTTTTGAATCACGAGCGATTTCCTTCAAAGAGCACGACACTTTATGTACCTATTGGCATGTACGATAATTACTTATGCTGTATGATATGCAGGACGCATAAAACACTATCAGTAGGAACGAACTATGTATCAAAAAGAATCCAGAGCATTTCAAAAAAATCAAATAAAACAATAGGAAACATCCGAATGCAGCGAATGAGGATAAAAAAGAAATCGAATAACAAAATAGAATGTGGTAGATGCCATTTGAATAAATGAAGTTATTTGTTAAAGATAAGAATAAAATACAATAGAATGTTTCAACGAATCTATTTCGAAATATGATAATTATAATACTAAGTATTAATCTACTCTTGATAAAGACCGCCCGGTCGAAACATATGTCGAGTTTTTCAAAATAGATTTGTTGAAACATTCTTTTGTCTTTTATTCTTATCTTTAATTAATAATGTTTAATCAACAATGCACCGAAGAAAGTTTACTTAGAAGTTATTTGTTTTTGACGTTTTTGATTTTTTGAAGCTTAATTTTGATAATGATTAGTAAAACTTCCAATAGGCTAGTCATTTTTTATAGATGTTACGATTTTTCATAGTTTGGGTTGTGGTAGCGATATTTTTTCTATAAATTAAATTATCTCAAAAACTATTCATAGGAAGCACACAATTTTCAGATTCTCATCAGTTTTAAGCAACTTTCTGATGATGACAGCAATGTCAAAACAATTGTTAGAGTCTTCTACCAATAAAGTGTTAAACAACAGTTTGTGTTTTGTTATTTATTAGGCACACAAGTTGGTTATCAAGTTCACCATAAAATTTTATACTTTATCCGAATTCGTCGTAAAATATACCATTACATTTAAAATAACAAAGTTGACATTAACTACCGGTGTAACTGGAAGTGCTAGACACTTGAAATTATTTTAGATTAAAAGATCATCCTTGTTAACTACTATTTCCAAACATTCAAAGCTCTAACATGCTTAGTTTTCCTAAATCGTCTAATGCACCACACAGTTTGAATAATATCGGTTAATTAATAGCAAAGATCAATTATAATTATATGTAACTTATCGAAGTACTTGTCTATCAACTGATAAAGCAACTGATTACTGACAAGGCTTCGATACTTTTTACTAATAATTATTATGGAAATGAACAGCTAAATATGTAGCTGTATTTTATTCGTTTTAAAACAGTTTTTTCATTTATAGTTTTTAGAAATAAGCAGGCTAATAATTTAAAAACAGAAGACTGTCTTACATTAATAAAATACTGTGTACAGTGCCTACAGTATTTTAATGTTTCCCAAAATTAAATAGAATGTCAAAAACTTGTCACTTACGTCTTTAGCATAGTCAGTGCAATCATACACGTTGTTTTTATAGATGAACCACAAAGGTTTTCCATCTTTTCCAGTGTTTACAGCGATTTCTTCTAACGTATAGTACTTAACAGACATGTCTATAATTATAGTATATGTGCGAATTGTCACTTGGTGTATTTTTGAATGAGAGATCTATTTACAGCGATTCGGGTTTTGCGATAACATTTATTACAGATATGATTTTCAAGACAAAGCATGTAGTTGATAAGATTTAAGTTCATTATCTCTCTTACTTATCCGTTTTTGAGAATTTTCGTTATTCATTATTTTACTACTTACTAATTTAGAAATAATGATTTCATAAATTGTTTTATTTGAACAAGTAATTGAAAATGACTGGTGTTGAAAAAGTTTTGTTGCTGTAAATGATTAACAGTAATTAAAACACATAACTTCTACAACCTATATAATAATTATAAAAATTGACTCAACATAAACAACAACTCCGAGGGCTAATACCCCTACCGGCATTAAAATCCTTTTTCGTCTAAATTTTAAGGATTACAAATCCCACATTTCGAACGCGTCCTACACAGTAGGCACAGCGTACCGAAATCCATATGCGCTGGCAGAAAGGCCTTTGCAGGGTATATTATAAATATAATCATAAATATAAATATAAATATATAATCAACATAAACAGTTTATAGGACCGAAAATGCTCGTCAAAACGAATTTTAAAGGATCTTCTAGTTTGGTCTAAGTAAAAAGCATCACATTACAAACATTTAATATATTTCTGCCGAAAATAAGTTTTTAAACGAGCAGATAGACTCATACCATTCAATTCTGTTCAACACATATGGTAACAATGAAAGGAAATCCCTAATAGATAACATTGTATAAGTACTGGTTACACCCTATTTTACTTTATTCTTACCAGAATCGCTCGATAGTGACAATTGTGTTACCGAAACTATAGTTGCAATTTGTGAAAATAAAGTCATATAAAACAATGTTAAGTGTTTTAATTATTATTCCACGAATATTTATATGGACAAAATTATAAGTAGGTCAGTCGATGTGCGGGCACCACACTAAAACTACTGAATAGATTTTGATCAAAAATATAGTTTTATCCCATAGACCCTTGATATTTATCTTTTTGTTTAATACCAATTAAGTAAAGACAAAGATGGTCAGTAATGCATATTATATTGACAATCGACGTAGTACGCATGTGCGGGGGGATAGCTGCTGTATCTCGCATAGTTTCGCGTCATCCACCTTGAGAGTCTTTTAGTTGCACTTTGAATAAAGGTATTGTTTCTAGACCAACAGGGTTCTATAATGAATTGAGTGAAGTTTTCGCGGCCGGTGTCCATTACAACGTTGATTTTCGAGCTTACTGGCGGTTTCTATGCTCGACGTTTTGCCAACACGAGTGGTTGGCATCTTCAGGAGATCTATTCTGATTTGTGATTCAGCGCAGACTTGCTAGGAGTAAAAAACCTTTTTTGTGTTTCATACGCACCAGCTACTCGTGCTGGTGGGCGGGCAGTCCCTTCGACCTACAATGTAGTGCAAAGCCGGATGGTAGGGCGTAAGGCCCTCTTCAACCTACTTGCAGGAATCGCGGGAATGGGTGGGTGATGTAGTTACGGAGAGAAAGATGAGACGGACGAAAAGAAGACAGAAGAGAAGTGAAAGATTATCTGTGGTATATTGCTATTTGCCTAAATGATCCAAGGAAACCACAGAAAACGAGGACCAGAGCAGCCGAACTCGGATTCGAACCGGTGACTTCACGAATGCTAAGCAATAATATAGAGCACTAGATCACGCCGCTCGGTCGCTAGAGGTACTCCGTAGCGCGTATTTATGCCTGGGTTTGTCGGTGGGCTTGTATTAACCACTGAATCATCATACTATTCCAGGCTGTACAGGGAAGTTATAGAAATTCATAAGCACAAAAACAGCTTCAACAGAATAGAGGAAGGTCATAAAATCAATCGTGCATGGATTCCGGCGCTAGAAACCACACAACCTAAGAAGACAGCCAAGCGAGACACTAGTCAACCAGAAGCCATGCTCATTTAGGCAAATGCTGGAGCAGTAATATTTTACAGATAATCTTTCATTTCTCTTCTGTCTTCATTTAGCCCGTCTCATCTTTCTCTCCCTAACCACACCACCCACCCATTCCCACGATTCTTGCAAGGAGGCTACAGTGTAGGTCGGAGGGACTGCCCGCCCACCAGCACGAGTAGCTGGTGGGAATGAAACACAAAAAGTTTTTTTTTGGCCTCTAGCCAGTCTGCGCTGAATCACAATCCAGAACAGATCTCCTGAAGATGCCAACCATTCGTGTTGGCGAAATTTCGAGAATAAAAACCTCGAGACGACGGCCAATAAGCCCGAAAATGACTTTACAAGGATTCCATAAGTTTTTATTATTTTTTTAATTAATTTTTTATGCAACAAACTAAAATATTTCATTTTTGAATTACTCTATTCCCAGTCACTCACTGCATGGAAGGTTGTTGCAGTCTCTACTGATTTATTCATAATTTATGACAATTTTTATAAAAAATTAGGGGTTTATTTGACGAACTGTATTTTTTTAATATATCTGCCATAATTATTTTATTACCTTTATAAATGTACAAACAACAGTATAGTTATCAGCTAACCCTTCAGTTAACATGTTCAAAAATTAATATATATAATAACATGAAGTAAATTAAGTTGAAGGTATGTTTAAGTGTTTCCACTTGATAAGTACGTGATTAAGATAAATAAATGTAATATTGCAATCGTATTATTATAAATATGCGTCTATCGGTATTGCGTCTTGTTTTAATTATTAAAACAATATTTTAAAATTTTAAGCGGTTCATCGCTATTGTTTGTATATTAGGCATGAATTATATAAAAATTAACGAAGATTCAGTAATAATTTGAATTTTCACCCCTATCCGTAACAATATATTCTCACGGACACGTTCCAGTCACTTCCTGTGTAGATATTTTCAATGGGCTAGTGAATAACACCTTTCCTATTAAGAAGTATTTAATTTAATTAAGAAATTCAAAGAACGAAGTGGAAATATCAGGGCTGCTTTAAGCAATGAAGTGACACACTAACTTCAGAAAAATCTTTTTGATAGCGGATACTATTTTTACATAATGAAGAGGCGATATCAAAATGGTTAAAACTATTTTGTTCTATTTATTAAAGCTAAAAATTATAATATTGCGCGAACACTCTAGGTAGATGCCAAATTTACCACCCCATCCCCCTGTAGTTTCGCTACGCCCCGTTTTGCCGCTCGGGAGGGCGCTACGCGGATTTCAATACTGCCGAGAACAAACACCTCATCACCCCGTTGACAGCTACCCACCGACCTACCCCAAGCTGGGTACAAAGGGCTATGCATCGGATCTGTTCCATGGCCTTTGTCATCGTTCCATTTTTAAAGAAATTAAAATAGATGAGTATTAAAAAAGTCATATATTTCTTTTCTCTGATTCAAGCGGCATGGTGCAGTGGTTTAGATCATTGCTTACCATTCGGGAGATCATCGGTTTGAATCCGAGTCCAGCTGCTCTGATCCATGTTTTCTGTGGTTTCCTTGGATTACTTATGCAAATGCTGGGGCAGTAATATTCCACAGATAATCTTTCACTTCTCTTCTGTCTTCATTTCGTCCGTCTCATCTTTCTCTCCCTAACCACACCACCCAATCCACGATTGCTGAAAGGAGACTGAAGAGGACCTAACGCCTTACCTTGCTTTGCACTATAATGTAGGTCGAAAGGACTGCACGCCCACCAGCACGAGGAGCTGATTGGAGTGATACACAAAAACAAAAGAAAAGAAGATGCACATGGTCTAGAAAAGCCTGAGGTAGAGGGGTTTTACTCGATAGATCAGAGGAGATCTTCGGGAATCCGACGCTATCCGGTTGTACGGACGGCTGGGTATGTTTTGAAAATTTCCTTCTTCCACGAAAACAAAAAAATTCACATAGGCGGCGTTGTCTAGTGGTATTCATTATTGCTTAGGATTCGGGAGGTCACCGGTTCGAATCCAGATCCGGCTGTTCTGGTACAAGTTTTCTGTGGTTTTGCAAATGTTGGGGCCGTAATATTCCACAAATATCTATCACTTCTCCTTTGTCTTCATTTCGTCTGTCCTATCTTTCTCTCCCTAACCACACTACCCACCCACTCCCACGGTTTACGGAAGGAGGCTGAAGTGGGCCTTACGCCCTACCCTTCAGCTTTTTTAAATCCATATGGGAGAGGGTTTTGTTCTCTAAGCGTTACAGAAATTTTCCCGGTTGGGAACTGTGACTATAGTACCACATTGACCGTCGTGTTGTATTCTTTTTGCTCTTGCTTGTGTCTAGAAAAACTTTGTAATTAGTGTTAAGAAGATTTACGGATTTTTATTAGTGTTATTAGTTTTTATATGCGAACTCACTTGTGAACTTTATTTTTTTAAATATATTGCGGTGTAATAAATCTTATGTAATTCGTCTATGTTCTTGTTTTTTCCTAAATAAAATACATAAATAAAATTGGTTCTTTGGGAAGTTATCTCTTTTTCCATTTTCCTTTTACAATATCTAATAAAAGTAAATAATATACGGCGGAGGTGCTGGGTTACACTAGTATGATGTTCTAGACACTAAAACCTTTCCTGAGGAGACTATGACTACATCATCAAAATTGGTTCAATAGTTTAGAAAAAACTCGCATATAGTTTCGGCGAAGGTATAGCAAATGTCAAAAAAAAAAGATTTCCTAGATCTACAAACTTTTCAAGCAAATATATTTTCCAAATGTGGAATCTGTGATCCTTTATAATTAGACGAAAAAGGATGTTATTACCTTCTTTTTTTTTTATTGTTATCTTCCTCCAATAATTGTTGTTGTTTCTGTTGATTAGATATTTATATTTACAATATATTCACCCTTACTTTGGTATCATATGTTATATAATAAAACATTTTCAGAAGTACTGGCTGACAATCATGTCCTTAAATATTTCATTTAATGAAAGGAAGCAAAATCATAGTGTACAAAAATGAAATGAGATACGTTTAAAAAAGACAATTTATGGGCTAGCTAAGCTTATTGGCTGCTTGTTTTACAGAAGTAGGTATTCCAGAAGGCCAACCAATTTGTATGGAGCTAAAAAGAAGTAGTGAATGTATATGAAAAAGGAATGAGTGTGATTATCATTTCCAGGTAGGGTCTCTAACCCAAATTATTGCAAGTACTAAAATTTATTAATATGATAATTTGGTATGGAGAAAAGATTTTTAAACCTTTGAAAAAGGCTCAGTCAATTGTCTAAGTTTATGGTACATAGCAATTTTATTTTAGCCACGCCGTTCCTCTATACCGCTCCCTAATCTAACACGATAATTCAGCTGGCGATCATTTAGCCACAGCCACTACTATACTCTATCTATGACCCTACAACGTTAGAATCAGAATATTGACATTTCAACACCTACAACACATCAAAACGATAGTGACCTTTAAGAAAATAATCTCATTAAACGACAACATACTGGATTTGAAAATTAGACCATTTAGTTAGCTTTATACTTTATTTAGACATTTTAATAGTCAGGTGTTCCCGAATCATCGTCTATCTCATTCGCACCGATACCTTTTACAAACCTAACCATATGCAAGCACCATAGATATATGACACATTATTAGTTATAGATTGATTAGAGAGGTCTAATTGTGAATTTTTTTAAGTGGAAATTATTGTTCTTGTTCTAAGAATCATCCACCTGTAACTATAATTCTGCCTTGTATTGATTTGGCTAATGCACTGGTGGTAAAATAGTTTTTTAGAGGGGTTCTTTCTAGTTCAACCACTACGCCTTAATTGCCCTACCCAAAACACCCCTACATATATTTGCTCAGAGTTGCACAATTTACCATTTAATTTGCTTTACTGTTGGCATATTTCAATACTATTTAATAAACAAAAATAAGACATTAGAAATAGTTGATTATTTTCTTTGAAAGAACCACTTTTTTTGCTTTGGTGCTGCATCAAATTGTATAATGGAATACTCCATTTTTTCGTTCAATTCCATAAATGCACCGAGATTTCCAAACTTCTGTACATAGTTAGGAGCACTAAAAATTGTAAGAACGTTGTAGTTATGGCAAAAAAAGTATCCTTGCATGACAAGTTGATGTGCCCGAACAATTAATGTCAAATTGTTATTACGATTAAATTCTTGAGATACATCTTCTCCAAAGAAGAAACCAGCTCCTCGGGGAGAAACGTACCATCCAGGTTCTTCACACGGATCTGACCATAGCAAATCGCACATAGGACCCTTAGTTGGTACTTCTGTAACTCTGTTAATGACTCTGATATCGTCTAAAGTTTTAATACTAGGACTAAGGCCACCATGCACTGCGAAAACTTCTTCATCGATGAGAGCAGATATCGGAAAATAATCAAACAAATCTACAAAATATTTCCAAACCGAGCTGCTTCCACCATATTTCTGCAAACATTCGTCGTAAAATCCATACATTTGCGTCACCTGCCTGGATTCATGATTGCCTCTTATTATAGTTATTCTTTCTTTGTATTTTGTCTTTAAAGCCACTAATAGTGTTATTACTTCAACTGAATTTTCGCCGCGGTCCACATAATCTCCCAGAAATAAATAATTGATGTCTGGACATTTACCACCGATTCGAAATAATTCTAACAAATCATAAAACTGACCATGAATATCACCACAAATAGTAACCGGTGTGGATACTTCTTGGATGTTGTTTTCTTTAGCTATAATATCTTTTGCTGCATGACATAGTTTTTCAACTTCGCATGCCTGCAAGTGTGCACCTACACAAAAGGAAGTAGAACAAGGGCAATGAATTTTGGTTCCTTACCGTTATAAAGTTGCGAAATCCATTTATCCAAATCCATACTTTTACATAGAGTTAAATTAAACAGTCGCATTATACTTCAAACATAACAAATTGGTTCAAGAACTTTTTCTCCAAGTGTTTCATAAGAGATCATCCACATTATCGATTTTATTTGCTTAAATTAAATGAAATCTCATTTGCATTACCATTTCCATTCCTACAATTATTAATCCTCGTTGCAATATGAATATTAAAACCACTTGTCAAAATGATGACATTTAAATTTTAATGAGTCGATCCAAAAAGTGTATGATAGATATTTATGTGAACAATTTATAATATTGTTTGACAATTGAAATGTATTAACCTAAAATACCTATGTAATTTAAATAATATTAAATAATTAAAAGTACACTTGGTTTCAAAATATTATATTTGTAGACACGACAATTGTTTCAGCAAACATTGCTTTCATTAGGTGTAACAACTAAGGAGTGGAGAGTAGTTTAATTGAATATATTTAGCAAAGGTGAATTTTTACATTCGATTTGGTCGTTTAATGCTAGGTTTTTACAGAAATATCTATTAATTTCTAATGCTTCTAACAGGTTTAATTTTAAACTTTTACTTTGCATGTGTAAAATTTTGTAGTCTTGATTAAAATTATGGTTTTCTTTTAATAAATGTTCCGTATACGTAGAATCAGGTTTTTTATTTGTAAAACTTTTGAAAGATCTTTTAAAGTTCGTATCAAAGAACATTGGGCTAGTTTTAGAAATAAAAAACCTGATTCTACGTATGCGAAATATTTATTAAAAGAAAACCATAATTTTAACCAAGACTACAAAATTTTACACGTACAAAATAAAAGTTTGAAATTAAACCTGTTAGAAGCATTAGAAATTAATAGATATTTTTGTAAAAACCTAGCATTAAACGACCAAATTGAATGTAAAAATTCACCTTTGCCAAATTTATTCAATTAAATTACACCCCACCCCTTAGTTGTTAGTATAAATAGCTGTAACGATTCGTAATTTGTTTAAATCTTCACACCTGAAGAAGGCAATGTTTGCTGAAACAATTGTAGTGTCTACAAATATAATATTTTGAAACCAAGTGTATTTTTAATTCTTTATGTTTTCTGTGTTTCAACAAGTGAAAACTTCCACCATCAATTATTCAAATAATGTTTTTAGAAAACTGGTAGCTATACATTTTGTCTTATTATCTTCTCATCGCGCTGAATCGTCTTTTACCTAATTGATATTCACATTAGAATCAATAGTGCTCAATTTAAATTATTAAAAAATATTTATAATGAAACTGACATTTATACCGCCCTGGGATGCTTTTCGCTACATCTTACGATTCTACATAAGTATGCACATATTGGACTGATACGGCACTTAGGTAGTTATATTTCATCGTATCGATAAATTAAAACCACTCACTTGCTTTTATCACTTTATTTAAACAATTTATTGTGATAAACATGATTTTCATTATTAGGTAAACAATTTAAACCAAAATGAATACAAACAGAAAACAAAATAATGTGTTCTATTCCCGCCAGTTGATGCTGAAGCACAGGGCTGGTGGAACTGTCTCATCAACCCTCGTCGTAGTGCAAAGTGGTGCATAGGGCGGAAGGCCTTCTTTATGAATACACTTCTTTATGAATCGCTGTAATGGAAGGAAGGCGGTGATAGTAATTAGGAGAGAATGGCCAGATGGATAGATGGAGGCAGGAGAAGGATATAAGATAATTTGTAAACAACACGGTTAGCCTACAGTATTTATTTGGTTTCAAGGCACAGTTGCAATTACCCACTAGGTTGCCAGATTTCAGGCCATGATATTTCTTCATTTAGGGTTATGTTTAGTATAAAGTCTATATACTCCAATGCTGATAACACTGCAAGAACTGTAGAAAAGCATCACTGTATGGACAGAACTAGATTACCGTTCGGATGTGTACCACAAACTTACTGAATGTATCCATCTTTTTGCGTGGTATACTTTCAATGAACAGTGATTTGATACCCGATGAATCATTTAGACTAACCCTGTATTACTGCCACCCGTCAATAGGCTCCAAGAAAATCATAGACAAACTTGAATCAAGGCCCGGAATCGAACCGGCGTTCCCCCAAATGTTAAACTATCATCTGACTACTTAATAACCACACCACTTGGTCTTCAAGCAGGGTGTCCACGGGGATTTATATTAATTTATATTGATTTCTAGGTAATGAAATATTTGAATAATTTTTAGTAGAGGTAAATTTTAAATATAGTAATTCCATATTAATTTATACCCACTACAGATTACCTCATACTACTACTACTGCTACTCCCGGATTCGAGTCCCGATGGGGGCGTGACAACAGTAACAAATATTTCCCTTATTGTATAAGGTAATCTGTAGTGGGTATAAATTAATTCAATAATTAATCTCGCATTAATGTATTCGATTTCTAGGGATTTTAATTTGAGACTTTTCTTCTTTTTATGTACCATTTCTAAATTTTGAATAGATGGAAAATTGTTTCAAAAGATCTCCCTGTTTCGGTTAAACAAAAAGACTCGCATTCTAAACATTTTCATTTAATAAAATACATCCTTAATCAAAGAGTAGAGACATTAATTATAAAACTGAGCTTATTAAAGCATTTTAATTATGTCTTAGCCAAAATTACTGCCAGTACTATAAACAGTTTTTTGTACAAAAATCAGGTTTAGCCATGGGCTCCCTACTAAGTCCTTTATTAACCAATATATTTATGCAATATATAGAAAATAAAATTATGCAATCAACATTAGCGAATAAACACAGGAACACACCGACAATTAATATTTTTAATTTTATTGATACAATTCATCCCAATATAAAATTTACTCTAGAACAATAAAATCAATTTTCTTGACCTCACCCTACAAAATAAATCTTGATATTTACAGAAAACCAACATTCACAGATGTAACAATTCATAATAATTCAAATCACCCTCTTTCATACAATGTTTCAGCATATAAATCACAGAGCTTTTTCAGTCCCCCTTTCATAGAAAAATTAAAACATGAGCTAAACATCATTCTAACAATTGCAAAAAATAATGGTTTTGATCCAAGAACAATTCAAAATTTAATACGTAAAAAACAAATTAAAATAGCATGCCAGTCTATATACCCATACATAAAAAACAAAGAATGCAAATACGTATCATTGACATACTTTGGTAATATTTCAAAAATCGCTAATATTCTATCTGCAAACAACCTAACAGTTAGTTTTAAGACAAACACATATTTAAAACACATACGTTTAAATTCAAAAGATAAAACTGACAAATTTGAAAAAACTGGAGCCTACAAGCTAGAATGTACAGAATATGATTCCTTTTACTTAGGCCAAACTGGAAGGTCATTTAGAACTCGTTATAACGAACACTTTAGATCATTTAGATTAAGAAAAGATAATTACAATTTTGCAAACCATTTTTTAGTAACAGGCCATCAGTTTCCTACTATAAAAAATCTTAAAATTATTCATAATGTAAATAAAGGGTTTAAACTTAATATTTTAGAATCCTTAAAAGTATATAAAGCATCAAAATTTTCCGAAAATAACCTGTTAAACGATCAGGTAGATTTGTACCACTCCGTATTATTCAGTACATTTAATAATTAATGGAATTTCCAAAATATATATAAACACCACTGTAAATCTGTTTATTTTCGTTCAATTTGAATCATTTGTTTGACAATGACAAACTATTTGTCAAAACTATACTCAAAAGGATTTATAAATAAAAAAGTTTTTATTCATTTATCGTTAAGATGAATTATCACAAAGTAACAGCTGAATCAATACAATTTTAATTCAGTTTCTTCCATATTAATTAACTATAATGTATATTAAAACTATATGCTTTATAGAAAAGGTATTGGCAATTTATACAAAAATAGATTGAAATTACCAAAGTACCTGGTTATGCGTTTTTGAGAGGTATAAAATTTTGTAAATATCACAAAATTACAACTTTTTATGAATGCATCATGCATAACCGAGGAACGTAACATATATTACTAAATTAACGTTTTTAATTTCAATGCCCTATGACGTACACACATGCTTAATGTAATTAGCAGTGTAACAACATAACGCGAAAATGCAATATGACACCTATACCTTGCTCCTATGAATTTGTTCGTACGTAACATATATACCTAGTTATGTATATATTTACGTGGCGCTTGTAACTTAAAAGGACATACATAGTGCATTCCATTAGTCGAGGGGTGCCCATTACGCTGCATTTATTCATAAATTCATAAAATTATGTAGGACATTTTAATGGATCTAGATAAAAATAATCTAAAATACAGCAAACTATTTTACGATAACCTTATTTGAAAAGTAAAAATATTAAATGAAAATTATCATTTTCTCTGGATCGTATATAAAGTTTATGTCAGTCGATAAAATTTACTTTAATGCTGTTATAGAAACATGCGATGGAAATGATGGCCAGTGTCTTCAAAAATAATAAAGGCAAAATAAATAAAATTCACTTGGTAATTTGTTCCATAAAATTTGAGTTTATTTCACTCGATATGTATTTCGGCTGTTATGCCATCAACAGGAGTAATCCCACTAATCATACCTATAAAAGGTTATTATATATGGGAAAACCAAGTAGAATAATAGCAAATCAACTACAGAAAGATAACATTATAGCGGCTTTTTATACACATAATACGATAAAAAAAACAACTTGTTAATAATAAACCAAAAATTAATAAGTTAAACAATAGTGGAGTAGACAGATTAAATTGTCAACATTGTAATAAATTCTATGTAGGGCAAACGGGTAGACGTATCTTGGATCGCTGTAAAGAGCATTTAGCTTGTTACAGATTAAATAATGATAACTCTAATTTTTCTAATCAACGGCATCAACGATGAAGAGCACGCTGAACAGTGGGTATGTCAATATTGGTGCTCCAGAGAGTGTAATCTTTAAGGTTTCAAGTGCTCTGTGGCACGGCTCGGATGTAGATTGAAACGAAACTGCATCTTCTGTCAGCCTGTGTAATGGTCGGGCTATGTCAGCAAATCCTCATATAAATATTCGATAGTAGGAGATAGGTCCCAGAATGTTTCTGATTTCGTGCCGATTTCTTGATGGTCGGACTTAATTCCATCCGGTGTTATAATATGCCCCAGATACTTCACTTGTCTTCTAAACAGAACGCATTTTTTGGGACTTACGTTTTGGAGGTGGTCTTCGAAGGGTTTTCCCAGTATTATGATGTCATCTAAGTTAACCAAACAAACTTTCCAGTTTAGTCTTATAATACACAGTTCATCAGTCTTTTGAATGTAGCGGGTGCATTACACAATCCAAAAACCATCATGTTGAATTGCCACAGACTATTTACAGTTGTAAACGTAGCTTTATCCTTATTCTGCGGATATACTGCCACCTGCCAATATCCATTTTTTTAATCGAGAATGGAGAACCATTTAGGTCAAGCTAGACTATCTAGTGTGTTATCAATTTTGGGTAATAGGTAATTATCTTTCCACGTTACCTCGTTCAGCTTCCTGTAGTCCACATAAAATCTCGTGGAACCATCTTTCTTCCGCGGTAGCACTGTAGGGAGGCCCAAGCACATTGCGATGATTCAATCACCCCTTGTTTAAGCATGTCATTTATAAGGTCATTCACTTCCTCTTGTTTTGCCCAGGGAACTCTTCTTGGAGGTTGTTTAATAGGTCTTGCTGTTCCAGAATTAATGCGATTGTATGTCAAACTGGTCTTGCTAAAATCTTGATCTGAGAGGGCGAACACATGTTGAAAACGGCTAAGCAGTTCTTCTAGTTATTTCGTTTAGTCTTCAGTGAGGTGGTTACTGGACCGTTTTGTTAGTTCCGTTAGAACTGCAGGAAATGATGTGCGTTTCGCTTCAGGTTCCTCTTCCCAGTTACAATGGTGAATTTCAGCTACTGGTTCAAATAGTCCCAATTCTGTGCCTTTACAGATGTGTTGGTCGAAGTCTTTCAAATTGGCTATTCTAACAGAAATAGATGTTGTTCCAGTTCTTATTAGCGTTTGTCCTACCATTAGTTCGACTACCCTCACCAATCCACCAATGCCGTCATCTATTCTGACGTTTACAATGCTTTTGGAGTGAGTCGGTAGTACTCTATCTCCTTCTTCGATTACTTTAAAACCGGCAATCTTCTGCTTAGGATTTGACATTGCTGTCCTTTGTTCACCGATGCACATTGTAGAAGTGCCGGGATTTAAGTCGATTCCATCATCTACTATGTCCTCCATTAATACCCAATTATGTAGGATCGCAGTACGAATTCCAATTTCTACGTTGCATTTAATAAAGGTGTATTGAAAAAATTTTGTTGATCATTTGTTATATTCTCCTTCATAGATTGATAAAGTCCGGTCGCCGTAGTCAAAATCAATCTCTTTGCCAAAGGACGAACTCACCATTTCATTGCTATGTCAGGACTAACTTTAGTTCGTTGTTCGATGCCAGTGTGTCGATAACCATTCTAACGTTGTGGTGATTTATGGCTCCTTCTATGAATCATGAATTGTTTCCGTTCAGTTCTGAAATGATGACTCCCCTGTCGGTCTGTCCGTCTGTTACCAGGCTGTATATCATGAACCGTGATAGTTAGACAGTTGAAATTTTCACAGATGGTGTAATTCTATTGGCGCTATAACAACAAATACTAAACACATAATAAAATAAATATTTAAGGGAGCTCCTTAATAGTACGGAACCCTTCGTGCGCGAGTCCGACTCGCACTTGACCGGTTTTATTTACTTCTTACTTCATTTCTGCCATCATTACCATTAGAGCTTTTAGTTGTTCCTCAATTTTTGCTTCAGTACCTCTTAGTGAATCAGATTCATCACCTGATGATGCCACTGTGTCGTGAAACAGCATTGTAGTGTACAAAATGTACTTTACTTGAAATTTTTTTCGTTAAAATTATGAATAAGTTTCAACACGTATCAGCTACTACCCTAAATAGCCTAAAAAGTTCTATGAAATTATTCGACGACGTCAAATTCGTTTTTCTCTCTTCGAGAGCTTTTCAACGATAAATGATTTGTTGAGGTTGTTCGCTATCCATTAACACTTCTAGAAAATTCAATGAATTTCTTCGATGACGTAAAATTTGTTCTCTTCTTTTCAACAACCCCACACCTGAGAAAAAATATCGCGGACTTGCTAACCAGCTGTCACCAATATCGTGTAATAAAATACCACTGTCACTATCAAACTATTTATTATTTTTTTCACTAATTTATCCTCAAGCACCACAATTAACAATTTATACTTATTTCACTTCTTCTGTATTCTCTTGCCTACTATTTAACTTCTCTTTTCGGTTTTCGTTTTCTGTCGTCTAGTTATTATGTTGTTTTTATTTTTCTTCGATAATATTTAAAAGTTTCAATTGTACTTTACAATTTACATTTTCCGTAACTTCGAGTTACCGTACTTATTATCGAGACTGTCAGAGGACAATAGTAGTACAATTACTTGTCAAATGATTGAAAACGTTACATATATCACACCTTACAATCGTTATCAGTTTATTTCATCTTTTAGATTATTAAAAGCCATTGGAGGTTGTCAGTTTCTTGAAATCAACACTGTTGGTTGTAAAAATCTGTCTCACATTTTGTCAGTTTTCGTCTAATAAATTATGCAATTTATTATAAATCACATAAATTTGCATTCTACAGTTTTAAAACCGTTTAAAACGCATAATTTGTTTTGTCCACATTCTTTTTACCCTAATTTAAACTTTTTCTTACAAATTTAGAACAGAAGCAAAATCATAATCGTATAATAAACAAGTTGGTGAAAATTACAGTAATAAAAACCATCTTAGTATAGTAATTTTATCCTCCAATTTCTATCAGCAGAAAATACATGTAAAGGATTTGGTACTTTAATAATAGTAAAACAAAATAGTGAATGTGGGAATACGGTTCAGCTGCTGTGATGATAGTAGTTAACCTTCCTATGTTTCTAAAAATTTTACAGTTGATAGACTTTACAAAATGACAAAAGAAAATTGACTGAGAGCATTGAGTGTTACTAGACCATTACCACTATTAACATTGACACGTTTTCCTTATCTTAATCTATTTTATAACAGTGAAAATTGAAAAGAACGAAGAGCAATTTTCACTCGCCACATTATCACCTCTGTTTTTGTTTCTACGTAATCTAAGTTCGAAACGTAATTCAATATATGGCGCAGACTTCCAATCGATATTAAGTTTCTTTCAGTGTCAGTGGACAAACATAATCATACATTCTATCGGCTTTTATGACGGCATTGCGATTTTTTTTATAATAATTTCTGTGCTAGCCGTGACCGTAAACATACGAAATGGCTAATAAACTGTTCTGAGGCAGAAAGGATTTCTACGCTTCTTACATAAACACTTTAATTTGTTCGATCGGTTTATACGTGTACGTATGGGTAATGTACAGGAAATTGAAGAAGAAATGGTTTGAAGAACTTTAACACATTTTATTTAGCAAACTAGAGTAATTTCAAAAAGTTTCTTACTGTTTTATTCTGTTCACCACATTGTGCTGTTTAATCAGGTAACAAATCAATGACAAATGTTCTAGTGAAGTACAGTAAACGTTATTGCAAGTAAAAATTTCATTCACTGAAAATTTTATTTTTATTCGTAATTTAATAAAACCCATTGGAAGACATCGAAAACGTATTGTAGATGAAGATAAGGCATAGCCAAAATCTGCATCCTTTCAGTATTTTGTTATGACAAATCAAGAACGAGTACCAGTGTGCAAACAAGCATTCATGAATTTGTATGCAATTTCCCACTTTCGTGTCCAACCACAGAATCTGTTACTTAGTAGAAGAGAATTTCCTAAAGATATGCGAGGAAAGCATAATAATAGACCTTCCGCAATTACAGAAGAATCTAGAATTAAAATAAAATTGCACATTGAATCTTTTCCTTACAAAAATTCACATTATGGTTCAAAAGACATTCATTATCTGGACTCAAAGCTTAACGTGAAATTTATGTATGAACTTTTCATTAAAAAATATGCTGAATTAGATAAAAAAATTAAGTAGGAATTCAACCTAAAATATTTTAATGAAAATTATTCCTTGAGGTTTGGCAGATCACAAGTATATGTATGTAGTAAATGTGAACGCTACGAAACAAGTTTGAGAGATAACAGTTTAAACGATAATGTCAAAAGTGTTTGTGCGGCTGAACTTATTGTTTTTAAATTCAAAACTTAAAAACAGATGCTGGTCATTTCTATATGTATCATTAAGGCCAGACTCTGAAAGGTCTAAATGAGGTATGTACCTTCCTGAATGATTATATTAGGAATCGTATACCCCAAGAATTGCACATTTTCTCTGATGCATGCTCAGGGCAAAATAAGAGCAACACATTAGTAAGATTTTTAATGACTGTACAAAGCACTAAACGCTTCAAAATGATCTACCATCATTTTCCAATTCGTGGACACTCTTTTTTACCCTGCGATAGGGATTTTGGAAGCGCAAAAAGATTAATCAGAAGGTGTGATCGGGTATACATACCAGAATAATACGAAGCAATGATTAAAAATTCTAGAAAGAAGATACCATTTAGTATAAATGTCATTTCCTACAGAGATATACTTGATTTGAAAAACTGGTGGCCGCCATTCTGTAAAGTAGTTGTTAATACAACAACTGCAAATTTTACCAGTTTCAAAATACATGCAGTTTATCTACAACGTATCAGTTACAGGTTATATTAAACTTTATAGACGGAGCAAATTCTTATACTTTTAAGTTATTAAAACAAAATCGAAGTCCGGAGATTCCTACTACTAAAGCGTATTATGAACCAGTACCTATTAATAAGAAAAAATTGATGACATAAAACAAATAATGAAATGCATAAAGGGAGAACAGTTAGAGTTTTATTATCACATAACGTCTTGGCCAACCACTAATACGGACGATGGTGATGATGCTAATAACTAAACATAGTTTTTTTTGTATTTGTGTTTAATAAAATATACTTTAACATACGATGTCACTTTATATTTTACAATTCTCACCCAAAATTCTAATAATACCGATGTTGAGATTAAGAACAGTACAAGTCCATGTTTGTTTTTTGTGAATATCTGGAAAATGCATAAAGTGACAAATTTTATTTTTAGTTTAAAGTACGTCTAAAATTATACACAAAAACTTGTTTATACATTCTGAACCTATGAAGAGTATAATAAACAGTTTTTTTTTATTTTATAAAATTCAAACATTTGGACTTGTACTATTCTTAATCTCACCTATTCAATTATATATCATTCCTCTGTCCCTATACCTCATCCCTACATTTTTAAATATATGTAGTATATTACTTATTTATATGACAAGGTAAATGTGTTATTTATATCCCTCGGTATATCGTATTTATATTACCATTCTACTATCAACTGTAAACTATAAACCGTGACTGTGTACTTTTAAAACTAAACTAAACTGTGTCTCTAACTATACTGTTTCTCTAACTATACTATACTGGCCGTCGACAACATCGTATTTATAGAGGTATCGAAGGTTCTGGATTAAACAAGAACGACCTTCTAGAATTTTCTGGAACTCCTGTTATGTTGTTGTTTACTTATTGCTATCAAAGCGCCGACCCACGGCCGTATTCGAGGAACCCGTCTTATCTGTTTCCGGAACTCGCCGCCGCTCTTGCTCACATACAAGCTCGTTACAAACCGCATGACGTCTGTACTTCGCTGTCCTCCCTAATTGCTATTTTATGATGGGTTTCTTCGGTGATTTAGGTCGTTGCTCTATTTCGTCATATTTCTGATTCAAAAATTTCCTAGCTTTCTTACTTCTCTATTGGTACCCTACTTTTACTTGCTACCCTTTCTCTTACTTCAAAATTTTGACTTCACATCTTTTTTAACTCTCAGTAATCAATTCTTATCTTGTTTTGCTACCTTTGAGTCGGTTTTCTAACATTGCATCTCCATTTTTTTCCTTAATTTTCATTTCCGTTGTTAAGTTGTAAATATACGTTGTTATTTGTTGTTGCCGCTATTTAGTGTTTAACTTCTGTTATCCTCAAAAACCTTCACAGACTAAACATTTCTTTCTCTCAATTTCGCTCGTTAATTAACACACATTGAATTATTTACTTATTTGTTATTTTAATTATTAGGCAATTACGCAAACTTATTATTGATGGTTCCAAAATTGGGGACACTAATGCAGCCTAATGATAATACACTATGTGAATAAACTATCAGAACCTAGGATTAAAATTAAGTAGTCCATGGTGCATAATAAATCAGACAATTCAAATTATC
This sequence comes from Agrilus biguttatus, assembly GCA_963921985.1. Taxonomy (NCBI): domain Eukaryota; kingdom Metazoa; phylum Arthropoda; class Insecta; order Coleoptera; family Buprestidae; genus Agrilus; species Agrilus biguttatus. The sequence continues at coordinate 30,517,077 of OY998119.1, forward strand.
TTACGCATCTATAACATACTTTAAAGAAATAGCTGAATCTGCTAAATCACGCATTATCACCAGTAATTATTGTTTTGTTTGACTTTATTGGCTTCATAACTCATGGCTAAGCAAATATAATACGCACTTTAGTTAATTATAATAATAAATAGGTAAAGAGTATAAAAACAACTTTGGGTACATGTTTCACTAATTTATTGTTAAATACTCAATAATATTATTTCGACATTCACGTCATTTTCAAGAGTAATATGAAATTATACTATTCTAAATCAATTTAGATAATGTAAAATTGTTACATACTAATGTAATAAAAATGAAAAACTGACGAATAAAAGCAAAAAAACTATTAATGCTAGAAAGTCTAGAAATAAAAAGGGCCATACTAAATAACTTAAATGTAGTAAATAACTAATTAGAACTAGGTAATTTTTCTTCCCCACCCTTACTTAGTGAACTTAGTTAGGTTAGTTGGCATATATATAACATTTGTTACACATTTACATTAGTATTGTACTACTCTTGATAATGGGAAAAGCCTGAAACAATTGTCGAGTTTCAAATAAATAAATGGGTGAACATTACTTCGTTTTTCTTTCTTCGTTTATTCAACAATGTTTCACAAAAAGTGCACCGTAGATAGCTTGAAGTTTAAAAAAGACAATTTGTGGATAAGTAGGCTTATTGACTGTCTTTTTATAGAAATAGTAGACCAAACGAAAACCAATTTGTATAGAGCTAAAACAAGTGGTGGCGAACATCATTTTAGAACGAAAGAGTATGACTACTATTTCTAGTTTCACTTAACCAAATTGATTATGTCCGAAATTTCACGTTACAACGAACGAGCCCATGTACCAGAAATGCCGAAATCAAAACAGCCTAGAAAAACAAATTCTTAATGGAAAGGAGCATGAAAGAGGTTCGTGAATGTTAGAAGCAAGAATAATTGCTGGAATTCCTAAATTAGAAGTTAGCCCCAGGACTGTTCAACGAAGTTAATTCTCACTTCAACTCTATAGCAGACGTCCAGCCAAGAAACCTTTACTTTCTGGAATAAATGATCGCATCAGTCTTGAATTTGCACCACAACATCTAAATTGGGCAGTTCGAGCCTGGAAAGTGGAGAATAATACATTTTTAATTTGCCTGGTTTATTGTTTAATTGATATATGTTTCGCTACACTGTAGCTTCGTCAAATGTAGAAAGTAACAAACAGCTTATTTAGCTTATATTTTATTTTAGTCGGGAGGGAACAAATTGAGCAATGGTGAATTATTTAAGTCTAACTGATCATTTAATAGAAGTTTTTTTTTTTAATTTTATTTATTTCCATTGTTTGAAGGGACGAAAATTTGTTATTCTTAGTTTCAATCGTATTCGTTATTGAAAAGGTAGTTCTCTTGTTGGAATCAAGAGGTTTCGAAATTGTTTAAAAGTAGACATACTCCAAAAACAATGGAGTATATCAAATTAAATGTAAAGACTGAAATTCATTTTACATTGGTCAGGCAGGTCGGGCCCTAATAAACGAAATTGAAAAACATGCTAAATCCATCTTAAAAAAAATAACAAATGTACGTGTATCGCAGAACATTGTATAACAAATTTAGATTCATTAGACACACAAAATTTTAAACTTTTATACAATGTCAATAAAAGTCAACGTTTAAACCATCTGAAAATTTTAGTGATTAGCAGGGCTCGCTACCTGAACCAATCAATTGTTGATGACCAAATATAATTCGATATTTATCCTTTATTGAAATGCATACTTTAAGTATTTTAAAACATAATTTTAACTTTTAGTGTTCACTTTGCATTCCTTGAAAACGGTGTAAAAGTCGAAACAATTGTTAGATCTTCTGATTAAATAAATGAAACAGAAACCAAGTGTTTTCTTTATTTATCTATACTAATTTATAAAAACTTGTGTAGTTGCAGTAAAGCGTCTTGCAACATCTTTACATTGTATTCTTTTTGCATCACCGGTAGACCAAATTTGCGAACGAAATATACTCAAGATTTTCAGCATACGATATTGACAAGATAAGTTTCTCGTTTGCTCATTTTGATATTATCGTGGTGATGTCATGAACATATTTATATTGTCTTACTATTCAAGACATGAAAAGACAAGATCAATATATTCTCGACTCTTGCGGCAACCCTAGTAAATAATACTATTTCACCTTTATTTTTTCATAGAAATGTGGTAGATATAACATTTATGGTATATTATGTACATTCATACAAAAATTTTAGTGTGCACAAAAATATACCTACTTTTACAATTTGAAAACTAACATTGTGTCCATATTAATTAAACCTTTCGCGAATTTTATCCTCACAATTATATAGGCCTATAACATGCCCTTTAAAAGTTTGTAAATAAAGGAGCAACTGGAAGATTTGAGATAACTTGTTCAATCAAACATTAATCGAAAATATATCATATGAAAATACTGTATTGGAAGAAAAAAATTGTTTACTTAAACGTAGAAATCGCTAATCTACTTTCCATTTCTTCCCGTTAGTTTTATGTTTTGTGCAGATCAAAACTATATAGGGTTAAAAAGGTTTTAATTGCAGAAACAACCACCGACATTTCGCCTTGGTTATAAGGTTTTTTCGAGGCTACAATGTATTACAAAAAGCTTCCACTGAATAAAATTAAAGCTTATAAAAATATATTTAAATATTACAGCATAAATATTATTTAAAAACCGTTTAACATGTACACAAATCTATTTGCCACACATAAAACTAAAACAAGTTTACTATGTAAAAAAAATTTAAAAAAGGGCCTATAAAGATGTGGGTAAGAGAACATAATTACGAACACAAACAAAATATTGTAACAATTTCATATAGAACAGCACTTCTTAAACATAGTTTAACGAATTTTCTAGTTAAACAAAGATTTAAACAACCTTGAGTAGTAGCTTATTTATTTAACAATAAATTTCACTATAGATAGTTATTTATATGATAAAAATGATTATTTATTTAACTGTACTTATATTACCTATTTACATCGCTGGGTTTACGTGGTATTTACAATGTTTACTAACACCTGCAATATCAAACTCTCCTCGGATGTTTATCAAGAACATATTTATATTATCGTGGAATGTTCTAGTGGTTTTCTAGAAACAACCATGCAGTTCTTCGCTATTCTTGCATTTTCTTTGTTCTGCATCTTGTTATTAGTCATATACCAAATAATCGAAGGCTGCTAACTATTCATAGTTGCCTCGGGCTTTCACCTGAAACAGTAGTGTAGAAACTGGGCGTAAATCGAAATCTGATAGCACTTCGATCATTTACACAAAACAAATCAATTTAAACCTCGAATTACAATTAACTTTAAACTCTTTAGTCGTTAGGATTATATTGAAGGTGGGAAAAGCTATATTTCAACCATTTTCAATGTCACATAATAGTTAACAATGGACCAAATGTTTTAGTGTGCTCACGACCTGCAGCAGCATAGTGGTAAATTGTGTATGTTCAGAAAATAAATAATATGCAAAAGATGAAGACAAATTCAAAATTGATACTAGCAAAGAAATTACAATATTTGTGGACACAACGGCAAAAATGTTTTGTTTAATAATTTAATACAAGGTATAATTACTTCCTGTGAGAATTAATTTCCGAGTTGACTCAAATGAATTAATGGCAAAATAATTAAATCGTCCAATAGAGATCGCGTGGTGTTTGATGTTTATTTCTTTAACTTTAAGTTTATTTCAAGTAATTTTACTTCTAGATAGTATTCCTAGATTACATATTTTCGACAATTTTTGCAAAAGAATGAGGTACCTCGAAGTTGCCGATTGAGCTAAAAAAGTAAGGGTGGGTTGCAGGGCTCTTAGGAAATGAACCATCTACCAACCTAAACCGTAAAAGGAAATTACATGTGTGTATGTATTTACTTTAACGACTGTGCCTGTATACTCGGTAAAGATGTTTATATGAGTCTGTTTGTAAAGTTCTTCCCAATAATTAAATTAATTCCTCTTATGTATCGATCTCGACGGTTTTATGACGAAAGATTGCCTTACTGAAAAGCTAATTGAATTTATTGATGCTGACTGGATAATTTATCTTTCTCAATTTCTAACAGACCCATCACTACTTAACAATATTTTCATAGATTACAAAAACCATCTGAAATGTGTCTATTACTGTTAAAAAATGCAATTCCTTCATACCATACGTCATTCGTTATGGAAATTTTCATGTGAAACGGCAAAAAGCAATTTAAGGAATAAGATCTATTCCCTTAAAAACGAAATATTTGTAAAATTTTTAGTAGAGGTTAATTTTAATATATTAGTGTGATTTAATATTTACCAACTACAAATTACCTCAAATTAATGATTGCCAGGACGTGGCAGCAGTAAACATTTTTTCTCATTAATTTGAGGAAATTTGCAGTAGTTAAAAATTAATTCACACTAATGTACCTATTTATTATTATTTAAATCATTACAGCATAAAAAGATGGATGTAGCGAAATAATTGTAGTTCGCCTTTCTCGCTCTAACGTGCTCTGATTGGCTGCCTCTTTCCTAGTTGCATTTCCCTCTACTAATCAGGCCGCGTTAGAGTGAGAGCGTCGAACCACGAATAGAAGGGTAAATAAAATTTAAACGGTATTTTTACTATTTAACTTAGCACGTAATTCCGTTCTAGAGGATTCGTTGCTCGAGTGTTGTTTGGTTTATGAGGAGGACGAAACCGGTTTATGTAGCAGCTGCGCTCGGTTCTGTCCGCAGTACAGCTATGACTGAACTTCTGATGTACAACGCATCATCATAAAGTTTTTAACCAATGAAGGCGTTAAACCATCGGAAATTTAAAATAAAATAAAATTACAAGTTTTCCTTAGAAAGACCCAGTAATTGACAATTGTGTCCATCACTGGAGATACTAGAAATAAGTGGGTGCCAGTGTTTGATTTTTGGGTCAAAATTAACATGGCGAAATGAGCACCGTGGACGATGCACACAGTGAACGCAGTGGACACCCCAAAGAGGCTGTTACCGACGAAATCATAAAAAATGTCAACAAAATAATTTTCGATAACCGTAAGGTGAAGTTGATTCAGATAGCCGAGACCCGACCCTAAAGATAACAAAGGAACGTGTTGGTCATGGTCATATCGTGAATGAATATTTGGATATGCGAAAGCTCTGTACAAAGTAGGTGCCGCGCGAGCTCAAAATCGACCAAAAACAACAACGGATCGATGATTCTAACCAGTATTTGGAGCTGGGAACCGTTCAATCGTAATAAATCCGAATTTTTGCGTCGATATGTGACGATGGATGAAACATCATTTCACACCGGAGTCCAATCGATAGTCAGCCAGCCGAGTGGACTACACGTGATGAACCGACTCTAAAGCGTGGAAAGACGCAAAAGTCGGCTGGTAAGGTTATAGCATCAGTATTCTGGGATGCTCATGGTATAATATTCATTGACTATCTTAAAAAGGGGAATACCATAAACAGCGACTCTTACGTAGCGTTATTGGAGCGTTTAAAAGACGAAATCGCGGAAGAGCGACCTCATCTGAAGAAAAAGAAGGTGCTGTTTCATCAAGACAATGCACCGTGTCACAAGTCAATGAAATCGATGACAAAATTCCATGAATTGGACTTCGCATCCACCATATTCTCCAGATCTGGCCCCCCGCCTCCGGCGACTTTGTTCTCAGACCTCAAGAGGATGCTCACTGAACAGAAATTTCGCGCCGATGAAGAGGTAATCGTAATCGCCGAATCTGAAGGTTATTTTGAGGCTAAAGACAAATCGTATTATAAAAATGGTAGCGAAAATTTGTATGACAGCTATAATCGTTGTATCGCCCTCGAAGGAAACTATATTGAATAATAAAATCAAATTCTATTAAAAAAAATAATTTTTTCTATGCTAGCTTACAAACTTTTCAGCCCGCCTGTTACATCCATTTTCTTAATTAAACAAATACATTATTTACATAATGGTTCTCCAAATTATTTAGGTACAATAGTAAACAGAAGCGCCGGATGTTCGAGTTTTGAAAGCGAAGAGGTGGTCATATGAGAGATAACTAATTGCCAGTGGATATAATTAAATAATGGCTATCTTTAGGTACATACCTATACACATAAAATAAATCAAGCATTTATGAAAAAATTGTTTGCACATTCCGGTTTATCTCGCTGCAAACTATAATTTATTTTGCTTTAGCCGTTGTTTATTACGCCATATTAAGTTTCAAAATGTTTCTGCTGGCTGTATGAAAATACGTGTTTCTAGTTTTCTCGTTTCTGCTGTCTAATATATTTGCGGGGGTTTAAATTTGAAAAATACCACAATACAGGAAAGAATATGAAAAATATCACATGAATGTAAATAACTGACTTCCAGACAAATGTGAAAAACTATACCCCACAGTAAAAATTAAATACTGATTAGTGTATGGATCAATTAATACTTTATCTTTGGGGCTTTTAAATGTGTAGTAATCTGGATTATTTCACTTTTTATCTAATACATTGCTAATCACCTTTTAACATTACATGGATTTGTAATATGCTAACTTATGTATATCATTATTTATTCAAATTATCGATAATTGTAATGTCATACGGTCCATTAGCTTCCACTCCTGTGGATCCTTTTTAATTCCAATAATTAAATGAGAAAACGTTTACTTACTTCTTTTAAAAAAATTGTAGTTAAAATGTACATGACAACATGTTATACCTGTTTTGATGTGTGAGAAAATATTTTTGAATATTGAAAGATGTCTTTCTTGAATTTCCACAGTTACACGCCAAAATTAATTGCGAGTAATCTAATTAACTTGTTGACGAAAGAAACGACGAAGATTGGTTTTTAAATATTTAATAACAACACTTACACTATTTATATTTTTAACAACGTAACTAACTTAACTTTTGACTATTTAATAATTGTATGAAATTTTATTTAAATGATATAAAGAATCTCTTTTGAATGGATTTACGAATACTCTTAAGAATCTGGTTGAATGATATATGGTAATTAATCTTTGGGTTTCAGCTTGAATAAACTATAATGAGGTGGGGGTTGACAAAAGCTGTTGCTAGCTTGAGGGCACAGTATGGCAAAACGACCATAGCCACAACCACACAAGTCATTGCACTCCTTCAGGTAAACACCCCGGTTAATTTGGTAATTTTACCAATACCTTAAACGTGACAATACAATGAAAGTTTAAAGATCAACATAACAATATGATAATAAAATAAAATGATTTTGAAAATATTGAATGCCAGTTTACGCTTAAAGGAAATAAATATAATAAATAGCTGTTTGAACTAAAACCGAAATTTGGAGAACGAACGTAACAATAAGATAATAAAAGTGAATGTAATTTTGAAGATAATCTACGTTTAATAAAAGAAATGAATATAATGCAAAATAAAATAAACACGAGTTCCTACCAAATTTAAAATATCCGAGAAACTATTGCTTGAAATGCAACAATACCCAATGAAGATAGTCATAATGAAGAAAACATAAACTAATTAAAATATTTTAATCCCTCCTTTAACAAACTGATACATACTTTAGAAACTCACTAACATATATTTGTTCGACAGACATAGGTACTTGTAAACATTTGTTTTTCTATGGCACACTATTAAATGAATCAATAAAATCTGCACATATAAATAAAAATACAAAGAGCACTGACCATAGAAATAATTCGGAAATATGTTATGTCAATAGGTAGAAGCAAAAAATGAAGATATACATCTAACTTTTTAATTTTATCAACTGTGTGGTAGATAGTCAGCTCTGCGTACCAATTAAGAGCGTTACTAAACAAAGATAGAGAGAATTCTACTATTACATGGGAATTTTCTACTATTCTACCATATTACTTCTGTCTATATCTGCCGCCGCAGAGTGAGCGTACCTTATATTTTGTGCATCATGGAAATAACTGTGTTTTTTTAAGCTCATGAAATATATTTATTTGTATTCTGGCATTAAGACACAAACGACCCTTAAAATAGGCTGAAATGTCCCGGGCCTAACACATACATTGCGCTAGTTTTATTGCATTCCCCTCTTTTTCAGTTAGTACTAACCTTCAAAAGACAGCTGTTAAAATTTCATGAAATTCTATTCATTAGTTTGTGAGTTGTTGGGCTAAGAGTGATTTTATCTAGCTACTTTTGTTATTTTCAAAACAATGGATCAAAAACAATTTCGTGTTTTAATTTTACATTGCTCTTGATATAAAAAAATGCCGTTCAAGCGAAGCAATTAGCAATGACTTGAAAATTGGAAACGTGTTATGGAGATTCCGCTCCATCGAAAACGAATCGAAACAAAATAAAACGTTGGTTTCTTGGTTTGCTGACTTCAAACGTGGTCGTAACTAAAGACACTGATGATGCAGAACGCAGTGGACGTCTAAATGAGGCGGAACCAGGAACATCAGAAAACATCCAAAAATCCACAAAATCGTTTTGAATGATTGAAAAGTGAAATTGCTAGAGTTAGCTGACTTCGTAAAGATATCATATTAAAAGAAGGTGTTGTCTTTATATTATATTGCATGAGCATTTGACTATGAGAAAGCTCTGCTCAAACTGGGTGCCGTTGGTGCTCACTGTGGACCCAAAACTAGAACGTCTGAACAGTAAACATAACGTAAACTGGAAGATTTGCGCCTATATTTGACAATGGATGAAACATGGATTCATCACTTCACTCCGGAATCAAAACAATCATCGTTTGAGTGAACAGTAACTGGTGAACCTCATCCAAAGCGCAAAAGCTCGTCGAAAGCACAACAATCGGCTCGAAAAGTTATGGCCTCGGTATTTTGGGATGTGCTTGGTGTAATATTCATCGACTATCTTGAGAAAGGAAATACTATCAACAGTGATTTGTAGTAATTATATAGCGTTATGGAGCGTTTCATCAAGACAACACACAAGTCAATCAAAACAATAGCAAAATGGCAAACTACATTGTTTAGTGTGTAGACTCAGCTACACTGCGTTTTAGTGATTAAATATAAAACATCTAGTTGATGAAAATTGTTGAATAACTCACGCTGGGGAAATATATATATTTAATTCAAAATCAACTATACAAATATTTACACGTGAAAGATCTAATTGGTTAATGAATACTAAGTAACGTAAAGAGATTTGAATATTTCAACGAAATGAATGAAAATCGAATTTCTTGTATTACGGCTCTTAAGGTTCTAACTTAAAACTAACAAAACTAAATTTTACTGCCTCGGTAAGAGTGAACAAAAATGCATAGAGCTATAATACTAGTACAACTAACATTAAGACGGGGTGAGAGAAAATTTTAACAGTGACAAGTCAATTTATTGCTGACTGCCATAAATGTGTAATATCTGGAGCTACCGCCCTCGGTTGCCGTCGAGTACCCAAACAGCGGGTGGTTACTTAACTTAAGTAGACCAACCCTGTAATAAGCATGAATGTAAAGAAAGAAAGAAAAGATTTACACTTATAAAGGTGTATAAATAGTTAATAAATCGGAACATACATGAATTGGACTTCGACTTGCTCCCACATCTGCCGTATTCTCCAGATTTGGCTCCCAGCGACTACTGGCTGTTTGCAGACCTCACAAACATGCTCGCCGGCAAGAAATTTCGCTCGAATGAAGAGGTTATCGCTGAAGCTGAGGCAAAAGATAAATTGTTCTACAAAAGTGGTATTGAAATGTTAGAGCAGCGCTGGAATGATTGTGTTGCTCTTGATGGAGATTACGTTGATGAATAAAGCCAATTTTGAACAAAAACAAAACGTGTTTTCTTTGTTAGGTTCGGGACTTTTCAGCCCATTTGTTAATCGAGTATCGTGCAGTGATTAAGTTTTCGACAAAAGAGGGGAAAACGTCGTCGGAAATTAAGTAGTGTTTAGATGCTGTGTACGGACACTCTTTGTCTTCATATTCCGTCGTGAAAGAATTGACAAAACAATTTTGTTTGAGAAGAGAATTAATTGAAGGTGAATCACGTCAATGACGACCATCCGAGGCCATTACGGACGAAAACATCAAATTAATAGAGCAGATAATACAAAAAGACGAACGGCTAAAGACAAAGGAATTTTATCAAAAACAAAAAACAACAGTACTTATAATTCTACATGAACGTTTGTGTAGGCTAACAAAAAAGAAATTTTGAATTTAATTGTTACGGGCGACGAAACTATGTTTTCTTATCATGATTTCCGGTCGAAGAAGGAAGCAATAGAGTGAAACCGCAACCAAAGAAAGCAATGATACCTCCATTTCAGAAAAATATTACAGCCACAATCTTTTGCAGTTTCGGAGGAATTTCAGTGGTAGATTTTAAAGTGCTCAACATAGCAACAATAGACAATTACTATGCCTCCTTACAACGTCAATTATACGATACTCTCTTGTGTGTTGTTTTTGCACGACAATCCGCCGGTCCACACATCGGATGTTTCCAAGGCTACCATTACGGAATGCGGCTTCACAGAGCTTGACCATCCACTGTATAGTCCCAAACTGGCCCCAAACGATTATAATTTATTCTCAAAACTGATATTTGACATAAGAGGAAGAAAACGTAATAACTTGCGTAACACATTACGCAAGCCAATCAGGAAAGACCTCCCACCATAGCCTTACGCACGCCCATAGTGCACCACACTTCACAAATGTAAATCATGGAAACCTTTCCCAACATAACTTAACCTACGTACTTGGTTAAACGCTTATATGTAAATTACTTTGTGTCAATTATTACTCAAAATTGTTGGCTACTACTACATCCGCTGATGCTAGTGACTAAAAATATGAGGATTGGCCAAATGATTGATTTTGCAACAGCAATCTACGAGATATTCATATTGATATTGAACGATTATTATTACGTCATCGTATGGTCTGTATGAACCAATAGAACAAATAGTGGCAAAAGTATATTGTACTAACTTGTAATATAGGTAATTCCATACAAGGTACATCCGGGAATTGTCAATTACATCGTTTCAAGTGTGATCAAGTAAAGTGAACGTAAGTCGTAACTCATGTTGCATGCTTCATAACATACGTAGCCACATATTTGTCAGTTATAATATTAGACTGTTCGAGAAATAGGATCAGTGCCTTCCGTATATCGTTTTATAATTAGCTCACACTTAATCACTTCATTATGTGTATAATAATGTTCTATGTAGGGGTAGATTTGTAGTGTAATTTGTGAAACTATCTCCTCTCGTGATACCAAACCATGGATTTACCTGACTATTAAAATGTCTAAAGGAAGGTTGAAACTATCTAACTTTCAAAATGGGATGTCGTCGTTTATTCAGATATTTTAATGATAAAAGTTACCAATCTTCTGACGTATTGAGCGTGTGAAAATTCAATTTCCAGTCGTGGTATCGTATGATCATAGATATAAATGTGGCAAGTGGTTGTGACCTGACCACTGAATCATTATGTTAAGGTATGCAAAAATATAAGTGCTATGCACCATCAGCAATGGTGTCAATAAGTCCAAGTTTGGACGGCTTCAACTAGTCTCTTAATAATGTCACTATAACATTATAAAATTACTTCCTACGATTCAAATTATTTATTGCCCATTTCTGGCTTTATTACACGTCATTACGTTTTACTGGACCGTTTACAATATTTTTAATACAATGTAAAAACAGAAAATGAAGCATTCTTGAGTCAACAGTGGTGTTAACAAATAAGGTGTAAAATAGTTAATACAAAAAGTAGTTGAAAGAGACCTTAAGTGAAAATTAGACGGTTATTGTTGTGTACATAACTGTTTTTAATTTGAAATGCGTTACAATTTTTTTTACACTACGTATATTTTAAAAGAATGTCAAAGAAGTAACTTATCCGTCACGTGATACTTAGAAGATGTGATACTGTTTCGATACAACGCTGTTGTTCTCTAGTTCAGTAGGTTACGATTACTTAAAGTTGTTCTGATTTGAAATGATTGTGTAAATTCATCTAATTTTAAATAATAACAAAGATCGTATTCTTATGCATGGACCACAGTCAAATGAAGCGTGGCGTGTAATCGATATGTACAAATGAAGCAGTGAGCGTGTCTTACCATGCTTCACCTACTTTTACCCCCAGACACACCTAATGCCAATCAAAAACTCTAAAATGAAGTTAATAGGTAGTTTATAATAACGTTAGAGAATCTGTTTGCTTTCGAAAAAATTACCCAAAATCGTCCCATTATCAATATATCATGTTTGTCGAGGAACTTATTTTTATGTTTATAAAATACGAGAGTAAATCAAATATAAGCGGTAACTTTACTATTTAGCTTAGCACGTAATTACGGTCTAGAGGATTTGTTGCTCGAGTGTTGTTTGGTTTATGAGGAGGGAGAAACCGGCTTAGGTAGCAGCTGCGCTCGGTTCTGTCCGCAGTACATTACAGTACCATGACTGAGCACAAGGTATTTTCGTCTGTTGCTTTTAACCAATGAAGGCGTTAACGTTAAACCATCGGAAATTTTCACTCGTTCACACTGTGAAGGCACAGTTTGGAGATGCTACACACATACTGTCTCAGAACATATCCGTGCTGTTCGAGATCTTGTTGAAGGTGATCACTATCAACCGGTTAACTATTGAACAAATCTCATCACTGATGAATTTGGCCTTAGAAAAATTAGTGTTCGCGGGGTTCCAAGATTGTTGACCGAAAATCAAAAACAGGTCAGGTCGGAGATCATTGAAAGACTTCTGAATCGATTTCGACAAGAAGGGGTGTTTTTTTTTGTTTTCTTTTTTATCGTCAACTGTGATGAGACGTGGGTTCACCACTACGTTCTCAAATGGAATGAAAAGTGGCGAGTAAGGAGTGGCGAAGAAAGGATGAAGGATATAAAGGCTGCCCTGTCAAAGCTACAACCAAAACCCGTCTCTCAGCTCACCTCTAAGCCGGTGCTTGTGACTGTTTTCTTTGACGCAAGGGGAGTTTTGCTCATAGATTTTCTTCACAATTAAAGAACAGTGAATGCGGTTTACTATTCGTTGTTGTTGTTCTTACAGTCGACAAAAATCGCGTATCGAGACGTCATCCTCCTTCATGACAACGCCAGGCCTCACACCACAGTTTTGATAAGGAATAAATAGGAAGAAATGGGATGGGAAACCCTCCAGCATCATTATATCATCATTATAGCTCTGACTTGTCACCTTGTGATTAGTTTTTGTTCGTGCCCTTGAAAGAATCACTTGGAGGCAAAAGATTTGAAAGTAATCAAGAAGTAGAGGGGTATGTGCGCAATTGGGTGACAACTCCCAAACCACAGCTCATACTTTTCATGAAGAAGGAATATTGAAGCTTCCAAATCGGTGGCAAAAGTGTGTAGAGCACGCAGGTGACTACATTAAAAAATGTAAGTATAGTGTGTACCATCAATCAATAATTTTTTTTACAAATTACCGTTTATATTTGATTTACCCTCGTAGTTAAAAAAGTTATATATATATATATATATACTGTTGCTATGACTACATACAGAAATAAAAACATAAACCAACTAACAAATATAATCAATATATTTACGTGCACTTAGTAACCGCAAGTCGATTATGTATAAATATTATTTGCATCATTATTCACTTATAAATAAATAACTACTGTAAATCTTCTACCTTGAATCTTATCAGTCGTTTTAATCCAATAAATCTTTGAAGACTTCAACAGTAATTTCAATAATATAGGGCAGCACATTTTTACACGCACCCCACATCATTTACGTATCTCTAGGGAATAAATTTAAGTTATGCTTTTGAATAAAAATTGCTTATTAATTCTCCTTTTCATTCACGAAGCAATTATTGGTTCAGGTAACTTATGTGTACTGAAAGGAGATTTACTACCATTTGGTTTGAATTACGAATTTCCACACTTGGTATAAACAACCAACGGTGGATTAAGCACTGTAAAAGATATTTATAGGAAGTTTTACTTATCATATTTACTTTTAATAAGAACTCTAGGTAGCGTTACCATTTCTTAGCCATGTAAAAGTTGCCATCCTAAAAGAAATCGAAATTACATTTAGTTCACGGCTCTGCGATTACATAGCTTGTAGAGTTACAAGATAATTATCATATTAAGGACTAATAGAAGGAAATAAATTTAATCGAATTTATAAATTTGTGAACCCTAAACAATTTTGAACCTGTCCCGCTAGGGTGAAAGGAGAACAGAACCAACCGTAATTCAGTCGAGTCTCTTTATTACGAAAAGAAACAATGAGGGGAGCAGAAGAGCATTTCTCCGTGGAGAAACGGATTTTTAAACGGAGTTTTTGGACAAGAAGGGGGTGAATCCAACCGAAATTTTGCGGCGATTACAGGCACAGTTCGGGAACAACACCCTGTCAAGAACTTCAGTGTTTGCATGGCACAAGGAACTTTCTGAAAGCCATAAAAAGGTCGAGAACGAGAGCCATTTCGCTGCCCAAGGGTAAGTTTGACCGAAGCCAACATTGAGGCGGTCCAAAATCCCATTGTGGGAAATCGATGCATAACTCTGCGGGAGTATCCACGGGATCGTGACAGATGACCTGAAAATGAGCAATGAGTCCGCTAGATGGGTTTGGGTTCCCCAACTGTTATCGAAAGTTCACAAACAACACCGATTTGAGATTTTGTAGCGACAGCATTTCTGAATCGCATCGTCACCTGTGCTGAAACATAGGTGGACCACTACACGCCCGAATTGAAACAGGTATAAAGTGGAGAGAAAACGGCGAGGAGGGCCACCGAAGGCAAAGACGCGTTTGTCCGCCGGAAAGGTAATGCTAATGGCAACAGTAGTTTTCGATTGGCAAGGTTCTTTTCACGTTGACTTTCTCCATGATCGAAGCACGATTAATGCTCAATATTATTGTAATCTACTAGATTCCACGAAATTGTCATTGCAAAAGAAAAAAGAAGAAGCAATCGGTCAGAAGTGTCATTCCTTTGCATGACAACGCCAGGCCTCCTACGGCCAAGTCACAGTTAGGCTAGGAAACGCTGGAGCATCCGCCATATTACCCCGACTTGTCCCTTTGTGACTTCCATCTTTTTGAGCCTGTGAAAGAAGCGCTTAGAGGACAACGTATCCACGAGAACGACGCAGTGGAAGCATTTGTGCTCCAATGGTTACAAGAACGTCCGAAGAGTTTTTACGATTATGACAATAAAACTCTGAATTCGATATGTATCCAAATCTAATTAAAGATAGTTCGAATTTTTTACAAAACCAGTCCCTTTTATATTTGATACACCCTCGTATAATTACAAAAGTAACAAAATATACAAAATAATTGTTACTTATTGTCGGTAATTTATTAACTGTATGCCTATTTCATGTCAAAAAACCTTAAAGTTGCTATTTTATTATTATTTAGTGTTACATATTTTAACACTTGTCATGTTTATTTTTAGTATTTTTCATACATATTTGAAAATTTTAGTAATTTCTCTAGTAATCAGTTTTTTCGGTAAGTGTGGAAACCCCAGGCCTAGATTAACATTGGGATTAGATGTAAAAGTAGAGGAAAGGGAGCTAAAACATGGCCACTTCGTGAATAGTGAAACACCGTTGTATGTAACACCGCACATTGTTTCTTTTTTAGAAACCACGGAAGAAAATTTTACACTATTTTTAATTGTTTGTATTTGCGAATGTTCTAATGGAAAGACGTTGTTGCAAAGAACAGTCGCGTTAATAAATACGGAACTCCTGTAGAATAGTTTCAAATTCTTATGTACCCCCCTGGAGAATAGTTTAAAACTCATGGAGGTGTGATATTTTAACTCTTAAGAGAAACAAGCGTACTTCTTTTCTTCGGGTATTTGTTAAAGTGTTAAAAGTATTATATTGTGTAACGTCGATTAATACCTTACTAGAACATGTCGACAAATCATTAAATACCATCAATTACTTTTGAAGATAACTGCGATAAAAGTCAATTCGGCAAACGGAATAATTTTAAAAAAATGGAGTAACTCAAAAACCGTTTAAAATAAAGGTAGGGTTGTTTTATCATATGTAGGCTTATTTTTGATGGGAAATGTAAAACAAACGGTATAACCGTAAGTGATAGAAATATTTTAAAATTGTAGGCCTTCTGTGAAAATTCATTCGCCCAAAATTTTCCAAACTATATTCCAATTCAGTCCGAAGATAGTCTAAGGGTCAGGTTGAAAACGTACACCCTGTATAGTGATGATTTTAAAGGATTCTAAATCCAGAAACGTTTTTTTCTTTTATTTTTTTGGATCGTCTGCAGTGTTGTAAGAAGAAGTTCATTTTGGTTTTTATTGCCTCCTGCACATTGCGACTGTACTAGTTTAAAATTACCTACCTACATAAAAAAGGGTAAACCTCAAAAGATTAGCATTAGTGATGTTCATCTAGTTATAACCTTGGGAGATTGTGTCTCTGAAAGTTTTAGTTTTTACTTTATTTCTTCCGGTAACGTTGATATTTTTATCAGTTCGTTTGTTCTCCGTAGAATTCTCTTTGTGGGTTCTCTGTTTATTTTTTTGTAGTTGTTTGGAGTTAGTAGATTTGTATTTTCCCAAGGAGGCGTATTTCAATGTTGCGTTCAGTTTGTCCTATATATATTGCGTCACAATCACTACAAGTTATATACTTCTTTCAAATAATTGATTGTATCCGCCGTTACTTTATGGAAATTCATTTTTAATAAATAAAATGAACAATATTCAAATTTTGCAATTTCCACTTTGTTATTTTAATTTCTGAAGATGCCCTTGTAGGGCGAAACAATTGTAAAGACAATTAGAATAATAAAGTGGAAATTAAAAAATTTGAATTTTGTTCATTTTATTTATTATATAGTTCTGATCTTTCGTGTTTGTCAGTCTTATCAAAATTCGATACAAGAACATATACTGGTTTATCTCAACATTGCATTGCTGCTAAACATCCTATTAACGCAAATAATTTATCAATAATTCACCTAGAAAATAAAGGTTATATACTTAACTATCTAGAAAAACTTGAAATACAAAAGGCTCCAAATCAAAAATTAAATGTCACAAGTGAGATAACAGAAGATCAAAATAGTCCTATATTCAAATGCGTCACAGAACTAGCAACCAATTAGGTATTAGCAAATTAATTAATGTAGCCAGGCACCTATATAAATGTAACCGCTTCTTAATTTAAAGTTAGTTACTGTGTTCGGTATCAAAGACTTATTTCTGTATTTTTATTTTATTACAACATGTTTAGGTACCTAGAGTTAGTCGTGTAGTTTTAAGAATATTGTATTGTATTTGAAGACTGACCAGGTCGGGTCGCACCCTCATAAATTCTTCATTTATTAGGATTCACTTGTATATTATATTTGTCGTAGCTTTGGAAACATTTGTGTAGTTCTCGGTATTCGCCCATCTGGCTTTAACAAACTTCTATTTAAGTATTTACAATGCAGTGTTACAACAGTTCTACTATAGACTCGCTGGGTAAACAGTCCCATACAAACTTCATTAAATATAGTGTAAATAATTTTGAATAAAATAATTAAAATTAACACACTTTTTAATCAATTTGGTCCTTCGAGCAAGTAATAAATTTATTAATGTGGTACATCAGTACAACCGTTCGAAATAAGTTTTAAAAAACCTACGACGGTAAAAACATACTGTATAAGCTCTTTGAAGAAGGCTGTATAACAAAATAATAATTAAAGAGACTCACCATTTTTACCACAAAAAACTAGCAATAGCGGACACGTGTTTCGCCCACTTTGAATTTACTATATTATTATTCTCTGTATAAGACGAAACAATGGTTAAAGAACTCTAATAAACAAGTGTAAAACCATTAGTTCTGTTTTTTTTAAATATTTAAGTTATTGTGAAATCTTTAATGCTATTTTAAGTACTTAACTATTAAGTGTACAAAACATCTATGTTTGTTCTCATCTGGTAAGTTTTAATTACAATTAACGAACCAACTTCGGTAACATGTCACTGCAACCGAGCTGAGGATACGTCCAATTCATTTAATTAATTTACTTGAATAAGAACAACAGTTTCAAATTTTAAATGACCAGACTCTGAACTCTTAAGTCGCTTAAGAAGAGATCCAGTTAACAAATAATTATCTTAGCTGAGTGCAAAGACCCTATACTCATTTGAAAGTAATCTTGGAAGTACAACTTGTCTCACGACTAGTCTGCTACAAAAGCTAATTCCTAAATGGGATTGTATTTTTTTTTTCTATTCTACATATTCCCAATGACAACCAAACAAATATTAGTTTTAAAAAAGCAATTTCCTTATACGTTCTCGAGGGTATCTGCGAAAATAAAAACCGATTCTGAAATAATAACCAAATGCTGCTTCCACTAATGATTTAAAAATAAGGGACATACTATTTGCCTAAAATAAAGCAACTGGAAAAAAATCGCCCACTTAATGACGGTCAAACGACATTTCTGGAAAGTTGATTTGCAAATTTAAGAAATGCTCTGACCATAGTATAATACCTGAACAATAAAGGGAGGACGTATTCGAAGGGAAAAGGATGAAAGGTACGGTCCATGTTATATGCATCAGCAGTGATTGAAAGAGAATTGTTTAGAAAATAAGTATTGTCTTCTACGTTTCTACCAGGGCGGTTCAGTAAGTACCCGTGTTTGAAAACAAAGGATACTCCTGAGTGAAGTTGGTGTTATCACATTGTGCTGCCATCTATCAAACGACGCCAAAATAAATTTTAGACTAATTGATAGGTTAGGTTGGATTTGGCAGCCATTCGAGTGAGACGTATTTCGTGATTTCGGCAAAGATGGAAAAGGAGCAGTATTGTTCTGTAATTCGCTTTTTGTTTTTGGGTGGGAAAAAATGCGAGGAGATTTCTACCGGCGAATCTGCTCAAAAGAAGGCGAAGATGGTCAAATCGGCCGGAAAAGTCATGGCCACGATTTTTTGAGATGCGAAGTGCGTCATCCTCATGGATTTTTTTTTAAAAAAGAAGAACGATCACTGGACAATACTACAGTAAGTTATTGGACCGCTTCGACAAAAAAATTGAAAGAGACACAGCCATATTTGGTGAAAAAGAAGGTGCTCGCGAGAAAAAAATTAAACTTATTAGAGAGTTTAGAGATTAATAGATACCATAAATTTTTTTTAGCGTTAAACGACGAATATATTTTAAAAAATTTCCCCTATTAAATATTTTTCACTAGTCGTTACCCCACCCTACACCATATTTTTACATTAGGTTTAGTATACATGCAGTTCTTGTAACAAATAAGTTTAATAAATTATCACCTAATAAAACTAATGTTTGACGAAACCATTTTGTTGTGATATAAAATAAAAATATCTTTTGAAAGATTGTTTTAATTTAAGGCAATATGAATGAAATTATTCTAATATTAGTAAAAAAAAATCAGTTTTGACAGAATATTGACCAAGAGCATATTTATTTGTTCTATTTGGTTATGTGACTACCACGTAGATAGTGGTTTCAGTTTGACAAGTCGGTGTCCGTTGCGTTCATCATGCATTTGCAGAAATATCTTTTACTTTTTACGCTAAATTATCCATTTTCATTTCGAATCTGTTAAAAATATATGTTGCTATTGTTAAGTTAGTAAACACCCAAATAATCTTTTTTATTTCCCTCCAATAACTTTCTTCGCTATCATAAATTTCCTGTCTTGAAAAACACAAACAAAACAGTCCCCGCCTTCAATCCCACCAAATTAACCAATCAATTATCATATCAACTATTTTTACACTTTTTTCTTTTTCTATCTTAACACTACATATTTTTCGAAATCAAAATTTGAGTCATCAAACAACAAAGTATCAAAATACAGTCAGAATCAACACAGTTTAAATTCGGGTCATCAACGAGTATGTCAATAATCAATCAGCAAATACCAATCAAAATCTATCAAATCACACAGATGATATGACCCGTAGGATAATGCTCAATATTCACTTGTTTATATTGTCATGTAATGTTCCTGAATGTTTCCGAAAACATCTCGTAGCTTCTTTTTGTCGTAAGTCTAGTTTGCTGAATGATTTATGATTTCGGCTTCCGGCTTTCGTGACGACTCAACATTCGTTCATTCTAAAAGACCTTGAATTGAAAAAATAGTTTTATATGTCCAATACGTGGTTATAGAAAACTATAAAATATAAATTCATCGAAAATGGTCATGTTCCTTTATTCTTTAAAAATTAAATAATCGTTTCGAAAAAACTGACAAAATTTGGTCAGCGTCTATTCAAAATTTTAAGGAATAGTTACTACCTATGTGCATTAAATCCTGCTTTTATTGGTATTCTAAATACTTTCCAATGTAGGTATATAATTACCAATCAATTTTACAAATTTGATATAGATTAACAATTACTACGGAATTCTATATTCTGCTATCGGTACCTACCATCTACTAACAACCAATTAAAATTATAGTGGAATTTTAAGGGCATTCGTAGTGTCGACGTTTATTATTATTCTTTTTTTACTGAAGTTTAGTAAATAAATATTTTTAATTACACGTCACAAGCTAAGTGACGCGAAAGAAATATCAACGAACACAAAACGCAATCAGTGCTGAACATCGGACGGTATCTCCTGAAAACATTTCAGTATGTGCATGCGTGTGTTTGTGAGTGTTTGCTACGTGTCCATTTACTTTTAGATTGGATTTAAGAGAGGAGAGTTTTGACATCAAACAATCTGTCTCTAATTCCGGTATCCTACGTTTACTCTCTAAAATAAACAGGAAAAACGCTGTTAGATCCGATTTTTCTTCATCATCTACACATTTACAGCGTGTGAAAAATATTTTTATACGGTATTTCTAACATCCCACGAATTGGCATCAGGTATCATTGCTCAAAATTTGTAAATAAATAAAAGGTCGCTATTTGTCACTGTGAATAGACAACTGGTAGCAATTGCGTATACAGGTTCCGGCTAATAAAGCTGATTAAAATAAAAGCAAATTTTAAGTAATGTTCATTTTGTAAAAGATAGTAAATTATTACTGACTGAGTAACAATTGTACAATTGTCTAGTTGACAAAATAAATTGATGAAACTATCAACTTGTGTTTTCCTCATCTTATATTATAGGAAAACAATCATCAAGTTTCACGATATATACTACACTTCATTAAATATTCCTTTTTATAAACTTTAGAAGAACATTGCTAAAGGTACATATTTGAAACATTGCTTTATACAAGCGTGAAATGCAGAAGGTAATAGGCGTAGTAAAAACGAAAAATTAGAAGCGGGTGAGATGTGGTGTTATAGGAGGATGATGAAAATACCGCGGATAGGAAAGGTTAGAAATATGGAGGTATTAGAAAGAGTTAAACAACAAATGGACCAATGGAAGTCAATATGAATAGTGAGAGATATGATAGTAGAATACCTTCTAAGAAATGAAGGGTTACTTATATACAGCAGTAAACAGGAGTAGAGGTAGCTAAATGTATGTTAGGTTACTGTTCGCAAATACTCGTAGTTGGGATGTGGAATATATAAATTTTAGGGAAATTCAAGGATTGGTTGGGAATAGGAACGGGTGGAATTTAACAAAAAAGTTATTTTAAAAAATTTTGAACCAAGTTGTTGAGACACAAATGTAATCGTTAGTAATAGCCGCTCGCGCGTTCTGAGCCCGCGCGACAAGCACCCTTTGTGATATTAAGCGGCGGGAAGCGGTTTTTCAATTTTTGTCTGTCTGTCTGTCTCTTAGTTCCGGTTAATCTCTGAAACGGCTGGACCGATTTTTACGGGACTTTCACTGGCAGATAGCTAATGTAAATAAGGAGTAACTTAGACTATTTTTATTTTATAAATTAATAATTTTTTATTAATAATAATAATTAAGTAATTTCTAAAATAAAAGTAGTCTAAATTACTCCTTATTACATTAGCTATCTGTCAGTGAAAGTCCTGTCAAAATTGGTCCAGCCGTTTCAGAGATTAACCGAAACAAACTGACAGAGACAGACAGACAGACAGACAAAAATTGTAAAAACAATGTTATTTTGGTATATGTACCGTGTATACATCCATTTGCATTTCGTGAAAAGTGGTTATTTTAATATTACAAACAAACACTCCAATTTTATTTATCTGTATAGATTTTTACCAAAGAGTTTAGGTTTGTCATATGTAAAAACCTTAATTCTTTTTTAAAGTGGGTTTATAAATACATTGTTGATAAAATGGAAAGGAATGGGGTTAAAACTTGATGTGGATTTGTGTATTAAGCAACCTTTATAATTTATTACATTTATTTATGTCTAAAAATTTCATAGGCTCACTATATATATTTAAAAACGTTAAAATTTAGCATTTTAATTTTGAAAAATAATTTCAATTGTTTCTATGTTTTCAATTCACTCACCTTTAAACAATTAATCAAAAAACCTTTAAGATTTTTATCCACTTCTAATGATAAGAAAAACATAAAATCTACATAAATAAGATAAAATGACTTTTACTCCATAAATAATACAAATTAGGTACTATAGATAAGTGTTTGTTAAGAAAATAGAGGAGCATAATTAAAACGTGTAAAAATAAATCTAGAACTGGACAAGTTTAAATACCTCAGTGAGGCCTAGTCCAGTTTAATATCTTATGTAGCAGCTAAAATCAACTAGATGGCAACAATTTCCTCTATGTTGTTATTATATTAACTGTTCTTTACGGAACATTTCAGCTTGGTCAGTAATTTTAACCGAGCGGCGTGGTCTAGTGCTCTAGATGATTGGAGGTCACCGGTTCGAACCCGGGTCTGGCTGCTCTGGTCCAAGCTTTCTGTGGTTTCCTTGGATCACTTAGGCAAATGCCGGAGCAGTAATATTCCACAGATAATCTTTCACTTCTCTTCTGTCTTCATTTCGTCCGTTTCATCTTTCTCTCCCTAACCACGCCACCAACCCGTTCCCACGATTCCTGCAAGGAGGCTGAAGAGGGCTTTACGCTCTACCCTCCGCCTTTGCACTACAGTGTAGGTCGGAGGGACTGCCCGCCCACCAGCTCGAGTGACTGGTGGAAGTAAAACACAAAAAAAAAATTTCAGTAATTTATTGAGACTGCCTATGACACGCTGATGAGCTTGTCTGGTGGTTTCGATAAATTTCTGACCAAAAACATAATAATTATTTTTACCGAAGGAGCTCTTATTCTGACCAAGGTCGAAACTTCGAGTTTGCCATATTACAGAACATTTGCTGACTGTTAGGCATTCACAAGTGGTACAAAGTATGTAAGGCTCTGTTCTGATACACTGGGGTCAAAATATTCGAGTGCATTGTCAATCCACGACGAGTGCCGTCAGAATTAAGAACTGTGGATTGCTACTTCCGTTTGACATCTGCATGCCATAAGAGCCAAAATTGCAAGGGCGTGATCCTTCGAAGGAACGACAGGATATGATTCGGGGTGGATCATCCTTAAAGAGGACAAGGTGTTGCTAGCAAAAGTTCGAAAAAAAGATCAATAGTCAACATCCTTTGATCGCAGCGGCAAAATGTAGAACAATTAAAATGCGACAATAGCGAAGAGCTACGTGATTGGTTCTACGTACAAAAACTATAGAACGTTCTACGATATATAAATGTAGTGGATATTTTTATTTAATCCCTACTTAGCTGGGTTTACAGCAATCAGGAAAAAAACTTTAATTGAATTTATTAACAAGAAAAAGAAAAAAGTGAATAAATAAAATAACGTCTTCTCTTCATTAAATCTACAGAAACTCTAAACTTAAAACTAGCCACAGGAGTGTTTGCCACCTTCACCACCCCACACTTCTACATCCCTAACCTACGCCTTTTCTCACGCATCCATCTCACTCTCGTACACTCTCTTCCTCGTTCATACTTCTACACAGCTCTTACTTGCATTCTACGACATCTGCTAATCATCATTCTCACACGCTCTACTTAAAATTTGAAAATTAAATTTATCTACCCTAATCCCTAAATTTACGACTTAAGTCTACACAAACACAAAATGTTCTGTACATTATTTCTGTCACCACATAAATGGGTTATTGATAAACAATCGAAGACAGTTCGATATGGACAGATGTTATTAAACAGTGCTAATCCAAAGTAAATGCCTTGAGGTAAATAAGTAAATAAATAATCATAGTTGTTATATAAATAAATGTAAATAGTTTAATTTAGCGTTAAATACATCAGTTATTATTCAAAAGTATTTAAACAAATACAATCAACTAGAGAATTCGTTACAATACTATTTTTATGTACAAGAACAATTTCTATATCATTTAGCCCATGTTTATACTTTCAATTTTTACCATTCATTTAACAAATTAAATTGCATAGTAATTAGTAATTTGCGATGCAAAAGTAGCTTTTCAACAGAATAGATATTGCGTTTTACTCTAATCGTCGATTACTTCAATGCCAACTTAAATTTATTGTCGCGTTTAATCGGAAAACTTTTTTATTTGTTTTGTAACCTAATTAACAGAACACAATTCCTTAAACAAAGCTTTCAATCGGATTTCGAGACCGGTAATCAGGAATAGATAATCTTGTTATTTCACCGAGTTATAACAAAGCACCAATGTTACTGGAGCAGAGTTTTGGGTTAAGAAAATGGAACAATGGAATTAAGTAAGGAATAAAAAATCCTTTGATTATCTTATTATTTTTATTATCGAATATCTTATCGATTAATTAGACAATTAGGCAAGATAAACTACCTACCAAATTAAAATAATTCTATTAACACGATAAGTTTGCTTAGTATTTCTCTATTTTGCTTGGTAACAGATTGCAAAAATATAAGTGTAGAAATTCAAAGGAGAAGGATACAGACGAAGCGACTACTACAGCAAGGGTGAAAGAAAACACCCAGTGCGATAGCGAGAGTGAGATGAAAAAAGTAGAGGGAAAGGGTTGCAAATGTATGTGTGTGATGGTTCGAGAAATCGGTGAGGTTTGGACCACCCTTGAGCAGTAGTCGTTGTGATTGGTGTGTAGGTGGACGTGTATCTATCAGTATATATTTATTTGATTTATTTTTTGTACTTTTTTGTTATTATATCTTTTTGTCTTTATTTATTAATTTTGTAGTTTTAGTGTCTAATAAATTTAATACGTAATTAAGCGAACCAACGTAATTAGTTCTGAATTGTTACAAATGCAGTGACAAACTAGAATATATTGGATTTAAATTAATTTAACAACAAATTGGCTTATATGCTAGTTGAGGGAAGGGGTAGAGTGAAAAGATTTAGTAGTGGGGAATTACTTAATTCTATTTGTTCGTTTATTAGAATGTCGCTATTTTTAAATTTATTAATTTCTAAAATTTCTAGAAGAGACAGTCTTAGTTTATTATTTTCTATATGTAATATTTTAAAATCTTCATTAAACTGATGAATATGAGTGATTAGGTGGTTTGCATAATTGGAAGAATCAATGTTTTTCTTATAAAATGCTCTCTTTTGTTCACTAATTCTTGTTTTAAAATTTCTACATGTTTTTCCTATGTAACATTTCACATGAATTACAGTTTAATTTTGGAATTCACAGATTTACAGATTAAGCTGTAATTCGTATGAAATGTTTTACATAGAAAAAAAAACAATTAGTAAACACAAGAGAGTATTTTATAACAAAAACATTGATTCTTCCAATTATGCAAACCACCTAATCACTCATAATTATGAATTTAATGAAGATTTTAAAATATTACATATATAAAATAATAAACTAAAACTGTTTCTTCTAGAAATTTTAGAAACTAATCATTTTAAAAATAGCGATATTCTAATAAATGAACAAATAGAATTAAGTAGTTCCCCACTACTAAATATTTTGCCTCTACCCCTTCCCTCAACTAGCATATAAACCAATTTGTTGTTAAATTAATTTAAGTTCAAATTTAACTTCCGAAGTAGCCAAGGTTTGGCGGAGTAGTTGTAGTGATAATTAAATCTGTTAAAATTTATAAAACAGTGTTTTATTCAAAATTAGTGACAAACTAGACTTTATTAACTCCAATGCGCTAATGAAATATTTATTAATATTATACATCAATCGTGGATCATGTTTTATAACTTTATATTCTGTCACGAATTGTTATATAGTCCCCTCTCAACTTAAAATAAGAAAATTATACCGGATTTGTACTATAGTAATACGTACCTACATTACTTATATGAAAGTTCTCATTAACATGGATTATAGTAATTGGATTTGTGATTGTTTCTTTTAAATAATCTACAAGATATTGTACCAGAATAATAAATAGCTTGACGAAATGATTTTTTTCACGAACTAAATACTGAAACTAGTAGTTGCGATTGTTTGTTTTCTGGGGTCGTTTTTGTGTTTTATTAGTCTTTTTATTTGACTAGTATAATTAATATCGCAATTACTGTCAGGAATGTTAAAATTAAGAAATAAATCTGAGACAGAAAATGGAAAGATAAATAAAATAGAATTCCCCTCGAAAATGAGTACAAACCTTCTAAGAGAAAAGAAACACCATGCTGAAAAAATGAGAATTTATACAGGAAAAATAAGTAATCATGAACAATTTAATTATATGATGGAAAAATAATAAGCGGAGGTTTTTATAAGGTATGTACAGTATGTATTAGCTCCTAAGATATCAATTAAAAACAAATTAAATTAGACTACAGTTTCAGTGAAATTGTGATAATCACTACAACCAGTGGCGGCTCTGCCCCCGGAGATGAAACTAATTTAAACAGAGATTTCTTTTATAAAAAATTATCCGCCATTTATTGGCGAGATCCAATTGACTATAAGACAAAAGACAAAATCTCTACTGCTGAAAATGAAGAAAAAAACAGAATACCAAAAGGACATATATTCAAAAAGGACTAGAAAACGTAAGAAAACAAAATAATAAAAAAGCCCAAGAATTCGATTATGATACCAGCCAAGCTAAAGATCCTTGACAAACTCATTTAACAGAAGAAGAATTCAATATGTCAACAGGAATTGAAAATATCCAAAACTTGAAGCCTCTTATACTAGCCAAACTCGTCTTCATTTTGTTGATCAGGTGTTAAGATTAACTCAGATTATTATATTTAAAATGTTTTGAAGAAATGTTTTGCTCTCCATCTGTACCCAAATGATATACGATTGTGTTCCATCAAGGTTATGCGTTTCAAATCTTTCTAAAAAACCAAGGAGTTTATGGATACAAATTTCGAATAAATTCATAAAGAGAAATGGATATCGAAGAGTAGTGATACAACTGTGATGAACTTTGCTGCTTGGGATGGATGAAAAAAAGGCTTTAGAGATGCAGAATTAGAGAAATGGCAAGTTTAAAAAGATTTATAAATAGGTCGTGGAATAAAGTGCCTCAAAAATTCATTAATAAATATGTTGAATCCTGACCTAATAAGGCATACAATATATATATATACAAAACATTTATAAAAATAAAAAAAGACTTTCTGTAAAATATTTATCTATTAATAATGTGACATTTGTTTAAAAACACCCTGTCAACGGTTTACTAAACCTCTTTATTATAGATGAAAATAATAAAGGGAGAGTAGGTAAATGAGTTTATGACAGTGACAAATTCAACACTTATATTAAAATGATAATGTAAATAACAAATATACTTTAGCTACACATACAAAATAACACAAACGTAGTCACATACATACGATAAACAGGTGTGAAAAACGCATTAGTTAGTAGGTAAAGATCGTTATGCATCCCCCTTTACGATACAGCTAAATGTGGACTACCATAATACCAAAATGCCACATATATTGATAATCCCAGCGAACATTCCTTGGCTGTTTTAGAAAACAGCGCTGTTCTGTAAAGTGTCTATCTGTATTTGGCAATGACGATCTTTCCAGTTTAGTTATATACCTTTAGAAAGTACAAATATATGCAGTCTCATAATGATAATATTTCCATAAATTGGAAATCCTGCAATAAGAGTAAACAGAAATAACTATCAGGGCCCGATTTAGCTTTTTAGCTACTCTGCGCAAAAGTAACATTTGCCACCTTTTAAAATGAGACCTTATAAGTCACATGATGTTTAGGCACATTTTCAAAATCAAATATGTGACTGTCAATGTCATAGCTAAAGCTTCGGAATCTTCAAGAAGTTGGTTAAAATACTTATTGGAACGTCAGTTGTAAAAAAAAATCTTTGGTGTCTTTTACAAAAACAATTTAAAAATCATTACTCTACATTAATTTTCTGACAAGAATTCTTCGATTCAAAGTTTCATAGCAAATTATTACTTAATGCTTTAATTTACATTCAATGGTACTAGTGGTAATGACATTGCATACCCTGTTTTATGTTGTTCCATTATCGAATTTGTTTAAAAATTAAAGGTTAATTTATTGAAAAAACGTGCAGGGTGTATTTTTTTTAGTTTTACCAACAATTTGTGAGTTTTAATCTCATATAGGTAATAACACTTATAATTTGTAAGTATAGAGATATTGAGAAAATTGAGCGAAGCTTTTACATTTCATTTAAGAAATCACTATAAATATTTAATAAAGTTATAGAAGAAATACTTTTATTATTGAATGTTTCGTATTTAATATCAACACCCACGTTATTTTTTTGGCCGACCAATTTACCATACTCAATATAATTCACCAGCACTTTGCCCGGCTCCCATCCCCCCCCCCCCCCACTTTCACTAGATCGGGCCCTGACCAACGATTTTTTAATTGCGACAGAAACCAGTAAGCACGTATAATGTAGTAAAACTGATAATTTAATTTCGTTAAACATAATTTGTGTTCCATCACAGAGCCTTCCACTCATAGATGTAATACAAATCACACAAGTGTTATTCATTATGTATACTGGAATATTTTATATTTCTATGGAAGTTTTATTCGGTCTAGTGAAGTGTCAGGTGATGATCGCGACCCGAACGAGTCGTAGATTAATTATCAAAAAACTGTAACCTATTCGTAGACTAAAAACGTTACAAATTGTACTAAGTCATGTTCAGTGCTTTAGTGAATGATTGCCTGGCAGCAATGATAACACTCGTGAAAAGAATATTTCTAAACCAACTTGTTGGTTTTTTGACGACCATGTTTAACAACAGCTGTTCATGATGGTATGTTCTAGTTTAGTTTATCCTTGGATTTTGCTAGCAGTCTCCTGCAACTTCATTAGCACTAGACTTTTAAGAAAAATAATTTGATTTAATTGTGTTATTAATCCTTCTCAATTGTGTTAATTAAATTTTGACTTAAAAAACAGCTAATTAACACATAAAAACTTACTTTAACGTACCTACTGACACCTAGCAACGAGTAGCATAACTTCATTGAGAGTTTCTCAAAAATAAACACGCCTCTTGCCGGAGTTCTAGATAGGAAGTACATAATTGTTGAGTTGTAATTTTGTTTTTCCATTGACGAATTTTCAGTGTTGTATTTGCGACAGCTGTTTCCCCTTTTTGCATCTTTAGGCTACTGTAGCCTTCTGTTTTTACAAAATAAGTTTTTATTTATCAAAATAGTTACGTTAAACAACTGTAATTATACAATCATAGATACAGATATAATAGGACAGCAAATAGAAAGAATTTAGTTCCAGAACCTATATACGGTATTGGTTTATCATGAAATCGGGGTTGGCCGATAATATATACATATACATACGCAAACACACCGAAGCTTGTTTTCAACCATGATTGTTGTGTATTTGATACATAAAAGTATTATTAATCATTAATAATGAAATATTTAAAGAATTTTAGTAGGGGTAAATTTTAAATACATAATGCGATATTTATTATTGAATTAATTTATACCCGCTACAGATTACGTCATCCAATGAAGAAAAATTTTGTTACTGTAACCACGCCTCCATCGGGACTTGAACTCGGGATTTTGACTTTACTGGCCAATGCTTTGGCCATTAAACTACGAGAGGTGATGTGATGAGGAGCGTAAAGCCAAGATCCCGGGTTCGAATCCCGGGGTGGGGGGCGGTGACAACAGTAACAAATTTTTCCCTCATTGTTTGAGGTAATCTATAGTGGGTATAAATTAATTCAATAATTAATATCGCATTAATGTATTCAATTTCTTTTTTCAGACTCATTACTAAAATGTCTTTATACGATGGGAAGTCAACAATTTAAATCGAAACTGTATTCTTGTTTGGAACAAAACAAAAAAATTCTAAAGTTTCCTCCTTGGTTAATATGGGGATAACCCTTTAACAGGAGGCAAATATATTGCATTTGTTTGTACTTCTGTTTTACATATAAAATAATTAGGGAATGTCTGCCCGTTATTTTAATCATTATAATGAATAGTATAGTATAAAACTAAAAATGTACTATTCTTATTTTTTATGATAATTCTTGAAAATTGTGACCACTACAAAAAGAGGCTTAACTATAATACTTTTGTCGGTACCTAAGTATTATATTTATGGCTGTTATGCTCCACTTGTAAGAAATTGCAATAATGTATAATTTAATATCAACCATCGAAGGTGAAAACTTGAAGAAACATGTTTAAGGTAATGAATGAAGAAAGAAAAAATAAAGTTGGTGAAGAAACTTGAAAACATTGTTTCGTCCTGATAATTTAAATAATTGCAGTTTTTACATTTTTGTTTACCACTGGTTACTCTTGAATTCTACTCTTGAAACTAGTAAACACAAGACGAAAATATTCACAAAACTTTATTTCTTTGTGACATATTTCGCTAAATATTGTGACGTGTTTGGTCACGTAAAACTCGAATGTACAGTATGTCCAACAAATAACAACGTTTATTGATAAACAAATTTAACAAAACTAATTACAATCCAACTAGTTATACAACCCAAATAACTTCGCACTGGAACAATGTATCGCAAAACTGTCACTAAATCAAGTCACTTATCGCTCTTCAAACTTTCTCGCTTGTTTCGCTGTCAACGCTCGCTATCAACTGACTGTAGTTTGACAGTCGCCGTCGCTTATATACCTCCAGGCCAATTTTCCAGAATGTTCCATTCTTTTCTCGAAGGTTCGAGATTTTTCCCAGTGTATTTTCTGTATTTGTGTTGATGTATTCTTCTGGAATGTTCTCGATTCTTCTAGAGGGGCCCAGAAATCTATTTTCCCGTACAAAAAGATGTTGTTTACCGAAATCGTAAGTACAAATCGTGACAATATGAATAAAACACCAATTTGGTTAATTTCCATATAATTGTATAATCACTTAACACGTGTTTCGCGCGCACTGCGGCTTCTTCAGAAGTTTTACATGAAACTTAATCACAGATCCCATATTTGGAATGCGTCCTATGCAGTAGGCACAGCCCTCGGAGTAGTTATTTCTGTTGATTCCATATTTATATTTATTATATAGCTTGTAAAAGCCATTCTGCCAGCGTCCACCTGATGAGACCCGATAGGTCGAAACCGGTCGTGAGATATGGCTTTCGGTGGGCTGTGCCTACTGCGTAGGACGCTATCCAAATATAGGATCTGTGATCCTTTATAATTAGACGAAAAAGAATTCTAATACTTTCTTTTTTGGAATGTTATCTTCGTCTAAGAATTTTTCGGAATCAACAGTGTAATTCAATGCCAGTAGGTGTATTAGCGCTCGGAGTAGTTGTTTCTGTTGATTCCATATTTATGTTTATAATATAGTACTTTTTATAACTAGATGTAAACGTAGTATTTTCACCTTACAAAACGCTCTCTTTGAATCAAGTCAGGAACGTTGCATCGCCATCCATCGTTCTTTATTAAATAATTTATGCGGCTGTAATATAAGACACATTTTTCATCAGCAGCTATACGTTTATGATTGTAAGGACTTTCGCTAAAAAATAATAATGAATCTATTAATTTTTTTAATTACCAAAGTTTTGGTCAATAATGGCATATTTTTTTGAGAAATGGCTTGATTTATTTTGCTTACTTCTACCTTATAAATTAATTGTAAGTAAGAGGGTTATTTTGTCAATCTCTAACAAGTCATTAATAAATGTCAAATGAATATAAAAAAATTATGGTTAATTTTCAATATAATCAGGTCGACGATTAGGCATTTGTTGTAGCTGTGGACAAGCTTTCCAATACCGTCTTTATAAAATGTTGCTGCTAATCAATTTAAATGAGTCTTGGCGCTGTCTTGAAGCACGCCGTTTGCTTGGAAGCGCTGACCTCCTAGTCACTTCTTTGGCGCCCGTCTTTACAGTGTTGATGCAACCTAATGGTTCTTGAAAAATTCAATGTGTCATTTTCGATCACCCGCCATACAGTCATGAGTTAACGTCTATTGACATCCATCTTTTCTCTGAAATGAATACACCAAGACATATTTAAAATAATTTTATGAAGGGAATAATGGAAAGCTTGTCCATAGCAAGCACAAATACTTCAATCATCAAGGTATTTATGTCAAAAACGTAACCAAATGTGTACAGTTTAAGTAATAAAATAAGGAATTATTTTTCTCATTTAAGTGATTGATAATTACTAAATTAAATTCTTTGTATTAAAAGGAAGTTTTCAAATATTGAAATTACTCACCTTCTAATGTAAAATAAACTACTTTTAGTATTAGTTGTTTAAGTAGAAGGTATGAGTAATTTTCATTGTTAATGGGTTAAATTTCAGAGTATTCAAGAATTTTTGTTTCTCCAAATTCAAAGTCTCTAAATGTTTATTATGATAGCGATTCAGAGAATGGTAAAAGAAAAACTAAAAAATTAAGTCAAAATATTGTGTGTGGTGCTAGTAAGAGAGTGAAAAATAGTATCAGTTCATACATTGATTATGGATTAATTGTCCAAATCCGCTTATTTAGGTGTTTTTTATTTATATCTGCGGGTCTATGTAAATATAAGCTTTTATGTCCATAACCCTCATTATTTCTAAATTCCACTACAATCTTCCACCTTTAGATATAGAAGTAAGATTCGAATTATTATTTATATATATATATATATATATATATATTTTTTTTTTAAAGAAAATATAAATTATGAGAAAGAAACGTGCCAAATAAGTTTGTATGATTTATATAGGTAGTTCTGGAGATATGGTTTGAATTTCATTTGCTTATGTTAGATTCAATTAGTTAAAGCCTACCCAATGAATAGATACATCTTATACTTTTTAATTTAAGGGTTGTTAAAGGTACCATCAGACTCTATAAGTCTTAGCTCTGATATTCAATGGACCCTGCTTTTGAAGACATTGATTACATGTCCGTGTTTGTGTACCTAACCGATAGAGGGATTATCAAAATGAATCCTTCCAGCAGACTTAATTCCTTCTTGGAAGCAATTTTGCATCGTGCGTCAACATGTGAGTATTCACATACGTACCTAAATTACTTCCAGATACGAATATGCATGGTAACGAGAACTTAAATACATAATATGTCTGGATTTGGGTAGTATTAAAAGAATTACTTAAAGAATATATTCCGAAAATATCATTAGAATTATTGTATCATGCATTCGATAAATCTCAAGTGAACTTAAGGGTGCGGTGGTAGTACATGAAACGTCCTGACAAAAAAAAAACAACTTTTCTGTGTTTCATTCCCACCAGCTACTCGTGCTGGTGCTCGTAAGGCCCTCTTCAGATTCCTCTCAGGAATTGTGGGAATGGGTGGGTGGTGTGGTTAGGGAGAGAAATGATAGATGTTCCAGTTTTCTGGATTACCATCAAACGTAGGCAGATTAATCTGAGGTAAGTTGGCTACTAAAGTGGTTTGTCGACAAGACGATGATGCAGCTTTACTCTCGTTGGTACCTGACGTTGACTATGTTTGATTCCCGGATACATCTTCGTGCTCAACCAAGTGCGGCGTTCTATTTTCTAATCACTGGTTCACGGTATTCGATTTCTGCTTCGTCGATTTCCTCTAATTCCTCCTGAATGTCCTCAAATTTGTTGAATTCTCTTTCCATTGATTCAAGAGTAGCCTGCAAGTAATCGGCGTCGCGACTATTGGGGTTAGAATCCCATTCATCCAACGTTTTGGTGAGGATCGTGATTGCAGTTAGAACATGACCACGTTGGCGGTGCAGTTTTTTACTTCGTCGGTCATTTTGAGTGGCGGTTAGGATGTAGAATTAGGGATAGTGAAAGGAATCGTAATTTATAGACAATTAACGAGCCTACCTTGATTAGTTGACTTCTACAGCGGCGACTCGTGCGGTGGTGACTCCTGCGGCTGTAACTCTTGCGGTGGTGATTCCTGCGGCGGTAATTCTCTTGGTGATGAACTTGTGTAATAATCCAACACTGAATCCGTTAAGCACGGTTACACTTACACTGGAATATTAAGTTAACTGCTTCCACTGATTTAGGTATCTTTCAAGGTGCGTCTAAAATAACCTTCACTATTTTAATTAACCCTGAAGTTCACTAGAATCCGGCTCGAAGGACCAAAAAATGTATCATGCACTCGATAAATCTCAAGTGAACTTAAGGGTGCGGTAATAGTACATGAAACATCCTGACAAACCTAATTGAAGGGTTGCAGGTATTAAATTTCTGATTAATAGACAAATAATTTGCTTGTAACGTCTATTAACACTATTTACAAGATGTAGGTCATAAATTGCAGGGTGAATACAAGGTATAAAGACAGATAATTGTGGTGAAGAGTATTACAGAATGACAAAGAAAAGATGCAGCAGTAAATAATACAATATTTTACAACAATTATGGTAGGTACTTGATAAAACTGCAGTAAACTAGTTAATGTGGCAAACTTATTAAACAGCAGTTTGATTATCTGAATCATTCGGCAAATATTGACTGGTATACTTATTAACTGATATAATGACATACACAAAACTTTTCACAAATTTTTATTGTTATCACGACTATATTTTCACTACACTGTAGCTTTTTCCAGTGATTTAAGTGTACAAAGTTGTTTACAAATTTCGGAACTTATAAATAGCTTAAACTATCAGAGTTGGTGGGGGAACAAATTTAACAGAGGTGAATTATTTAGTTCTATTTGATCATTTAAAAGTTTTTATTAATTTCTAATGATTCTAATGTATTTAATCTTGAACCTTTTCCTAGAGTATGTAGAAAAATGCATTGTTCATTGAATTCATGATTTTCTTCTATTAAATGGTTAGCGTAGTTAGAAATATTGTGTTTTTTATTGATAAAGCTATTAAAATGTTCTTTTATTCTTGTTTTGAATGATCGTCCAGTTTGTCCTATATAGCATTTTTCGCATGAACCACATTTCAATTTATAAATACCTGATTGTTCTAGAATTTTGAGTTTGTCTTTATTGTTTTTTATGTAATTTCCTAGTTTGTTTGTGGTTTTAAAGGTTATATTAATATTACGATTTCTCAATTTGGAAACTACTAAAGTGGTTAATTTTCCTAAATATGTTATACTAAAATATTTATTATTTTTTCTTTATGTATAGGATAAATTGAACGAATTGCTAATTTATATAATTTATTGTTTATTGATTTATCTATTAAATCCACATTTTAGCTATTGTTAATAGCTATTTGTTTTATAAAATAATAATTATATATAAATTAATATAAAAAAAACACAATATTTCTAACTACGCTAACCATTTAATAGAAGATAACCATGAATTCAATGAACAATGCATTTTTCTACATACTCTAGGAAAAGGTTCAAGATTAAATACATTAGAATCATTAGAAATTAATAAAATTAAAAACTACAACATTAACTTACTTTTAAATGATCAAATAGAACTAAATAATTCACCTCTGTTAAATTTGTTCCCCCACCAACCCTGATAGTTTAAGCTATTTATAAGTTCCGAAATTTGTAAACAACTTTGTACACCTAAATCACTTGAAAAGGCTACAGTGTAGTGAAACTATAGACGTGATAACAATAAAAATTTGTGAAAAGTTTTGTGTATTTTATTATATCAGTTAATATGTACAACTTTCACCAAGTAACAGCCAATTCAATTAATTAATTGACTGGTATACTATATTCAGCATGTGAATCAACCAGAAAACATTTTTTAATGTAAAGGTATTAATTTATATACAGGATATTTTAAACATTAATAGGGTACGATTTCACTGTCAAAATTCTCCAACATTGAATTTTAAATTATACTCAAGTAACGTAAAACAAACCATTTAAGAGCATTGCCAGAATTATTGACGTCATTTCTGGAGGTGTAAAGGGTTTAAGGTGAAACAAGAACGTGCCATAATTTATAAGCTTATATCCCCCAACTGATAATAATCATATAATATTGAACCAACAGCTATATAAAATATACGTGAATCAGCTTTCCAATATTAATAAGAACATATATTTATGAACTACAGTTGTTATGTTATTAATGCTGTCATTTACGCATAATACAGTTTATTTCAAATTTTAAATCACTAAACGTTAATATCTCAACTTCAGCGCTACTGGAGCCACGAACAAAAGCTAGTAATGGAATTTAACAATAAAAATTTAATTAAGGTTTGAAAGATATTTGCAATGGAAATTTTTCTAGTTTGTCATTCTCTTCTGAACAATCTATTCAAGTTTAAGAAACATCTTTTAGCTTGCAATGGTAAAAACTGAAAATTTGCAATTGCACTATAGACAAAGCTTTTTTGTCGATTTTACATCTCAAGAATTAGTTGATTCAATGATAAAATATGAATGAATTAATTAATTCACCCCCTAAAAATATAATTATGTATAACTATCATGAAAGTATTTGTTTTTCGTATAACTGAGAAGAAATCGATCGATCTATCTTAATTCAGTTGAAATAGTAGATATTATTATTTTAAGCATAAAATCGCGATTTCGAACTTTCTAGTTCTCATCAGCACAAGTAGCTAATGGATGTTTTTAAACTATATAAAATGATCGTTCTATTTTTAACCTAAAAATAATGTTAATGTTTTTTTGATTTCTTTTACACGCTAACTTTGCGATCTGCTCTTGGTTTATTAATATTTTCAGCAAATAATATCCGTATCTTCTCTTGTATTTTATTTTTCTATAATACGCCACTATTTTATGTGCTACGTGTTGTTTGTTTAAGTAGCCAACTATTAAGAAAAAGATTTGTTAACGCATTTTACGTAGCATGTGAAATAGAATTTAAACAAGAATTGTAGGCAACTAAGATTAAAACATTGCGACACATCGTGTATGAAATACAATCCATTTAACTGGATTATACGTAAAATGATAATAACTGATAAAAGAAAAATAAAATAAAACTGCTGTCACCAAATAGGATTCTAAAGTATATTTGTAAGTAGATTGTTATAATAAAATGCTAAAATAATATTTTTGGTGTTCCTGTTTAGTCAACTCTGAAGGTACTGAATGTTTTTTTATTTAAATAAAAAAATATTTTTAATATATTACGTTTTTAAAACGGGCTACAACGTATGAAATAATTTCTCCTAGTCTCATACAGAACTTAAAAAATCGATTGCACAATTAAATGTTTTAAAAAATATTGCCAGAAATAACAGGTATAACGATGCTTTGGTTGACAAATTAATTCTCGCAAATAAAACACAAAAATTAGTTAGAAAATCATTATATCATGACGATTTTAGTATTAAATCTAATAATAACTTTGTTTCTTTACATTTTGTAAAATCTATTAGTAATAAGTATAAACACAAACTACAGAATTTAGGTTTAACTGTTGTTGAAAATAATAAATTTACTTTAAGAACCATATTGGTTAATAATAAAAAGAAAACAACTCCTTTGGATAAAAGTGGTGTTTATCAATTAGCTTGTTACTCATGTGACGCAATTTGGGCAAACCAGTAGAGCTTTTTCAACTAGGATAAAAGAACATTTAAATAGTATTAACAAAAATAATTTGCAGACAAAAATACAAAAATTCTACATTCTAATATATCTAAAAGTAAAAAAATATCTACATTTGAAAATTTAGAGATAAAAAAAAGCCTTCACAATAAAATAAATATTTTTAATAATCAATTAGAGTTAGGAAAGACAACATCCCCTTTCCTACTCAGCGAATTATAGATGTACCTATATATACACTGTTTGTTAGACTTATTCTTTAGTATTTATACATATGAAAATGGGCAATTCCTGAAACAATTGTCGTTTAAATTTAGTGTAAACATTTTTACGTGTTTAGACTCTCGTGTTAGGTAATTAATAAGTTAATAAATAAAACTAGACAACCAGAACGATAATAATAATAACAATATATTTGACAACGAGAAGGCGAAAGGAAATGACTCTCACTCTTTGAAGATTCAGCGCGGACTCTCTAGTCAGAAGGAAAATTTGAAATTCTGAAGTAAAGGAAAGGGTAGTAGATAAGAGTAGGGTGCCAATAGAGAAGTACGAAAGCACGGAAAATTTTTAGACGAGAAATATCAAGAAATATGACGAAATAGTGCAATGAACCAAACCACCGAAGAAACCTATTGTAAAATTGTAATTAGGGTGGACAGCGAAGGACAGACGTCATGCGGTTAGTAGGTACATGAAGTTGAAACGTTAGCCGGGATTATAGGAAAGTACAGTAATAAAAATTATTGGCACAGATGGACAGAATAAAAAAGTTTTAGCAGATGATGTTAAGAGATATTTACATAGATACACAAAAGAAAATTTATACAAAATAATATTTATACATAAGAATCATTATACACGGGGTGTTATACTATACAGGGTGTACGACCGCCACACGTGTTTTTTTATTGTTTACTATTCTCTTTGTGTGTAGTAAAGTAGGTATCTTTTGCAAAAATTTTGTCAAACATACGAAATACATGTTTTACCAGCAGACAGTGGCAACTCTTGATGAAATGAAGCGGCTGTTCCACAAATGTTTACTTACCTATCTTTGAAAATGAATTCGATCCACATAGACCACAGTTGTTGAAATAAAGACGTTCACTCTTTTTTCATTACAACTCCAATCAATTGCTTATTCCCACTGAAAATATTATGTTTGTCTTGCGCAGAGCCAGAAATGATACTTGTCTATAAAGTCTGCATCGATTGCAGTTCAACTACCTAATTTCGCTCTTTTATGCTAGCAAATGTGGGTACTAGTCGGAGTGAGCACGGTTCCAGTGGCGCACAGAATCATCTTGCTAGCCCAGTTAAGCATTGC
Organism: Agrilus biguttatus; assembly: GCA_963921985.1. Taxonomy (NCBI): domain Eukaryota; kingdom Metazoa; phylum Arthropoda; class Insecta; order Coleoptera; family Buprestidae; genus Agrilus; species Agrilus biguttatus. The sequence goes on from OY998119.1 coordinate 30,556,347, forward strand.
GCGACGCTCTCGATCAGAAACTGTGAGTATTTATTTGGTTTACTACTCAGAATAGGACGGCCGACTAAAAGCGATTTTCCACATTAGCGTTGGATGTTGTATTAATAAATTTTAGTAATTAGATCAAATAATACATATGTTACTGGCCAAACCCAATTTCAGGACAAACTAGTTTTGTCTAGGATAAACTAGTTCTTCCTATACGCGATAGGATTAACTAGTATAGCCTAGTCCAAACTAATTTGTCCTAAGCCCGATAGGATAAACCAGTTTAGGCTAGTGCAAACTGATTTGTCCTGATATAGATACGCACACTCTAGGATAAACTGGTGTGGCCTAGTGTAAACCTAACCTAACCTAACCTAACTTAACCTAACCTAACCTAAACTAACTTAACCTAACCTAACCTAACCTAAACTGACAGGAGACAGTGATGATACGTTGCCGAAGTTAGTAACCATCTGAAATTTTAATAATTGAGATATGATTATTGCTTCTATTAAAAAAATACTTATTATTTGTTATAGTACGATTGTTTGTATTACCAATTATCCATAACTTTTAACGACGAATCATTATGGTTTTAATATAAATGTTTATTTTTCAAATTACGGAGTATTTTAATCAGTTTATCAAGATATACTATAATGTTTACACTAGGCCACACCAGTTTATCCTAGAGTGTGCGTATTTATATCAGGACAAATCAGTTTGGACTAGCCTAAACTGGTTTATCCTATCGGGCTTAGGACAAATTAGTTTGGATTAGGCTATACTAGTTAATCCTATCGCGTATAGGAAGAACTAGTTTATCCTAGACAAAACTAGTTTGTCCTGAAATCGGGTTTGGCCGGTAACACATATATGTCTAATAGTTTTTGTAGTTCTGCAGCTCTGCAGCACATATATAATATTTGATCGTTAGCCTAGATACGGACCTGATAAATTTCCTGGTTGCGCTGTTTGTAGTCATGACTATTTTGTAAGCCTGCAAAAACCTTAAAGCAGTTGCACGCTTTGTCTTTGTTTTTAAAAACTGTATGTGATTTAAACATTTTTCTAATATGAACAAAGGTCTAATTGACATACACGTCCTTTGTGTTACATAAGTAAGGATATCACGCACTAGAACAAAAAAGGATCACGTATGTTCTCTGTATAATTTAAACAACAAAATACCTTTTGATTCACCTGTGTCTCCTAATCATATTGTTTAATGTAATTAAATTGAAATCCAGAATAATGAAGAGGTGTAATATACTACTTTAGTTTGTGAGGGTTTTTACGTAGAACTCAATTAAACACTAAATAACGGCAACAACAAATAACAACGTATATTTACAAACGGAAATGAAGAGTATAAAAAAATGGATATGTAATGAAAATCGACTCGAAGTTAGCAACGTAAAATAAGAACTAAACAATTTAAAATTTTAATAATTTAATAAAATCACCGAAGAGATTATTAAAAAGCAATTAGGAATGACAGCGAAGAACAGACAGCAGTTGAAATGTTAGTAGGGATTATAGGAAAGTAGACTAATAAAAGTTATTGGCACAGATGGATAGAAATACAAAAACTTTAGAAGATATTGTTGAGATATATTTACATAAATACATAAAGAAATATACACAAAAGGTTTACTTTATTTACACAACGGCATTATCTACAGGTTGTTGTAGTTGACGTTGATCGCTACACCACGACGGTCGAAAAATATCCGACATATCCAGAGTAGCATCTATACTAAGCATACATCTTTTTTTTAAAGAAATTTCTGTGGAATATTAAAACAGTCGCCTTTTTAAACAATACGGAGTACAGTCATTACACTTTTAATTCACATTTTTAATAAAATGTAATCATATTTAAATACGGATCTAAATTAATGTTGATCCACCAACAACATTAACCATATCCCACGACCGGTTTCGACCTATAGGGTCTCATTAAGTGGGCGCTGGCAGAAAGGCTTTTACAGGCTATATAATAAATATAAAAAAAGTTGTGTCCAGTGAGTGTATTACTTTTAAAAAATATCAAAAATACATGTTTATCGAAAACGACCACAAACATTTTCTTCATAATTATTTAGTCTTTATAAAATGCGAAAAGAGACAGTTCCTCTACTCGGGAATAAATCTTGTTATTTCTTATTTCATCCGTTCGCTGTCATATTATAATGATTAGATTTAGTTTTTCGTTTTAGCGTATCTGCTGTAAAACAGATAGCCTGATAAATCTTGTTTTCTGCTTAATGGTGTCCTTTGATTCCCACGTTGTCGATTTCCAGGAACAACATCTTTCCCTTACTTGTAATATGTGTAATAAATGTGTTTAAAATCTATAACAATGAAATCGTTGAACTAATTTAATCCTCAAAAACAAGAGGAAGATGCAAATTATTTTTAAAATATTGAAATTCAAGGTGTTACATTGAACACGATAAAGGATCATCATATTCCGATTAATGCACCAATTGGAATTAATTTGATAATTTTCATATATGTAACCAATATATTAATCTAATAAAGTCATGTTAGGCTAATTTATAATTTTAGCTATTGATTTTCACTCTTTATTTTTTTTTTTTAACTTTGATACTTTTTGATTTGATAACTTAAACTACCTGGAATTAATAACAGATCAACGTAGATCAGGAAGCTAAGGCCAGAGGAATCGTTTGTAAAGTTCTTTGCGACGCTGATTTAGAATTTGCTCTCACAATTGCAACATCACCTCTAAATTTTGAGATATCCTACCCTTAAATGCCATTTCCCAGGTATCTTTTCTCGTTGAGTTAGAATCTCGTCGCCTAATTACTCCAGCATGTTTAAAAATTGATATTTCTTAATTCATAAATTTGTAAAATGGTAATTTGGCTTATTTGGATTCATAACCAAGATTTCAAGATGCTAAAGCTTCTCTGGTGTATATAAACTTTCCGGGCTGTTATGCCGTGGTCGATTTCTTTTTCCTTGAAGCAACGTTTCACCACATAATTGGATTCTGGACATAAAATATTTCAAAAAGTTGATGTGGTGGACATCTTTGAGGCCAGACTAATTGAGCGACTAAAGTTACTCTAGAAATAGCTCCTATCACAAAGAGGCTAAAAACTGCATTTTTTAAATTTTGAAGTTAGGATATCTCAAAGTTTTGACGTGGTGAGGCAACTCCGAAGCTAAATACAAACTCATTGCATCGTATATGGCAGCTCTTTTGTTTTTTATTTTTCAGTCCCTGATATCCTTAACGCGTGTAATATCTGTAGTCTATTTATGTAAAATTGTAAGTCTAGGGATGTTATTTAATTGGTCTTTAGGTTAATTCCCTAAAATTTTCATTATTAATTATTTATTTATTTAAAAAGAAGAAGGAATTAAAATTCTTATTCGTCTACCAAGTAGGCACAACGAACCGAAAGTCCCACGACCGGTTTCGACCTATCGGGTTTCATTAGGTGGGCGCTGACAGAAAGGCTTTTACAAGCTGTATAATAAATGTAAGATCTTTGATCTTATTATTTAGACGAATAAGGATTTTAATTCCTTCTTCTTTTTGAATATGTTACATCTTCGCCTAAGAATCCATCGGAATCAACAGTGTAATTCAATGCCAGTAGGGGTATTAACCCTCGGAGTAGTTGTTTCTGTTGATTCCATGTTTACATTTATATTTATTTATTTATTTATTTATTTATTGAAGCATATGCGGGCTAAAGCCCATTTGATACAAAATATTTTACAAAGTTTGATAGGTGTATTGTTTAATACAATAACACATTGATGCAAGTAGTAGCATAAGCATTTATAACTAAATAAACAAAATTAGAAGTATAAAATAAAATAAAAAATAAAAAATAACAAAGAAAATAACAGATTAGAAATTATTATAACATAACTATTAAATGAACGCATTGTATCTTTTTATCAAATTAGGAGAACACATACGACCCATACAATTTCGTTAGAGAGTTGATATTTCTAAATTGAAATGAGTTAGACATAATTAAAAACAAATTTCTTTATGCTTTGGACATTACATAGTTTATGTGGTCATCGAATGAGAGCTGTGAGTCAAAAATGACTCCAGGATCTTTAATTAGTATTGGACGATAAAGAAATGGATTGTCAATTTTGTAGTCAAACGTCAGAATATTGCTTCTATTAGAATATGACATACATGTGCATTTATCAGTATTAAGGTCAGACGCATTCGTGATACACAAATCTTGTTGCAATTCAGATGCATCGTCAAGTGATTCGATGGCCTTATTTAGTTTTATATCATCTGCATATAACAATATTTCAGATTGTTTTAGCACATTAACAACACCATCGATTGCAATTGCAAAGAGAGAACCTTGAGGTACCCCGGACTTGATTTTTTCTAAATGATTAATAAAAATATACAATAATTTCGACGATTCTATGACTCCTCCTATCCTCTCCTAGCTTAGTGGCAAGTGCTTTTGGAGCGTAAAGCAGCAGTAACAAGTCTATCCTCATTAATGAGGTAATCTTACTAGGGTACAAAACTTAATAATTTTATTTTTACATGAAAGCCTGTTCCTTAATCTATTTTTTTACATAATTTCCTTCAATATTGAGGCACGCACTTGTCATAACCTTTAACCTGTTTTTGAATGCCCTTGTCATAAAACTCTGCCGATTGACTTGTTAACTTTTAACTACTGCATCATAACTGTTTTGACTTCGTCATCATCTTGAAGACGCCGACCGCCAGTTGTTTCTTCAAGTGCAGGAACAAATGATAGTCACTGGGCGCCAGATTAGGGCCGTACGGAGTTTGATATAGAGTTTCCCAGTGAAAAGATGTGATGAGATCTTTAGTCCGGTTAGCCACATCTTTAAATGCTCTCACCGACTTCCTTACCATTCCATCACTCAAAATGTTTTTCTGTAAACTGAACAAATCTCACGATGAATATCAATTATTTATTTATTATTTCATAAAATTTTCAGAATCTTAAAAGTTTGTAGATTAAAAACTGTAATAATATTAAAGACAACAATTGATATCAAATATTACTCTCTAAATTCCATAAAACAATATAATAAATTGATATGTTTGGCAAACGTAGACAATTCTTTCCTTCAGGGGTGTATCCCATGATTTTGAGAAGGACAAGATTTACAAAAATTCCTGCCCTTTTTAGGGGTAATCTTTTATCTGCAGACATACATCATTAAACTTTTTCCTGTCTACGCAAATAATTCGATTGATTGTTGATTGTAGTTATCAATGATCTTACTTCCTTGAATACTAAATTAACTGAAATTGAAATCCTTGAAGAATTTCTGAAAAACCCTCAAAAATTAAAATATGATTGACTGTTAAACGAAGCTGTTGGTACCTTATACTTCAATTTTTATCGTTAAGAATGATTATCTTAAGTAATAAGATTACATAAACTTTTATCTCCAAACTTTCGAGGGTACACATATTGTGAAATATAATGACTACAATGGAATAGTTTCACCAAATAATTAATTGATGTAACTATCTCATTGTTTTATTTAATTTTGCGTGTATTTATCTTCATTTCTTTTATTCCAAACCCGGAATTGAATTGCATGTTTCAAATTGCAAATATCAATGCTTATAAAAAATTAACTCTAAACAAATCTCGAATTTTGGTTTTTTGATAACAATAGTGGGGTTGGGACTAGAATTCCGCCTTATGTTGATCCACCACTGCTTGCCTTACAAGGGGCGCAATCGAAAAAAGACCATAGCCGGTGTCGGCTAGTGGGAACACTACAAATCATTCATACTCAAAATCGCAATACAATGTAGTATTCATTAATCTACTTTTAAAAATCCTTTTTTGCATTTTTTTCTTATTTTATTACTTAGATTGTAGCAGATCGTATAATACCATGATGTATTGGTAACTATCTTCACGCAATCTCATAAAAACTTTCATCGTAACGAAATTTTCTAACTGAATCTCAACATTTTTTTCAGATATTTTGAAAGAAATGGGACATAATACATATGATGGATGGTATCTACATTTTCTTGATGGAAATTCATGACCACTTTATAAATAAAACTCAAATTAATTTTCACAAATATATTAACAAAAACTTCAATTACTAATTATTAATTCAACTACAATTGTTTCGCCTCCATGAGGCTTCTTCAGAAGAATTACTTAAAACTAAATTAACAATACGGACTTATATATAACTATGTGCTAGAGTGGGAGGTTGACAAAGAGGTTAAGTAGGGGTGAGTTATTGAGATCTAATTGGTCATTCTGGAGTACGCCGGTGTTTTTATTTTTATTTATTTCTACTGTTTCTAATAGAGAAAGCTTTTAGTCTGTAGGTGTAGTATTTCAAAGTTTTATTAAATTTATGTTTTTCATTATCGAGATGTTTTGCGTAATTTGAATCATGATAATAAAAAACATAAATTTGCTAATCATCACAAACCAACGCACACAGATATAGTTATAAACAATAGATCATGGAATCCTATTCAGTATAAAATGTCAACTTTTTATTGTATGCTCTATTGATTAATTAATGTACCTACGGATTGGATAGCTCTGATTTTAACAAAGACTTGAATTTAATTAAACAACTATCCGTACCAAATAATATAAATTTTAATTAGTAGGTACCTATATAAGTGATTTTGTAAATAACTTTAGTTTAATGGCGAAATGATCATTGTGGTCAATAAATCATTTTGTAACTTAAAACTTGGTGTTTTATTTGTATTTGTGAATTTAATTAAAACTAAATTTCCAGTGATACTTCTGAAGAAGCGTCAAGGAGGTGAAACAATTGTAAAGTTTTTATTAATATATTTGTGGAAATTAATTTGAGTTTTTTTCTTATAAAGTGACATAATACGTAAACCCTATACGTATAAACGATAAGGAGCACACTGCCCACGTGTGGCTCGTAACGGTCCGCGTCGTGGTAACATCGACGTCGCGTTTCGTCCGTCGCTGGCGTGGGGACGCCTCTATATAACTTGAGGACAAGTGCCGTACGCGCACAACACTGGTCTTCAGGGTGTCGTTCTTCTACCGGAAGAGAAGCCACAGGTTATCATCAACAAGTTTTCCGCAGACTGCGACGCTTCACGCCGCGACGCTATCAGTTTGCGCTCCGATACTTCAACTTGCACGTCAACTTCGTTCGCTCGTAGCAGGACACGTATCAGACCGGTAAGTTCGATGTCTAATTTTTACGATTGGTAGTTGTATTATCTTTAACGAAGAGCAACAACAACAATAACAACTGATAATCGAAACAGTTCGAAAAATGAAAATCAAAAAGTTATAGAAATACCGAAAAATATTTTTGTTTTAAATATTTACGTAGATAAATAATTACTTATACTTATTGGATTGGAATTACATATTAACATTAATTAGCAAAAAAATATTTTTGTTTTCATTTTGTGAAAACAAAGTTTGACTATGAATAATATATATATATATATATATATATATCCACTCGACGTCCAACAAAATTATATATATTTAATAGTTAAAACTGTACCAGATATTAGAATTTTTGCTAATGGAATATTAAAACTAAAGCGTTAGAAGGGTTTTGTACAGTTCAAATTACCATCATCAGAGTTTTTATTTTATTTTCTAAAACAAAAAGTTATTTCGTTTTTAGTACATTTTCAAAAAAAAATTAAAAACCTAAATCTACATAATTTTATTTTATATTTCTTTTTTAATATGGTGTTGTTTCCAGAATTACATAGTATTTGGTATGCAAAATTTCGTATCAATTCTAGTAAAAGCAACTGGTTCAAAATCTATTTAAAAACTTAACAGCAGACAGATTTAAAAAAAAAAACTACTTAAAAACTTTTAAAGTACATAATTTTCCGCAGGTATAATTAGTTTTGCAATAGTAATTCAAAAAAGTCTATAAGATTTTACAAAGGTTTATTATTTATAAATATTAGTCTATGGTACAAAAGCTTAAATAGTTATAATCACAACTCGACAACAACAATAGTAAGAAAAACGTGATTGCTATCGTTTTGGAAGAAATAGATTTGTTAAAAGAAAAATCTTCCACTTAGTAGATTTTGATCTGAAGTTATTAAGAAAAACAAATACAATTTTTTGCAAAAAGTGTCAACACCTTCCTGAATTATATATGGAATTCTATTGTACCAATGCAAGTTTAGTTCTAGCAGATCTTTAACAATATTATAAATTTCTATCTATTATAAAATACATTCGAAGAAAAAAACTACAGTATATGACAAGAAACATATGTCCTGATTTTTTCCCAAGCGAGTTACGGTACTGATTTCTTCGATAGAAACGCAACTTTATAGAGGTTCGATTAAAAAATCATAACTGAAAACCAAACATATCTAGCATAACGCCGTTTGGACGCAAAATTAATAACAGATGAGGGTAACTGGCAGAAAAATTGGGAATAAGCTACCTATAGCTTCTACCGAGGTATCGCCTTCCAAACATGGCAGAAATTAAAATCGCGTAACTCGCATGGTACAATTTCAAGGAATGCATGCTTATTTCTTAATTTGTGTACTCCACTATTATAAATTAGTCTATAGGTATAGTTCCAGTCAACATCTTCACCCAAACCTAAATTTCATACTTTGGACTTTATACCTCTAAGCAAGTCTCGCCGACCAGGCAGTTTAAGAGACCGAAATTCGGATTTGGCAGAATCATTTTCTATCAACTAGTTTCGACCATGACAGTATATATATTTACAAAGAAAGGAGTTCTCGTTTAAACTAGTTAAAAGTTTGATGGTCAATTTAGATCGTTCTTTTAAATTATGACACAATTCTAAATAAATCTTTGTATATTGTGAATATTGGCAAGAAGTTCTTGCTTATACAGAATCCCATAGGTTTTGGCTTTCTAGGAGTTATCATACTTACCAACACAAAACTTTATTACAAAATAATTATTAAGTAAATGATGTTGTTGGGAAACTTGAAATGATGTTTGTAATCTATTGTCCTCTTCTCTTCGTTAGAGTAAGAAGTAAAAACTTTGAAAGTTGAGTTCTTTGTTAACTAATTAATTTTTGAGACAAAGGTGTGCGTAGTATAGAGAAGGGATTATTTTATCAAATACCGAGAGTTTTGATGAATTTCAGGACTTTCGTTGTTTGTTTTAGAAATTAAGGCTTTTCCAATAGAGAAAGTGGTTTTTAAGCTTTCTTGGGTGTAATATATACGGAATATGAGTATATTCAAGAAATTTGAATGAACAAATGATTAGCTGCGAATCAAATATGTAGTAATAATTAATAATTCGAGATTTTTTCGGATGATTCACTTTTTTCTCTAAATAATAGCATGCATAATTAATGGTGAAATGTATATAATTATTATCTAATTTCATTTACAAATGTTACGTGTTATTATTACTTTCTATGGATGTTTTTCAATTAAATTTAGTTAAAAGAGAAATATCGTTTATTCGTTAAAAGGAACATGATATATAACTTATTATTTATTAAAAACTAATTAACATAAACTCAATTTTATACGGAATGTTATTGTAACATAAGCGCAACGTTAGGAAGTGTAGGTAGATTAATAATTAATTAATAATAGTAGTAATCAACTACAATAACGTGAAATATTCAGAAAATTGGAAACCGGGAACATTTAATTTAATATTCCATTTCGATTGGAATCCTGCTCGATTCTAATATGCGTTGGTACGTAATTTTAAAATGCGCAAATATACATTTCTTTGATAATTTTGATTTTAAAAATATTTTTTGCGATTTGTTGCGTAATTAGTGATATGATTTAATATGAATTCAGAATACATTATCAAGACACACATAATGTATTACTCATAAATACACCAAAAATTCTAATGAAATTTCAACTTCTAGTAATTGTAAAAATATCCAACTTAATTAAAAATAAAAGACAATTAAGCTTTTGGTCAATAATTTATCGAAACCATCGGATGCGGATTGCGATTTTGAACTCATAGTTCTCATCAGCACACCAAAGATAATTCCGATAAACGAAGTTAAATCATAAAAGCAAGTTGATTAATATCATGCTGTTGTCATTATTTCGCCATCTACCGATATCTACCACCACCTGTAGTATTTCACATGTTTGACAAGGACCTTTTAAAATGATGGTTTTTTCCATTTTTGGGCATGTTCCGGTCTAAAAATGAAAATATACTTATTGGCATCGTAAATTACGGGAAAGAAATACATGAAAAACTGCTATTTTTATTTCTTCCAAATGGAATCTTCATGTCCTAAGAGCCCATTAAAAAATTAAAGAATTTTTCCTAGCTCCAGCTTATGTTCTGAAAATCTGAAAAAAATCAGGCAGTTTCCTTCTGAAGAACTAACCTTCATTAATTTTTTCAGATTTTTTAAAGTAAACTGTGAGGCAGGTGAAATTAATTTCGAAAAAAACACATTTTTAACGATAGCGCCACCCTGTAACCACTTAGAGGGCTGAAAATTTAGCTGAAGGAGTTTTCAATTATGTCCCTTCGAATGGCCGATTCGAAATTACAATCGAGCACGGGGTAATTTTCATTGTCTTGTAGCCTTCATAGCCTTTATATTTTTATTTTTTACCTAAATTCACATTTGTTTGTCAAGTGTAGGTCATAGTTAACGTATGCTACATAACAAATCTGTATGTACATTAAAGTGAAATAATTTTTGATTTATTTTTTTTGGCGACTTCAAATAATCGCAAATTAATGAAGGAACTTTACGCACTAATGCTCTGACTAGTAACCTAGGAGGGGTGTTGACGCCTGGTTTGACGAACTGATTGGTGGACCGCTGGTTTGGATTATCCAATGCGTTGGGTTTATGAATCTCTCGAATTTTAAACTATTTATTTAATAACTCAATAACATAGTTTACAATAACACTTAAACAAACACATTAACAATTAAAACTTAAATTATGAGTAGTGGACTGTATTAATTAGATTGACGCGAATGAATTTATAATGTGGATAGCGAAGATAACTTATTAGATCAAGATCAAAAATGCAACTGAACTCTTTATCATGAATTGTCGGATCAGTCAAAATGTTGCATTTGCCCGCAGGTGGCATTTATGTCTTTAGATGTGTGCCGACCCTTTATCAGCAAGCAATTGCTGCGGCAACAATCATTGCGGGTGGTCGCCGCCGTAGCCAAATCACAAAGACCACCTCCAGCATCTCCCGGTTATCAGTCACCAGCATAATTTAAACAAACAAATTTCAATAAAAGAGCATTAAGCCGCAACAAGGGGTGACAGCAATAACAACGATAAACGTGCTTTACAAGTCACAGAAATGTTGAAATTAATTAAAATAATTAATTAATAATCATTTACGATGAAAAATTTGAAGAATTTTTAGTAGAGGTTAACTTCAAATAGGTACATTAATCTGTATTAATTTTTCCTCTTCAATTTCAGACAGTCAGTAGTGGATAAAAAATTAATTCACATTAATATATTCCAGTTAACGTCTACTAAAAAATTCTTCAAATTTTTCATTATATCTAATGTTCCAGCTATTTGCCCGTTGGATTACAGGGTAGTATAAAGCCTAGAATACGTGACATATGTCGCTGAATATTTGATCTGGATGAGATCTCTCAATAAATACACTACGGTTATAATTTGGAAATGGCCAATTATAACCACGTTTCTTGCTTAATAAATAATTAAATGATGAAATCATGGTTTGGAACAGTTTTGTATAAAGAAATTTTTCATCAAATTGAAATATTCTCAAATCTTCTTCAATTTAAGCAGATTTGTGTTTTTGTACTAATTCATTCGTATTACGAAATAAATGTTTTAACTTTAAATTTTTAAATAAATGCCACACCTATATAATTACTGTAACAATATGTTTTCCATTTTGTAAGATATAAAACAATGAACAACCGGTTTTCAATAGTGTATTAATTCCAACAGTTCGTTATTGAATAGTAACTTAGTGAAAAGCTTTGAAACTGGGGTTCTCTTAAAATTTACAAAATATAATAATTGGTCCAGAGACGTGATTATAACTAGACTGCGTCTTGCGTTTATACAGTGATACTATTTGGGTAGGCAACACATTTTGCGAATTATGGGACAAAAACGCGAGAATTATTGAGAACGCTCGTAACTTCACTTAGAAAGTTTGAGGCAGTTGAAATGTTAAGTGTAGTTATTTCAAATAAGTGTTGTGCGATACTACCTTTCTTGTACATAAGGTTTTGTGAACACTTTTATGAACAATTTTTTGTTAAAGTACTATAAAACTAGTTTAATATTAGAACAATATGGTTACATACTGTTGTGCATACGGTTGCCGTGAAAAGAGTTCTAAAGGTTCTTCCACTTCATTTCATGTGTAAGTACAATTTAAACATACGACACACTGATACATTTGTAATTTCTTCGAAGGTTCTCTACGGATCCTGAATTAAAGAAAAAATGGTTGAACACAATAAAGCGTGAAAGTTTTACACCATCAAAATATTCAGTTGTGTGTTATTTGCAGCAAACATTTTGAAGAAAATGTCTTTTTAATATCAATATTAAAACAAAAACTTACGAAACATAGTTTATCAAATTCAATATTACCAACTATTATTTAAACCATAAAATGAGACTTTATAAAATACATCTAAATAGTAGTACCGTTAATATACATCATTTTAATCACAGTCATCACATCTTTTTTATCAACTTCATACACCAATCATTCAGACAACGAGAAATCTACTTGCGTTATTAATTAATTTTATTTTCACTTATAGCACATATATTATTGTAAACAACAGTATTATTCTTTTTTTAAAGAAGTTTAATTATGTTTTCAATATATTTAGTTTGAATGTTAAATGCTATTGTAAATGATTTTCAATCTATAAAGTCCGTAAATTTCTGTTTAGCGCATGGGAAATATGTCCCCGAATGTGCATTGTTGGTTGCATACCCAAAGTACATAATTTTCTAGTGCAGAGAATATTGCTTACGCTCGATTCATATTATAATCACGTCTCTGATCTGGTCGCTATTATTAATTATTTCTGAATAAATAATAGAATGACATCAAAATATCGCTCAACTATCTATTCCCTTTTTAGTACTATAGGTGAATCAAAATTAATACTTTATGGAATAATTGTATGGAAAGTATTGTAAATACTTATAGCGCGATACATATTGTAAGCCCCATCTAACGGCATCGTTTTTATTCACTTTGGCATGAAGTAATATATTACGTAATCGTGTCTTGTAAACGTACAATTTTTTTTAAATTTCTATTGCAACTTCATCATTCTTTGATTCATAATAAAATATTATATATAACTATATAACTTTATGCAACTATGTGCATTTGTTTTAATGTAATAAGAAAAAACGGATTATTGCGAAAATCCTAGGAAAATTACAAAGATCTGGATAATAAGGGAGTCAAGTTACATTTTATTCCCCTCACTGTAGACTTTTGCATACATGTTCGTTAATATATTAGTAACAACATTTAAAAAATATAACATATAAGAGCGCGAAATAAATTGTTTATTAGAATATTTGCAAAATTACCCTTTAAAGAAAAAACAATATATTTTTTATTTATTGAAAAACTGTTTACACCATTTACATGAGACATACGTATAAAGTATTTCTTCAAAGCAAGAACTGTAGGTAATAGAATTATTTTTCCAACATACGAAAATGTTAGGCGGCGTCACTCTATACGGTAATTCCTCGGCATTACACAGCCGCAAGCACACTGAACTGAATTAAATATAACTTCTTATCTAATTGATCAAATTGGACCAACAAAAGTTTAATGACAAGAAAAATCCTTTTTCAAATGTGAAGAAGTATCTGTACAGGAGTGGTGACAATATGAAATTCCGTCATAGTGATATTTTCTAGAAAAAATCAGTTAAGGGTCAGCAATTGTTTTAACTTTTAAGTTAAAAGTCTAAAGGGTTCACAGCTTGCTGTTGCAATTATACACAATAAGATGCGTAAGAAACAATGTTAAAAAAAATATTTTATAAGGCACAGATTGCGCGTTGATACAGTAAAATCTAAACTAAAACTTTACTATTTAAACATTGTTCGGTGCAACTTTTGTGAAACATATTGAATACCGATAATAAAGAAATAAAACACTGGAATGTTTACACAGAATTGTATTTAAAATACTCTACAATATTGTTTCGACCGACGCGGTCATTCTCAAGAGTAACAAATCGATTACACTAAAGTCTAAAGAATGCTTAACTACTATTTATACTTAGAACTATTTGAGTAAGGGTGGTGGATGGCAATTTTTACTACAGTTTGTGTAATATGAGGGGTGAATTGGATATATTAAATTATAATTGATATTGACTAAATTAACCTGATTATTTATAACTTTTATAATTTCTAGACTCTCCAATAAAGATAGTTTCCTGCTTTTTCATATGTTTGTATGTAAAATTTTTGATTTTTTAATGTCTATCGAGTGGTTATTTATTGAACAATGTTCTGCGAGACCCATCTTGTTTTTGTTTTTATTAATGGCGTATACGTGTTCTGATATGCGTTTTTTAATAGATCTACCACTTTGACCTATGTTTGACGCATACCACTCTTTCCATTTGGTTATAATTTTTATTTTATTATTTACTAATCTTTTTCTTAAATTTAAAGTATTTGTTTCTATTACTGTACAATTGAAATTCTTTTTTTATATATTATAGAGTATTTTAATTACAATTCTGTGTAAACATTCCAGTGTTTGATTTCTTTATTATCGGATTTTTTTTGTCAATAGCGACCATTACCAATAGAATACAAAATTGAATAGTCTACAAGAAATATAACTGAAGATATATATAGGATCGGTGGTGTGGTAAAAAATAGGCGAGAAACTCTACACAGTAGAAAGGGTGAATCTATTTAATTCTAATTGATTATTTACTAGAAATTTGTTTGAACTACATGCTTTTTAGTTTCTAATGTTTCTAACAAATTTAATTTTCTAATTTTTGAAATATAATGCAATTTTTTATATTTTTAACATATAGGTTTTGTACCTCATTGCAAAGACAAAAAATCAACTTTGTATCTGCTTCTTGAATTAAATAAGTAAATTTGAATGGTGTATATAATTTTTAAGAATTCTATATAAACCAAAACTTATTAACCCTTTTTTAAAAAGTCTTATAGTCATATAGTGTTTTTCAGTGTCCACTAATATTATATTTAAGAGAAAAAGAACTTATGACCGTTAATTAATATGATTTAATTTTATAAAGTGTTAGTAATCAAAAAGAGATGAAGGGATGAATTGAATACTGAATGAAAGAAACGTGTGCAATCGTTGACGCGGTCGGAGAAGAAGTGTTATTCAAAAATAGAAAATTAACATGCAAACAGTAAAGGTTATTTTTCGGAAGAATGCAGAAGGTAGCCAGACAAGAAGCGGTAGCTTTTATTAGGGATCGGGCAACGGTACTTTTTATATTGAATTTTAAATTAATATATCGGGGTTTGTATAAATAACACAAAAATGAATAGTCCGATAAATTTTAAAAAATGTTTAATTTGGATCACACGAAACAACAGACACAAAAACAAAAGCTAAGAATAATAAGATCACTAGAAGATACAACACAAATAAAACACACAGTAAACAATAATTGGCCAGTAAAAATAAACGTAATTCAATAGCATAAATGCAACAAAAAAAAGGCAAAGACTTACTAAATAACCCATTACAAATTCTGACCTTATATAGTTCTTTTCCCTGTACTATTAAGCCATTTTAACCCTTAACGACCTTGTTGGAGTGCAACGATCTTGTATTGATATTGTACACTGTTGTATTTTTAATATTTGCTTATTAATCTTGTTTGTTAGCATAAAGTAGTAGTTATATTTTAATTTTCCAAAGATTTTGATAATATTTATAAGTTTAAAATATTAAATTTAACTAACCGCTACAAATAAAACACAATTTCCACTGTAATTTTATTTTCCTCTACAATTATTTCACCGTACTAAGGCATCTTCGGGAGAAGTATTTACATCGAATGTTACAATTTTTGCCTTATATCTATCTTAGTCTAAAGGATGGGGAGAAATTTCTACTATTGTGTTTAAAATTATTGAATTGTGGATATTTTCAATTTCAATAAGAATTCTTGTGTTATTTTTAATCTGTTTTTTAATTTCTAAAGTTTCTAAAATGTCTGGTTTTTACTTTTATTACGTTTGTGTAAATTTTGAAATTTTGTTCTAAATTAAATTCATGTTTGTTGTCTTCAATGTGGTTCATGAATGTTGATTTTTTAAAGAACTCAAAAACATACTAAGAACTACAATAAAAAATCAACATTCATGAACCACATTGAAGACAACAAACATGAGTCTAATTTAGAACAAAATTTCAAAATTTTACACAAACATAATAAAAGTAAAAAACCAGACATTTTAGAAACTTTAGAAATTAAAAAATAACACAGGAATTCTTAATGAAATTGAGAATATCCACAATTCAATAATTTTAGACGAAATAGTAGAAATTTCTCCCGCTCCTTTAGACTAAGATAGTAGTAATAGATATAAGGCAAAAATTGTAACATTCGATGTAAATTATTTTCCCGAAGATGCCCTAGTACGGTGAAACAATTGTAGAGAAAAATAAAATAAAATTATAGTGGAAATGGTGTTTAATTAATTTAAAATTTCAATATGTATTTAAATTTCCATTAAGTAGAGGCTGATACAATTAATTATAGGTACTTTTTATGATTGGCCGTTGCAGGCGATCAGCAACGAAGGGATAGAAATTTTGACTTGTGAATGAAAGAAAAAAAACGAAAAGAAAGCTGTTTCTGTGAATTGAAATAGGCAAGACAGTAGAATACAAATTTGTAGAAAAGGCATGCTCAAGGGTGTTAGTAACTTTATATAAAATATTTACATAAAATTTATACAAAACAATTTACAATATATATACAGATCGCTACAGTGATTTAAACATCTTCGTGCTTAGAACCAATAATAAACTTAGAAAGTGACTTCTTGTGCGTTTTTTTATTGTTGGTGTTAAATGAAAACTAATTTTAAACTGTTCTCATCTCCTTTTTTTTTTTAGATTATCACTTTCTCTTTTATTGACATCTATCAAATTTCTTTAATTATTGTTTAAAGAAGCGTAGTAGGGTACTTTTTAAACTTTCTTAATAAATGATCACTTTCATCCTTTGATAAAACACTCGCAAGAAAGAGGTCCAATTTAGTCTGACTAAAATATATCCTTTCGTCGCCTCTTCTTTAAAAATGAAGAACTAATAATACGATAAAATGAAAAGAAATGACAAAATTCGTCATCAGAAGGTTGTCACGGGGTAAAAGGTATCATAAGTCCGTCTCCCGGTTCTAAGCTACCTCCTCACCAATTTTCAGCCAAATCGGTTCAGCCGTTCTTGAGTTATAAATAGTGTAACTAACACGACTTTCTATAATGCTCATAAAATATCTGTCACTGTAGGGGCTGTCGGGTCAATATAAAACTCGATTTCGATGTCACAACCCCCATATAACCACCTTCTTGATCTTAAAAAGAGATGTTGATGACTTTTTTGAAAAATCTACCTAACCGTAAAGAAACCAAACATATATATATATATATATATAGATTTTTGCAACTAATTACATAATCACAACTCTATCAATTTGGAAAGTGAAAATTTTAAAAAATGTTGGTCATAACTACGAATAATGGCAGTAAATATAGGCAGAAAGTCCTTTCTTTACCGGTTTCAAGGAATGATCAATTATAGATTATTTAATTAACTATAAAAAAAAACCTGTATATATTTCTAGAACTTGCGGTTACGAAAATATTTGAAAAAAACGAATTAAATAAAATTTACCACTAAGCTACGAGAGATGACAGCAGTAAAAAATTCTTCCTCATTAATTTGAGGTAATCTGTAGTGAGTACAAATTAATTCAATAAGTCATACCTCAAACTTCACAAATGTTTATTAAAACTGTTGCAATTGTACATTTCAACCAGAGTGTGGTCGTATTAAGTAATGTTAAGTAATGTTACTCAGTGTTCAATACGCTAAAGATGACCACATTGTGGTTGAAATGTACAATTGTAGCAATTTTGATAAATATTTGTGAAGTTTGACGAAATTTTATTTTTTCTTATTAGTGAACCTTCACAGTCACCCCTATAATAAAAAAAATATATCTTTGATATATATTTTTAAAATTATTATTTAAATTATACCTCATTGATGTATTTAAAATGAAATTTAAAGGCGAGGGGAATTGCGTTCGCGAAAGTGACTTTTATTTTCATGTATTTTGGATATACTGAATTTGGGTTAGGGAAACTGACTGGTATGCATAATTAACAACAAATATTCTATCATAATCTTAACTTATTTTCGTTTTAAACATCCGCAGAAAACTGAAACATCGGTATTGGTATTAGAATAAAATAATTTTTCACTCCAATTTGGCTTGTTTTTTTTTCAAATTCAATGGGAAGTAATTGGTAGTATGCAGTACCAGTACCCTTACAAATACAATGCCTAGCACAACCAAAAAATTGTAAAAGTTAGTGTCTTAAAACGTTTTTATGTAAGTAAATTAATAAGAAAAACAAAACGTGAAGTGTACTTGAATATTAATATAATATTGAAGGATTTTTCGTAAACATAAAAACTACCTACGAACCTACTAATTTTCCTTAGAATTTCTTTAATAACGTAGTTGAAAACTCTAAATAGCAAGAAAAATATAAGGTCAGCATAATAGGGTGTTTCATTAATTCTTTATTTCTTAATATCAGATCGTGAGAGAAATACAGATATAATAAAAGTCTTTCTTACATACATTTTACATAAATGCAGCGTTTTCTGATCTATATCAATTTGTTTTCAAAAATACCATCAATTATCGGTATCTATATTTTTCACTTAACCGATTAAATATTAATTAATTTGAGTACTGTCAAAACACCAACTATTAAAACAAGCAAAATCCAATTCTTAGAAGTTAAAACAAAACTCTATAAGTATAAATATAAATATAAATATAAAGATGGAATCAACAGAAACAACTACTCCGAGGGCTAATACTCCTACCGGCATTGAATTACACTGTTGATTCTGATTAGACGAAGATATAACATATTCAAAAAAGAAGGAATTAAAATCCTTATTCGTCTAAATATTAAGATCAAAGAACTCACATTTGGAACGCGTGGGATATCGCTTTCGGTTCGTTGTGCCTACTTGGTAGGACGCGTTCGAGTTTCGCAATAAATTATTTAGTGAAATTACTTTTCTTTATTAATTTTTTAAGGAAGTGTTAAAATGTTTTACAAAAGTTGCACTACCTAAAGTCTAAACGTATTTTCATTTTTCATTTACCAATCCAATCCATTTCAATGAAAATATTGAGTATTTGGTATGGTTATCGTCTATTGGTTGATCAGGATACCCTTCCCTTAAGTCTCTTCGTAGTTTGAAACGTGTCTATATGTTCATGGTGAAGGGTACGGTACAAAGAAGAAGGTTCCCAATTTAAGTTTTAAATGGATGTATTCCGTCATTTAAGTTTAGTTCTGCTATTTATCTTAAGAGCAGTTTATTGAAAATTCTTTCAAAGGTCTGTCTACACCACGCAGCTACTTCTTGATGAAATTGTAAATTCTGTAATTTTTTATGTGATGTTTAAAACGTATGTTCTCTTGCTTGTTCAAAGGAATTTTCTAACTAACAATTACTAATAGGAAAAACGACGTAAAAAACGGGCTCTGCTACATAATACCCAGAACCCTTTGAAGCGTATAATATGTAGCGTAATGAAATAACAAAAACAAATCAGTTCAATTAACAAATGCCAGTCTTAAGCCTGGCATTTGAATTTTGTTTCGACTACACATCAACAGAAAGGGTCATTAATATATACAAATTAAGTGTTTCATAAGCAGCTAGAAAATTAATTTGAAAATAATTATCACATTAACGTATTTAACAGATATAATTCCATTATCTAGGTTTATAGTGTTCAGATGTAAACAATTTTAATGTGTTTGTCTTTGTTGATTTACTTTTCAGTTAAAAAATGTATGTTTTACAGCAAGCATCTAAGCTTATGATAGAGGTAAGAATAGCTTCAAATTTAATACATTTGTTTAGAACGCTTTCGTTTTGAAGAAACTTTAAAGCATTGTGCGAAACGTTGGAAATCTTTTCTTCATAATTAAAGGTTAATTTTTAATGCGTAAATAGCAGTATGTAACTAAACTTCTACCGGGTGTACAGACAGAAGCATAGGCACCTTTTTTTCATGTTTAAAAGTTGAGGTTATGGTTAGGAAAGACGATTGCCCTGTTTGAATGTAGAATAAACGTAAGCCAGAGCAATCTTCGTAACTTTAACCTAATACCTGAGCTTCAAAAGATGAAAAGTCATCTAGCATCATCTTTTCTAACACCCTTTAAAGGTATTATTAAAACTGTTTTATTTCAAAACTTAATAGAAAATAAAAATCTTCCTTATTTCTAAAAAAATTGTGGAGACGTACCCCTTTGATTATATGCATTAATATACATCACTGGTTGCAGTTGTTGCATATAATCAAAGACTAGGCGGCAACATTACTAAAGGATTATCAAAAAAATTCTGTTAATCTGACAATTGATTAGTTAAGTTCGATTTGTGGGGGTTGAAGTTGGGTCCGATTTTGCTAGTGCCTTAAAAAGAATAGGGTAGTAAAGATAGAGAAGGATGTACACTAGCAGATGTTATAGGAAAAATTCAACTGTCGTCGAAGGCAAGGATTTTGGACCATATGTCAATAAATGAGAAATTTCGAAACTGACAGGAAATTTATGACAGTGCAGGGCAATAAATAAAAAAAGGAATTTTGGTGTCTTCTATAAAGATAGTAACAGATATTTTAAGTGATTTGTAACAAATATAAATTATTGCTCGTAAATAAAATAAATGAAGTTGCTTTTTAAAGTGCGTGACAGACACAACACAATTTGTAACTTTAGTGTAACATCTTACTCTCTTGAGAAAGACTTAAACCAGCCGAAACAACTTTATTTATTTATTTCCTTTCTTTATTTATAAAATGTTTCACAAAAAACCAACTGTGAATACTATTCAAGCCATTTAAAAAAAATCTGTTTACGCATGGGATTACATTTTCTTCATGTGCTAGCACTTCGTTTGCTCTTCTAATGTTTCAGACTCTATTTGATTTTTTGACGTGACTACGTTTCACACCACAAGTAATATATAAGAGTTTTTATTGATGCTTATAACAGGCGGGCTGAAAAGTTCGTAGGCTAGCATAGAAAAAATATTTTTTTATGATAGAATTTGATTTTATTATTCAATATAGTTCTCTTCGAGGGCGATACAATGATTATACCGGTCATACAATTTTTCGATACCATTTTTATAATACTATTTGTCTTTGGCCTCAAAATAGGCTTCAATTTCGGCGATTACCTCTTCACCGGCGCGAAATTTCTGTCGCTGGGGGGGCAGATCTGGAGAGTACGGTGGATGTGTAAGCAATTCAAAGCCCAATTCATAGAATTTTGCCATCGATTTTATTGATTTGTTAAGTAAAAACTGAAAGGGAGTTTCTTCTATTTCACTTATTGAAGGTTAAATTAAAGCTGGGAAGGTTTTCCTGATTAAATTTCGTGCAACGATCAAGCTTTGAAGAGGTAGACAACCCCGAAAAATGAGATTACTATTATTCCTATAAAATACCGAAATCTCTTCTGAGGGGACATAAATTAAGATTACTTTCGTTCTTATATAAATTTCAATTTTATTTCTTTACCAAATTAAATTAAGTTGCACATCCCCATTTCCTATTTCAACATATTATCCTTGTTGACACAAATCCAGTTATTTACAAGAACTCTCATTTCAAATATGTAACTACGCAACACATCTCGAAACTAAAATGCTACTACGATTAGATTCTCGTAATCAAAATAACGTTTCAAGAAATTTATTCTTAAATGAACTTACATAATGATAAGGAAACAGATTTTCGGATAATTCGCTCTTCTAAATAAACTAGTGAGTGCTACTCAAATGGGGTTCTAGGTGGGTGCTGAAAATACCGTCGATCGGAAAGAAAGGTTAGGTTAGGTCAAAAGGTATTCGAAAGAGTAGTAGAATAAAGGACGCTATAAAAGTCAATATGGAAAAGGAGAAGGACACCCTCTGAGACATGAAGGGTTGGCCAGAGACATATTAAAGGCAGAAATAAGAAAAAAACAGGCAGAAGGACTCTAGATTAGAGCACTGTTCGCAAATAGTTACGGATGTAAGATGTTATAATTTTAGATAGGAAGGGGTGTAGGTGTGTGTCCAACTAGGCATCGGACTGATGACTATGATGATGATAATCAAAAAGAAAATTCAGTGGATGTTCTAATTATATTTTTGTGGCACCTGGATTAATTGTTTTTTTAAGCAATAACGGAGTAAAACAATTAGGTCAATGTTAAATCAGGATTATACAACATTGTGTATTGTTCGTCAGTTGTGCTTTTGATACATGTATGTCTATTTAATGCTCAACATTAAAATCTTAAAAATTAGTATAAAACTGAAAGGCCTTAGGCGAATAAGCATAGTTAAAACGTTCCCGTCTGTTTTTCTTTTTAATTACGATCAACATAAGAAATAATTTGACCAAGTATCAGCTCACAATTTTTAACCTCCTGGAGATGACAACTAATTTTAAAATATTGAAATTTCAGCCAAATCGCTGTATCTGTCTAAATAAATCTAAAAGTTAATCTTCAGTCAGAAAATTGACCAAATTACTTCCTACGTTGGTAATAATTATAAAAAGAAAGAGACTTAATCAATGTGAGGACACTGAACATGCTCATCTGCCTACGGTCATTTTGCGATATCTGTTTCACTTGTAAACTATAAGATCCCTCCAAAACAGATATCGTAGACTCAGTAATATGGGCATGTTGCCTTTGGGTACGGACCTTAATTAATACGGAGAAGGGCATTCTCAGATTACAATTCGTTTCTGATCGATTGTTGATTTTTTTCACAATAAGGAGTCTTCCCCGAATTTAGCTAACTGGAGGGATATACTTATCTGTTCGGATTAAGATTCGCAAGTCCCGAGAAACATTTTTATCTAAATGCGAGTACTAGTGTTGTTAAAAACAAAAACAGAGATACTCCCTCTCCTTGTGTTCCTTAGCTCGAGAACAATAACACGAAAATCTGTTCATCTCAAATAAAACAAAATACTTATTAATATAAATATAAATACGGAATCAGCAGAAACAACTACTCCGAGGGCTAATACCCCTACCGGCATTGAATTATACTGTTGATTCCGATGTATTCTTAGACGAAGATATAACATATACAAAAAAAGAAGGAATTCAAATCCTTATTCGTTTAAATATTAAGATCAAAGATTTCAAATTTTGAACGCGACCTGGGATATGGCTTTCAGTTCGTTGTGCCTACTTGGTAGGATGCATTCAAAATGTGAGATCCTTGATCTTAAAATTTAGACGAATAAGGATTTTAATTTTAAATATCTCACAATCTACTTAAAAAAGTGACTGACCCGATTTAGAACAATATATTCATTAAATTAGCTATCTTAAAACACCCGAATTTGTAAAAATTTGATTTAATCACTACAGTAAACAAACTATCCTCAAGAATTACCCAACTTTTGTATAATCACCCATTTTCAAAAAAGAAGGAATTAAAATCCTTATTCGTCTAAATATTAAGATGAAATATCTCACATTTGGAACACGTCCTACCAAGTAGGCACAACGAACCGAAAGCCGTATCTTTGATCTTAGTATTTAGACGAATAAGGATTTTAAATCCTTCTTTTTTGAATAAATTATACAGTAAGTAATTGTTATGAATAAGCGGAAAATGAGACACACATCACCTAATCCTGCGCATTTAAATCTTCCATACGTTGTGCATTTATCGAATTCAAAATTAAATACCAATCAGTTTTGTTGATTGGTAATTTCGGAATGTCCAATCATTCAGGCAGATGAACGTATTAGTATTAAAGTTATAAATATCAAATTAATCATACTTAGCACCCACGTTACTCCTTCCATTATTTAAAAACTAGTTAATCACATACCAATGAGCGCTTAGTTATGTTGAATTATTTAATGGAAATTTATTTATATAACAATTTCATCGTTTTAGTACCAATCAACATTACTCACTTAATCAACAGATAAATACAAGAACATTTGATCCGCATTTAACAAAGTTTTATAGGATTTCACAATTTATGAGATTCCCATTGGAAAATTCGTTTAGTAAATTTAATAGAATAATTTATGAATTGTATATATTTGAAATTGTTCCTAATATTGAATGTTTACAACCGCAAACTGATGTAAATCCATTATTGAATGTAGTTATATATATATATATATAGTAGTTATAGTGAACGTGAAGGAAAGTCGATATTCGTGAATGTTTTTTCTTTATTTACAAATTATATACGTGAGAGAAAGCATGTGACGACCCGTCCTCGGACAACAGTCGACTTCCGCTCTTTTATTTTCGCCGGCTCCTCAACAATCCCGCTACTTGCTACCCCCGAAGGGTACCGTTCCTACCCACGAGCAACAAAATGCTTGTCCGAGCATCAGTTACGTTACAATTGAACAGGCGGCCTCAAAAGTTCGTACATGGCGCTACTAGTATCAAATCCATATGATTTTTAGTTAGCTCTAACCTCCAAAAGACGCGTGTATAAATTTGACAGCTGTTGCACCTTTAGTATCTGAGTTATAGCATTTTTAGTGAAAGAACTTTTGTTACTTTGAAAAAATGGATAAAAAAGAATTTCGTGTGTCAATAAAAAATTGCTTTTTGGCGAAAAAAAATTATGTTGAAACCAAGGCTTGGCTAGATAAACATTATTCGTACTTTGCACCAGAAATTTCACGCCGATGAAGAGGTAATCGCCGAAACTGAAGCCTATTTTGAGACTAAAGACAAATAGTATTATAAAAATGGTATCGAAAAATTGTGTGACCGCTATAATCGTTGTATCGCCCTCGTAGGGAACTATATTGAATAATACATTGAAATTCTATAAAAAAAATATAATTTTTTCTATGCTAGCCTACGAACTTTTCAGCCCGCCTCTTATCTTCGGTATCGAGCTGTAAAATACGTGGTTCCTCCGGGTGTAATGACTAGAATGTTGTGATTGGTTACAATCGACGCATGGAATGTAAATTTCTAAATTAGTCGATTGAGAACTTTGTCCGCGTATGCATCGTGTAATAATTCAACGTTTAATTTTATTTGTTTCCATTAAATCTATCCTTTACTAGCGTATTCATTCAACCGTTCCTTATTAAACTCATAGGGTCTTAATCGGTCGATTTTTTGAGGCCAATAAGAAAAAACATTTTTTAACGCCATACAAAAATTCATTCTTGAAAATAATAAAGCACGTTAACGACCCTTTCCTTATGTTTAAATATAATTAAAAACGTAATAGCGGCGATTATTTAAACCCAGCCTGAAGCTGAAAGGTGACAGGTTTAGATGTCTTGATTAATTTTTAATTGGTAGGTATAAAAACCAATTTTTTTCTTACATTAATTTGTGGTTTTGATTTTTTTAGTCAATATTTTAACTTATATATTATCTACTTTGGGATTAAATTAAAAAAAAAAAAAACGTTTTAGTACTTATAACATTTTTCAATATTTTAGTAGCAAATACTAAAAAGCAATCAATGTATTAATCAGGAATGTAATAAAGAAAAGTTAATAATAAACAAGCTTTCTTATAATGTAGCTCCTTAAAATAATTTACTTCGGAATAACCCTCGTGTGCCTTACTGGCATCTTGTAAAACAATGTCTTGTACAGAGGAAACGCATTTTAACGATATCGTATTTGAAATAGTTGCCCTGGTGGATGTTGTTAACAGCTCCCTTAATTACCTTAAACTGGTCAAACAACTAAAATTACTAAACTCCCTTCTCTAGACCTTTAATTTTCAACCAGCCAACCTCAACAATGCTTTTGGGAAACGTTTTAATGTCTCATCCTTTACGGTAGTGGAGATTTTGTAGATGTTATTAAAGTTGAAGTGAAACACTTTTATCAATCTATGATTGAAATTAACAGACAAATACCTTAGAGTCCTCAAATAAATTCAAAATACCTTTAAATTAAAGAAATATATGGCCAAATGTAAACACTTTATTAGGGTAGGGTAATGTGCTAGAAATAAAAACACATAAAATTCAGAAACCATGAATTTTTGGTTTTTTAAATAAGAACATTGAAACTCAGAAGTCGCTGTATCACTGATTTTCAAAGTCAATTCTGGATGTCATTTATCTAGGACATTAAGTTTTAATAGATATATAGATCAGTAAATCGTATATTATAAAATATTGCACAATAATAATAAAAATCTGTAAATTCATTGAAAATCGGCGAAATTGTGGCATATTTCATTGGCTATAGTAAGCAATTAACCGAGCAGTAATTTAAAGCTTGTAACACAATAAAAAATATTAAATGTTTAGTATAAGTTGAAACATGCTAAGTATTAAATATAAAAAGATGTAGGTGGTTTTTGAAATTCTTCACGTTAATTTCTATTCAGTGTAATGTTACAGTCATTAAAAATGTCAAACGTTTAGTAAGGGTTATTCAATTTGTCTTTACTTTTTTGAACTAACTAGGTAAGAAGGAAACTAACATAACCTAACCAAATTCTATTCTAACCTAACCTAATCTAACATGTAAAACGTGTTTTGGAATGATTTTTGTGCCACACTACATAAAAATGACTCACAAAAGATTTGGAATGCTAAATAATACTAAATTCTATTATCGAATTTATATTAATAAGATTAATAAATTGTACCGCAAAACTTTATCCAAATCTGAATTACACAGGATGCCGTTAGATTCTCTATTTAGTGTGTATGCTATGTGTTAATCTGTTCTGTATACACAGACAAATTTCAAAAATCATTCTAAACAACATAAAGAAGCTGCGTTCAGAAGTATACTGTATCTCCAATGTCAAAAACCAACTACAAGAAATAATTAAAAATCATCGAACAAATAGCTTAGAATAACGGATACAAAAAACAGATAATTGAAAAAATACATAAAACTACAAAAAGAGCAATTAACAGAAAGAAACACGAAAACCAAAGCCCAGAAGAAGAAAAACCATAGACTACTTTCACCTTTACAGGACAACACATATACAAAATCACAAGCCTCTTCAAAAAGCATCCAAAAATAGATTTCAAAACAAACACAAAATAAAAACAAACATAGAAGAAACTGACCGATAACTCAGGAATCTACAAAATTAACTGCAATACATGCAACAAAGCATATGTTGGACAAACTGGCCGAAAAATACGACAACGCTATAAAGAGCATATCAATTCGTATAAAAAAGCTACGCCCAACATCTAAAAGAAAACGACCACTGGACTGCATAGAGCTCCAAAACGCAAAAAGATGAACATCCCTAAAAACATGGAAATATTCAAAGAAAAAAAGAAAAAACAACATCATAAACATCCAAATAAATAATCAAGCAAACTCAATATTCGCCCCCCTGTAGCTCATCACAAGAAACAATATAAATACACCGTAACGTGACCCACCAGTACTGTAGCCCAATGATGCCGAAAAGCGAAACAGCTGTCGCAAACCAAAAATTTTAACAGAAATTCGTAATATGGAAAAACAGTGAAACAACACAACATTATCATCAACGAATTTGGAAACTCCCTACATCAAAACAAATTTGTGCTTTATTACCTTTACGTCCTGCTTCAAATCAGTACTTATGTACACGTGTCCGTTTCTCAAAAATTAATAAGGATTCAGTCTCTTTTAGTTCAAAATTTCAAAATTACTGTTAAAGTATATAAGACACACAATAAAGAAAGTGGAAAATTTGTTTTGAGATAAAATGAGAAAAAAAAATTGTAGAAAATTTATCTAATTGTTCAGTTTCAATGTCATATAAATTAATGTACTTCGAAATTCAATGTATTACAATTTAAAATAATTAGTAAAAGTCATCAACGGAACGTGTCCAAAATACTTATTCGTAAACAAAAGCAACGTGTACGTAAAAAATTAGATTTTTACGGCTTTAACATTCCTATAAGTTTCATTCATTGTTCTCGAAAACTATATGACTAAATATAAATATAAATATGGAATCAATAGAAACAACTACACCGAGGGCTAATACCCCTACCGGCATTGAATTACACTGTACATTCCGATGGATTCTTAGACGAAGTCTAAATTTAAAGGATTACAGATCCCACATTTCGAGCGCGTCCTACGCAGTAGGCATAGCGTACGGAAAGCTATACCCACGACCGGTTTCGACCTATCGGGTCTCATCAGGTTGGCGCTGGCAGAAAGGCCTTTACAGGCTATATGATGAAACTATATGACTAACTTATGCTACTTTTATTTTAGAAATTAATAACTATATAATAAAATAAATAAATAAATAATAAAAATAGCCTAGGTTACTCCTTATTACGTTAGCTCCAATTTTATTTATATGTATAGATGTATAGATTATACACATAGATACATAGGTTGGTCCAAAAAGTACTCAATATGCTTATTCTGGTCAAACTAGTTTCACAACAAAAAAATCAAACAAAACCTGTTCCTTATTTTAATAAAAAATGACCTGCAGTGCCTACATTTAATTTACTATACAGGGTGTCCAAGAGACGATAAAAAAGGTTTCGTTAAAATGGTAATGCTGCTAATTATTGATCCAATCGAAGAAAGTTATAAGAGAAACTGGTTCAGAATGCCAGAATTTCCGGTGATAGTCAAATGATTTTACCATTTTAAATTGTCTGATTAGGTAAATTATTTTTTACATCTAAATATCATCGCAATTTTGTTTGCATAACCCCGTCATTTGGCATTCTTAACAACTTATTCGTATAACTGTGTTCGATTGCACCCATAATTAACAGTGCTATCATTTAAACGAAACCTTCTTTTTTCGTTTTTTCAACACCCTGTATATTAAATTAAATTTAGCTGTTAATTAATATATGAAACAAGTTTTGCTTGAAAAAAGTTTTTAATAAACTTATAATTTGGCCACACATTGCGTACTTTTTGAGCCACCCGGTATATAAAAATTTTGAACATCACAGAAACAAAAGTTAAAGATTTAAAATAGGGTTCCATTGGGAAACTCTTTAGTATTCTACTAAATTACATATACCGAAAAATACGACTAAAAGTATTCTGATGTTCTGTTCATTTTCTCCATTTATGTATATCCCGCTTATAAACGCTTTGTCCTCAGTTCTCTTTCAATTTAAATGCGTTATTTGGGACCAATCTCGGCAGCTGGTCGGTTTGCAATAAATTACTTAAGCAAATATGGGCCGTTGTTAATGTGTCAGCTACGAAAAAAAACAGGATAAGTTCGTCTGTCATTCTTCAGCTAGGGTTTTGAGTGCAAAAGTTTCGATTTGTTTTCACAGTTTTATCTATTTTGACGAATCTGGTGAATGTTTTCGCACATTTTTAAAGTTTGTAGTTGTTTTTTTTTTTCAGAAATTGTTTACAATTACAATTTACCTGGGGAAGTAAAGAATTTGAGTATTAGCAAATTCCTATCCGGAATATTGCAAATGTTTTGTTTTGTTACTTACCTGTGAAATATGTATCAAATTAAAACTTAATTGTATTAAGAAACAGTTTTAGTAAAAAGAATCATAATGACAATAACTTCATTGAAAGCAGACTTACTTTAAACAAATTAAACGAGTAACAAGCAAAGTAGCAATACTAATTATTATAATTACTCTTTTAGTAGTAATTTGATTCTTGAGTAAATAAATAAAAACTGGAATCACTGGTGACATTATCATAAAACATTATTACTAATAATTAATAATCATGGATCGAATTTTGAAGAAAATAAATCACCAAACAATTATATGTAGGACATAAGAAAGAAAGCTATTATTACAGTTTTATTAATTTTTGTGTTAAAGAAAGTCAAATAATCTGTAACAATCTTAATAAATTGGGAATAAAAACAATAACTAATCAAAATTCTCGAAACTTGGACGGAGTTGTAGAACAAAATGGATAGAATTATGATAACTTACCGTGCTTTTGGGTCGTGGTCTATAGGCTTTTTTGTTGCCTGACGTTTCGTCAACGGCTGTGGCTGACATCTTCAGATGCATTTGTAGTATGGTCGACTGAAATGCTTCGGAGATTTTGTGTCGTGTTTTGGCGTTGGGGTTTGAGCTATAGTTTGTTCTAAAATAATAACTATAAATAAATATAATTGGAAGACTATTAATTAACAACAAATAAAAGACCAGTGCAATGAAAAAGAAATTTGGTTTATAGAAAAAATTGTAAAGATTGGGGTGCATTCTATTTAAGTCAAACAGGTAGGAGTTTAGAATTAAGGACAAAAGGACATGTAAAAAACATTAAAGGCAATAGAAAATGTACAGATATAAAAACACATTGTTTAGAATCCATACACGAATTACATTACAATACAATTGTTACATAAAAGTAGCAAAGGGAAAAGATTAACTTATTTAGAGTAGTTTGAAATTAAGAAAGCAATTCGAAGAAAATTAAATCTAACGAATGATCAAACAGATTTTAATTGTATAATAAACCGATACCTGGATTTTACCGACGATAATCATAAACACAAACATAGTGTAACACCCCCTGGTTAGAAATACATGCATAATGGCTGTTCGGATTTAACTTTTCATTTTTGTTTGTAATTTATTGGTCTTGTCGGTCACGCATTTCTTTTTACGTCTCAAAATTTTTATTGTGTTATCATGTGCATTTGCTGTCCGTTTATTTCTTCTGCCATTTATGGTTTTATAATAGTATGTATCGTATTTTTTCCCTTTTTAGTATTGCCGTCTCCCATTGTATTATTTTTTCTTTGTGTTCAAATGTGCATCTAGAGTTTAAGTTAGTTTATACATTTATTGGGGGTAATTTGTCCCATCGGTCCATTTCGAGGACGTAGATGATGCACCGACACATAGATTACAATGTTGCATTTTTTGTATTTACGGTTTTCCATCCTTTTTGTTTGTTTTGTTATTTCAAGTGTCGGTGCATCGGAACCACCCCTCCTCTAGGGGCGGTTCTTAAATTCATATATAGTATAGTTAACTTAATACAGTTCGATCAGTTTCAATCAATTCATTCATTCACATTAGATAAAAACATAAAACGTTTATAAGAGATCATTTTTAGTATATTTTAACATATAGCAACAATTACAGCAAGATCTCTATAAACTAGCAATAACATATAGTTCAATCAATCTATCATAATAATTTAATCTTCGTAAATAAGTAGGCTTCACGACGTTCCATAAAATTAGTGTATATAGTTTGTAAATAGTTGGGTGTAATAAACAATTAAAACACGAAGTCAGTTTATTGCACCGATTCCCCCATAGGAATCAAAAGAAGTGGCACATCTGTGCAAAGGTGAAATAATTAATTTCATCCATCTAATTATACAATGGCAATAAAAATATCGTACAAGTTTCGTTTGCAATATTCAAATAAATTGAATATATATAGATATATAAAGGGTTATAGCACTGTAATATGAAATAATTTTTCGCGGTAACGTACTAATAAGTAAAGCATGTGATCGATCACACATTCACAGGTAATTAAGCATTAAATCGAAAATGTCCCTTCTTTAAAAAACCAATCGCTACACATTCTGGAGGGGCCGAGCACTCCTGAAGTCACAGGCGCGAAAAAAGAAAATAACATGCGCGCGCATAGTATCCTTAAGTACGTACATATTTAAAATTATTTAAATAAGTTTTTCAACTACTGAACATGTATTATTTTATATTGTCAAGAACTGTACTTGCAGTTTGTGTTGGTTCAGTCCTAATTAACAACACCTTCCTGTCGAAGATAATGGATATTCTCGGCCTTCCTAGATACGTCTGGAATATTCAGCAACGATCGATAAAAAAACAATAGTAACACGAGAAAGTTGTAGAACGTTCTGGAAGAAATGCTGAAAACTATAAAAGCAACTGCACTGGGCGGACCGGGTCAGTTTGTTTACATCGTGCGTTGACAGTAACAGGAGCGATAGACAGGCGATAGTCATAGAGTGGCGACAGTTGAACGCGAGTATAAGTAGTGGCGAAGAATACGGCAACGGGAAAAATAGATTTTCTAGTGTGAAAAATTGTGTAGACCTGTGTTAATCAGAACTGTAGTTAATTTAATTTTAGTTATTAATAAATGTCGTTGTTTTCGTTCGGCTAATTGTGTTTTACTGATTGAACACGTCGCAATATCATCTTTATTTTTACTATCATAAATACATGTAGTTTTGATACAATGAATATCATTTTCAAACGATTTAAAACTATGAATATTTGAGCAGTCTTATGTAGCTGTTTATGTGGAATATTACAGGAAGTAGTTGTCGGCAAAATCCATAATCTCTATTACTAATTCACAGATGTGTTATTAGGTTTGCATGTTGCATTTGATGTACTTTACAGATACTCACACATTCAACAATAGGTCTTACGTTTAAATATTGCCCCACATTTATTCGAAGACCATTTTTGACTGCTTGTTTTCTGAAAGTGACACGTCAAAGTGAAATTAGTAATAATTTAAAAATAAATTGTCGTTTGATTCATTACTAAAGATTCCTTTTTACTTGTTATGAAACCTATCAATTTATGTATTGTGTTCATTTTGAATTGTGTTTTTACCTTATTCTTCTAAAAGAATCCTCTCGGTGCACGTATCTCACCTTCACACTTCAATTTGGCGATATAAATGACAGGCCTAACTGCCATAATATATCACAAAAGTAATTAAAAGGAAAACAAATTGGTATGCAATTTTCATCAAAATTCCAATATGTTCAAATCTAAGCATACAATACCTGAACCATACCTGTTAGTAAGTGTACCTTAAATGAATAATCAAGAAATAGATTTCAATGAAATGTAAAAACACACTATGTTAACTCTCAATATACTATTTATTCACTTCATAGCTGTTTCGTCACCTTGTGACTTCTTCGGAAGTATACAAATTACTCACAAATCCACCCATACTGATATAAGTATAAACAATAGATCCTGCCACACATTTCAACACAAGTTAGCCTTTTCCACTGCTCTCTACATAGATTAATAAATACCCCTATGTTAAACCTAGATTATGAAAAAGAACTCTTAATAATTAAACAAATTGCAATTAACAATAACTATAACATACACACAGTAGATATGTTATTAAAAAAGATCCTATATAAAAAAGTTATAAACTCAATATACCCTAAAGTACAAGAAAAACAAAACTATAAATTTTTAACATATTTAGGACATCCAACTAAACAATTGTCATCTTTATTAAACAAAAATGATTGCAAACTAGCCTTTAAAACTAACGATACGTTAAGTAAATACCTAAAAAACAACAAAGATGTAACTGACAAAAATAACAAATCAGGTGTATATAAAGTCAATTGTAAATCTTGCAACATGTTTTACATATTCAAAAAAAGAAGGAATTAAAATCCTTATTCGTCTAAATTTTAAGATCAAAGATCTCACATTTGGAAGGCGTCCTAACAAGTAGGCACAATGAACCGGAAGCCACATCCCACGATCGGTTTCGACATGTTTTATATATTTAAAGAATTGGCCCTACAAGTTCTCGTCGTATACGCCATTTTTCTACTAAAATTGTTTCATATACCTATTACTAATAAAAACTATGCACATTTCCAAAAAAGAAGGCAATCAAATCATTTTTTGCCTAATTATTAAGGATCACAGATCCCACATTTGCAACGCGTCCTACTAAGCAGGCACTATGAACCTAAAGTCAAATACCACAACCGGTTTCGACCCATTGGGCCTCATCAGGCAGAATGGCCCTTACAGTAAAATGATAAAATTAGTAATATGAAACAACTAAGAATGTAAGTCTAAGAATCTTTCGGAATCAACAGTGTAATTCAATACCAATAGAAGCATTAGCCCTCGGAGTAGTTGTTTCCCAATAGGTCGAAACCAGTTGTGGGATTTGGCTTTCGGTTCGCAATGCCTACTGTGTAGTACGCGTTCCAAATGTGGGATCTGTGATCCTTAATATTTAGACAAAAAAGGATTTTAATGCCTTCTTTTTTGGAAGTGTTATCTTTTTCTAAGAATTTTTCGGAATCAATAGTGTAATTCAATGTCGGCAGGGGTATTAGCCCTCGGAGTAATTGTTTTTATGTTGATTCCATATCAATAATTTTATCACAAAGCGCACTGTTTTGTAGCTTATTTAGTTCATGCTAATTTCTGTCCCGTCTCGTTAGAAAAGGATTTCTAGAAAAAAAAGGAAAAACGTAAAGTGAATTCAAGATTGTTCTCTATTCACATTTTAGATAGGTGTAAGTAGCTTACAGTTTGAGTCATACATAAATTCATTTGCTTCTTTTATTTAAGGTTCTTTTAGGTTCAGATTGAACATTTTCGGTCCTTGAAGATGTACATATAAGATTCAGATATATTAAATTCAAAATATACTTCTTTTAAACATATCAGCTCATTTGATACATTCATACAAAAACTAATTGAAATTAAATTAAGCGTAGTTATTTCATGCAAGTCGAATTTGATTTTACCTTTATTGTCCGTATTATTATGATTTTATTTTTATACCCTTATAAACTGTTTCGTGTGTTTTAATTTAAATTTTTAATATAGGTGTTGTGTCTTAATATTCATATTTGTCGGTTGTACCTTTCCAACGTGTATTTTTATAATTCTCTTTGGAAACAACTCCGGAGTAGTTGTTTCTGTTGATTCCATATTTATATTTATAATATAACCTGTAAAGGCATTTCTGCCAGCGCCCACCTGATGAGACCCGAATTGACACTAAAATCTTTTTTGTATAATAGCTTTCTAACTAATTTTTGTTTTTTACTACTGATTAACTTATCGATTAGGGTAACATTTAACCATTGTTTTAACAATATTCTTAATGATATTTAGTTCTAAATTGTAACTAGTCTCAGACAAAGGTAAATGAAGTAATCTATTAGTTAAACTATGAAACTCAGCTAATTTCGTTTGTCAAGGGTGGTTGGAGTCGATGGGGATAAAACACTAGTTTTTTATCCAGTCTTTTTAATTGTAAGTCTAAGAAGTTTAAGGTACGGTTTACTTCTTTTTTCTTTCTTTTTCAATTGTAAAATTTAGGTTGTTCTCCAAAGAATTTAAGAAATTTATTTAGTTAAATAGATCATCCTTGATAACCCCCACTCCCCAATTTTCAAATCTGTAACATGCTTAGTTTCCCTAGAACGTCTATTGTACCACTCAGTTTGAATGACCCTGTATGAAAAAGTGAATCTATTGAATGAGTTTCGAGAGAGACTTTCGCTACCAGCACCACTAATCATTTGATCTCTACTTAATTATCCTGCTCAGATATTTACTCTGACAAATACCTACTTATTTTAATCCAAATACGTGACTATTACATAGACTAAGCATAAGCCTCTGAAAATAAATGAAGCCAGCACGGTAGGCAACCAAACATTCAATGGAAAGGCAAAAGATCTCCTTAATTCCATCTAAAAGGTATTTATCAATGGTGAATATATATAATTAAGCAATTACAAATAGTAAAGACCATTGATCATAACAAATAGATTTCGTAATGAACTATTAATAAACTTTAGTATTCGACAAATAATTTAAATAATTACAGGACCCAGGCAATAATTACAATTATGCTAAAATGAAACATTTTGACGTATGTATTTTATTTTAATGTTTAAAGTCCTGTTAAAATTTCTATTATAATTAATATTGAATTTAATAATAAACGGAAGTGACAAATTAACGCTGGTAAATTAAATAAATCTATTAGTTAAAAATAATGCTTCTAAAGTTATAAATTAAAAAAAGGCTCTAATTACCATTAAAAGTGTTTTATGTGGACACGTGCTTCACCCACTTCTTAACTAGGCATTATCAACGTGAGACTGATGAGATTCTCCTTCCAACGTAAACAACATATCTGTTATCATTATTCATTGCTTCATTTCATAATTAACAGAAAAAATCATGACTCCATCGAATATTAATATATAAAACGAACAAGTAATAAAAGCAAAAAATACAAAATTAATAAAAAACGATATAATATGATAACAATCAAATGAAAGTAAAAAAAAACGATTTTCCATAAGCTTACTGATTTTTGAATTAAAAACATTTTTATACTACAACTTGCAACCAGAAAACAGTTTCAAACAAATATTTCTCAATAGAGTGTATTTATTTATTATAATACTGAGAACAAAAACTAGCTTTTATATGTTTCAAAAAAGTTTATTATTATTTCTACTAGAAAGCTGTAGTGAGGTACCGTTTCACCAAACGAAAAACAAAGGAAGCCATTATTTTAGTCTTATTATTGTTTTATTTAAATGTTTCACGATTAATATAATCATTTATTCTGCAATATAAGAATATATATTCTATCAAATTTTATTGCCGTTTTTACCTGTTATTAACGACTACATAGGGGGTTCGTCAATTTTTTTCGGACCTTTGTTATGGTTCGCGAGGAAAAAAGGTTGGGAAACACTGTTCTAGAGGATTGATTCTATGGATGTTGACTACGAGTTTTCACTTACCCTGGAAAATACAGGAACATTTTTTAATTAAATGCTTCGGGAAATTAGAAATAGAGGGTAGTCTCTTTCAGTAGTCTCCTCCGCCCAATTGAAGATATATATACAATCAGTAATTAAAAAGTGCTCACTACAAACTACCGCGCTCATTGAAAGGATAAAGTTTTCGCGCCTGATCGCTTTAATCTCCTTTTTCCGCATTTCTGGATTTAGAGGAAACCTAAACATTGTCCACTCATAAAACAAAATCTCTTTAATTATTGAGTGATTGCTTAAGACGCGATACTGAAGAATTTTTGATAACCGATATACGCAAAATAATGGGGAAACCATAAAAAATATATATTAAGTTTTATTTATTAACACTGATAAACAACTTAGCACCCCTAAACTTAACTAGCACATGACTACGACCGCCTAAATGTGAGTATTCTACGAAAACTTGTTTTTCTTGCATTAGCGTAATGTTCCTTTTGCCTACTATAGTATTGTGTGTTGCCTATCGTACTGGCTGCAAATCAAATGGTTACGTATAGACGTGGTCTAGTACATTATCTCTAACTAATCGACCAAGAGAAATCGGGGTAGGTGTAGCTGCTGCCTGCCCAGACGATCTATAGTAAACTGATGACACAATGGACGGGAAATTGTGATTTACATCAGATTGTTTGAACGGACTTAAATCGATTATTTCCGGAGTAATTGAATGCTGGTAGATATATTTGCATCACTTAAATAATGTATTATTTACTAGAGCAAGACACCTCACTGAACACTGAAATTACTGCATTACTTCATATTATGTCAATTAATTTTTAATACTCAAAATGTGTTTACTATGGCGTTTGCTGTTATGGGATAAGTTTATTTTGTATACTCCTTTTTACTTGTTTACACTCAATATTTTTTAATAAAATTCGAAATTAAAAAGAAAAAGAAGGTCCTACAAATTTATTCTAATATAAACTATTTAGTTTTTTTTTTTAATTTGACAGTACCATCATTACTGTTGTCATATACTGCTCGTATTAAAGTGGAAATGCATCTAAACCAGTGGTTCTTAACCTTTTTAGGTCTGTTACACTTATAACCTAACTAGGGTAACTGATTTTACCCTTCCTCCCAACGTTGAAGTCAAACAATAAGTGTTAACACAAATACGTAGGCTTTATTAAACATAAAATCAATTGCACATAAAAAATTTTGATATTTTTACTCTAAATTACAGTTATAAGCTAGGTAATTTCTAAAACTTAGAAAACATGAAATAAATTTATAAATTTTAGTGCGAAGGTTGGTATTGCTTCGCATTTACAAGTTTTTAGTGTTACCAAAGTTGAGAAACCACTCTCACACCTGTAAGTAGTAGCAAACGGTACCAACATTTTTAAAGCTATGTCTGCTATGTTAGGATATTCGGCACCTACTTTTTTCCAAAATGTACATGTCTTAATTTTGGAATTCGACTTTTAATGTGCAATCCTCACGTTCGGCGTTCGAGACAATAACCGGCTCATTGTCACCCCTCCGAAACACAAGTTTTACCCCCGCAGGGGTAATTACCCCCAGGTTAGGAATCGAGGATCTAAACAAACGTTACAATTTGTTGGCAATCGTTTGTGCTGTAATGATTGTTGCCCTGCACAGGTATAAACGTTTATGGGATAGTACGATACAAATGTCTGAAATGTCCAGAGACGAATTCAGAAGTATATTTCAACATGTTCACTGCTCGTAGCGCCTATGAAGGCCACAATGAGCAAGACGCCTGTTAGAACCAGAAACGTGTTCATATTAATTTCGTTATTATGAGGTTAGGGCCACACGAAGTAGATTAGCTTAGGTGAACGTATAACTATTTTTTTCTGTTTCATTCCCATCAGCTACTCGTGCTGGTAGGCGGGCAGTCCCTCCGACCTACGCTGTAGTGCAAAGCCGGAGGGTAGGGCGTAAAACGCACTTCAACCTCCTTTCAGGAATTCGTGGGAATGGGTGGGTGGTGTGGTCCGGGAGAGAAAGATGAGGCGGACGAAATGAAGACAGAAGAGAAGTGAAAGAATATTTTCAATGAAACACTTTATTAACTTTCCACATTTATTATATTCTTGACAATTGTTTCGCCACGATGTGGCTTCTTCAGAAGATACATAAATATTATATTATGTTAATAAAGTGTTTCATTGAATTTCTTAATATGAACTTCCATCAAGTACAAATAGAATCAATAGATTGTATGAAACAATATCTGCTCGTTTGAATTGCCGTTTCCAAAAATATCCCCATCGATTTGTACAGTTGTAAAATGGAGGGGAGTGTGTCAGGTCCGTCAAACTCGATAAAAACTAGACCTACCTTTAGAAATCCTAAACAAATAAACCTTTATTTATTTCTCAGTTTTATGAATTATGCGTTTTCTAACCAAAATTAACAATAAATACTAATTTTTGTCAAAAACCGGCTTTATAATGTAGCTCCGAAAGGAGCCCATCACCACCTTGCTAGATAACGGTAGCTAAGTGCGCATTGCGCCTATAGATGTCGTACATCAAATACCTCTACAGAATTTATAAATATGCATTCTGGCATCAAATAGATCAATAGTATGCGATAATATCAATGCCGCGTCTAATATAAATCAATTTACTTTAGCGTAGCATCGAATGAAAGGAGGGTATATATGTGTATATGTGGGTTAAGCTCACTTGAAAGGGAGAGGACTTGAACGTTTGCTAATTGACTCCGCAGCAATGCTTTCGATTGCAGCATCCAGACGTCCGCAAAATTCAAAAACTCCATAACCCTATTATCTAAGCGTTTTAAACCCTTAATCTAAAACATAAATAACGCCATAAATTCATAACCTAAACTTTTCAAACGCCATTACCACATGACGTAAACTTCTTAAACCTCTTAACCTCTTTTGAAAATTTTAATTGATATACAAATAAATTATAACGGCGATATAAATTCCTTTAGCACATTGACTAGCTGCCCCCGTTTATCGGGTTTAAGAAGTTTATGTTATGAGGATATATATGTATTTATGGTTTAGGTTCAGGGGTTTGAAACATATTTACGGAGTTTTTGGATTTTACATTAATTTGGGTGCTGCATTCAGCGACGTGATTATAACTAGACTGCGCCTTGCGTTTATAAAGTGATACCATTTGGGTAGGCAACCATTTTGCGGCTTATGAGACAGAAACGCGAGAATTATAAAGAACGCTTGTAACTTCACTCAGAAAGTTTGAAGCAGTTGAAGTGTTAAGTGTAGTTATTTCAAATAAATGTTCCCAACAGAGTACACATAATGAACGACTTCACATACCTTAGATTTTTTTACTAACAAAAACTTACGAAACATATTTTATCAAATTCAATATTACAATTATTATATTATATCAATCATAAAATCAGACTTTGTAAAATACATGTAAATAGTAGTAGTAGTACCGTTAATATACATCATTTTAATCACAGTCGTCACATCTTTTTTATCAACTTCATACACCAATCATTCACACAACGAGAAATCTACTTGCGTTACTAAATAACTTTATTGTCACTTATAGCACATATATTATTGTAGACAACAGTATTATTATTTTTTTAAGGAAGTTTAATTATGTTTTTAATATGATTGGTTTGAATCTTAAATGCGATTGTAATCAATCTTTAAAGTCCGTAAGTTTCCGTTTAGCGCATGGGAAACTTAAATATGTCCCCGAATGTGTATTGTTGGTTGCATACCCAAAGTACATCATTTTCTAGTACAGAGAATATTGTTTACTCTCGGTCCATATTATAATCACGTCTCTGACTGCATTCAAGAGCACTGCTCCGGCGTCAAGTCTTTCACCCGAGCTTGAAAATGTTTACATGGTACACTGATCACTTGAGGCCACGCGTCTTGAATTTTTAAATACTCTAAGTTATTTACAAACCTCCAGTAATTAGACAGCGGAACCTAACAGTAGATTTTACTGGTGGTGGTATCGCTCTTCTGAAACGTGTATCTTACTTAACAGCTTCAAAGCTAATCATCTCCAAAGAAATGGAAAAATCTTGATCCATTGTACGAGATGTGACAGCAGTCCAGAGCATTAATGCGTAAAGCTAAAGGTCTCGGGTTCGATTCATTGATTAATTCACATTAATGTAATGAATTTAACGTTGTCACGTACCAATATCTCAAACGCCACTTTCTGGCTTAATCATCACATATAATAATATGCTAATGAGCTAATGTAGGTAGGTATGTTTGTAATGGAAAGCTATGCAGCTATCTCCTCTGCTGATACGACATTAGGGGTGTTCGGTGAGGCACTATCTTGTATCCAGCCTTGTGCTTTGGTTTTGATTTTTAGTAGAAAAGTAATACTCACTACTGTTGTTTTGTTGATTTTAGTAATCTACACTATTTTAACATTTAAATTTTAATTTCATATTAATAGAATTCTTGTTCGTTACATTAAATACATTCGCTTTTACGTGTCAACGTTGATTCTCTTTGTTTTATTCGAATTTGTTCTTAAATAAAACTTTTGTGACTCTGCCCTAATGGTTATTAGTATTCTTTTGTGTGATCTCCACCATCAAGAATACATTGGCCACACGAAATCCCCCGGAAGAATCGCCGGCACATGGTTTATTGGGGTAGTTCCATGTCCTCAGTAAAATGAGAATGAGTGATGGTTGCCATAAATTCCTATTAGACTCAACAAAAGACCACTTTTATCTAATTTGTTACTAAACGACGTTTACTAACTGTACAAATGACATTTATGTAGAACATATTTACAATAGGATACCAAACAAGGGGACTATTAAAAAGTCTAATAAAAGGTGTAATGGAATCGGCCTTTACTTCATGAAAGTCAATCATAGTAAAAATTAAAGAACAATTACACTTTCAAAATTTTTTTATAAAACACAACAATTGTTTCGCTAACACAGTAGCTTCCTTCGTCAGGTGAATGGTACAACTATCTGAGGGTGGTTGGGTTTATCTATATTAACTTAATACAGCAGTGGAGAAATTAATCCTAACAGGATTACAATATTTAAAAGTCATATTAAATTAAATGTGATAACAAATAATAATATTACGTTAAAATCATTAATTGAGTAACGGAGAAAAGTGTACACCTACTTCATCATTTAACAGTAGAGATGATAATTTACATTTGTTAATTTCCATTGCTTCCAGTAAACTTATCTTTAGACTTTTTTCAGACACAAGTAAAATATCATAATTGAAGTTAGGCGAATGGTTAGTTTCTAATAAATGGGCCGAATAATTAGAATTAAGTTTCTTATCTTGATAAAATTTGAAATGTTCATTAATCCTAGTTTTACAATTTCACAATTTAATATGTATACACCACTTTTGTTTTCTTTATTAGTCTTATCTTTATTATTTTTGATCAACATACCTAAATTATTTTAAATTGTTTTAATGTTCATGTTAATTTTAAATTTACATAAATATTTCTTATTGTACGTAGTTGGTTTTCCAATGAAAGTTATAGATTTAAAGTGGGTTTTTTTGTCGTACTATGGTGGGATAAATTAAGTTCATAGCATTTCTATCAAGTTCCTGTTTTAATAATTTATCGATTAATTTAGCATTGTAACCGTTGTTAACGGCTATGTTTTATTAAATTCGATTCTAATTCAAAATCTTCTGTGTCGAATAGAACGTTTATAAGTCTAGGGAGCACAGAATGATAAGCCGCTAATTTATGTTGGATGGGGTGTGAATTTTTGGTTTGAATAGGGTTGTCAGAGTGCGGTGGTTTATGAAAAATCTTAAATTGATTTATTGTTCTTTTTAATGATACATAAATCTAAGAAATGAATGCTATTACAGACTTCTTCTTCTGTAATAAACTTTATATTAGGGTGGATATTGTTAATGAATTAAATAAATGAATTTAGTTGTCTATTCGTTCCTATATAATAAGCTAAAACATCGACAACAAACGTATACTAGAATAAAAATTTTTACTTAATTATTTTCAAAATTTTTACTTTCAATGTGATTCATAAACATTTCCACCAGAAGAGAACTTAAAGGGATTTTCCATAATTAAACCATTTGATGATAAATACAAGCTGTTGTTAAATTGAATGTAGTTCTCTTCAAAATTGATAGATAAAGCTAAATTTATTTCAGATCTGCTGACTGGGTTTACATTGTTGATCTTTAATAATTTATGTCCTACTTCTATAACATCTTAGGTGCAATGCTTGAAAAAAGGTTGCAGACATCAAGGGAAATTAATTTAGAGTTATTTAGTAAATTTATATCTTTCAGGCGGGTAACTAATACATAAGAATTTTTAATACTATATCCTGGTTGAGCGACGTGGTCTAGTGCTCTAGATCATTGTTTAGTATTCGAGAGGTCACCGGTTCGAACCCGGCTCTGGCTGCTCTGGTCCAAGTTTTCTGTGGTTTTCTTGGATCACTTAGGAAAATGTTGGGACAGTAATATTCCTCAGATAATGTTTCACTTCTCTTCTGTCTTGATTTCGCCCGTCTCATCTTTCTCTCCCTAACCACACCACCCACCCATTCCTGCAAGGAGGCTGAAGAGGGCCCTATCCTTCGGCTTTGCACATCAGTGTAGGTCGAAGGAACTGCCCGCCCACCAACACGAGTAGCTGGTGGGAATGAAAAAGTATTTTTGATTGAAAATTAGTATAATGAGAGATTATGTTTATAAGAGCGGTTAGCGGTTTATACTTTAAATGAAGGAGAAGTTACAAACGATACTACGGGATGAACAGGAAATTCCTTTTTATGTAATTTAATTAGAAAAATTTTAATTGAAAATCGCGAACATTTTAACCTGTTGGGCATCAATATTCGGCTCGAATGCGAAAGTAAAGGGCTGTGCTCCAACAATTTAGATTAGGTTGTGGTATATAGGATCGCCATTGCTAAAACTATACCATGCACCATCGACAATGGTACTTATCCGTCCAAATTCAGACGGATACAACTAGTTTAAAATATATCACGTAATGGAATGGGTTAGAAAAATTTGTAGTTTCTAGTTCGCAATCTGGTATTTCCATTAACAAACAACAAATGAAGCCTTTGTACGATGAAAATAACAGGAAGAATTCTCCTGGCATTTCCAGATTTCCACGTGCCTCGACCATCACTTGAATAATAAACAACATATTTCTGCTGAACAAAAGGGCTGATTTAAACCTAATCCTCTTCTTTTGAATGGCTCACATGTATTTCTGTAAAAGAACACACGTAAATTATATTTGAAATTCATTTTAAACAGCGTAGATAAATATTAAATTATGGGATTGCCGTATAATATAAAGTAGATACTTGAGAGAAATGAAAACTGAAGAAATATTCTGTATTATATATTGGACAAATATAAAAACTAAATTTACACGTATTTAAGTTTGTACAATAGAAAATAAAATTAACGGAGACAGGATATTACAGAAGAAATAGGTGCAAATAAATCTGTAAACAAAATGGACCAATCAACGAACATTGTTCTTTGAATATAATATGGTATAATTATAGTGATTGAATGTTAGTTCTACTGTTCTACTATTTGTTGCTAACTGTGGTGTTTTTGACTTAGAACTAAATATTATTAAATAGTTTTATGGTATTTTACATCACAGTACAGACATTTTAGGATTTCTGAAGACACAGCCGTTTGGTTTCTAAAATTTAATTAAATAAGTATTTATACACATTCTAGAGAACTGTTATAATTTAAAATAAAAGGTCGCTACATATCTATAGTGTATGGGTAGGTTTGTAAAGTAATTTTGTGGAGCTCATGATACTAAAGAACTACCTAACTATTATCATATCTTCTATATACAGGATATTGTCGTTTAATCGGAATTATTAGTTGAAAATCACCAACGCTTTCACGTGTTGAACGCGTTTAAATGACAATATTTGGTCGTGTTAATAACCTCGTTCCAGAGACGTGATTATAACTAGACTGCGCCTTGCGTTTATAAAGTGATACCATTTGGGTAGGCAACACATTTTGCGAATTATGGGACAGAAACGCGAGAATTATTAAG
The DNA here is from genome assembly GCA_963921985.1 of Agrilus biguttatus. Classification (NCBI taxonomy): domain Eukaryota; kingdom Metazoa; phylum Arthropoda; class Insecta; order Coleoptera; family Buprestidae; genus Agrilus; species Agrilus biguttatus. The sequence continues at coordinate 30,601,299 of OY998119.1, forward strand.
AACGCTCGTAACATCACTCAAAATGTTTGAGGCAGTTGAAGTGTTAAGAGTAGTAATTTCAAATAAATGTTGTGCAACAATATTTTTCTTGTAAATAGGGTTTTGTGTACACTTTTATGAAGTATTTTTTGTTAAAGTAAAATAAAACTAGTTTAATATTAGAACAATATGGTTACATATTGTTTAAACACACTGATACATTTGTAATTTCTTCGAAGGTTCCTTAAGGATCGTGAATTAAAGAAAAAATGGTTGAACGCAATAAGGCGTGAAAGTTTTACACCGTCAAAATATGCAGTTGTGTGTTGTTTACAGCAAACATTTTGAAGAAAATGACTTTTTAATATCAATATCCGTGGTAAAAAGAAAATGAAAGCAAAATGCTGTACCTAGCGTCTTTGATTTTCCTCAGTATTTTATTAAAAAAGTAGTACCTCGACGCAACAAACGAAGTATTTTGTCACAGGAGCAAAAGTAAGCAAGTAATTGAATGAGTAATATTATTATAAAGAGATAAAGTGTTAATTTAATTTTGTTCTAAAATAGTACCATAAATACGGAGTTGCCGTCAATCCCGTCAACTTCAAAAGTACATCATGAAATGTAAATTCTGATTTTGCTAAAAATCAGCAATGCGTTCATTTACCTATTAATTTAGTTTTTAACCGTTATTATTATCGCTTATGTTTTCATGTACTACATTTTGAAATGTTTACATAAATCTAGACAGCACGCAATTTGAAAAATATTACGGCACCTCTACCATAGGAATCCATAGCTTTTAACAAAATCACACCTGATGTTGATTCCTAAACAGAAATCGATTATCAGATTATTTGTGAGCGAGCTTGTTAGACTCATACGTACGTACGTGTTATAAGTAGAGATACATACTTGCTTTTATAACTCAATAAATTCACTAATCCCTTGATTAGTAAAGGCATGATTGGCTTCTACTGTATATGCGTCTGCATTTAAGCTCTACAGCTGGAATTAAAGCAATTTAAAGTTCATAAACGTAAAGTGGCGCAAAGATAAACTGATTTCCGTTCTATGGAGTCTCTCTCGTCCTAAACTGAAACCATAAACTTGTTAACAGTTTAGCCGTTTAAGCACCACCGTAAAACTACAAACGTTTATGTAATGTCTATAAAAATGCGAATCGGAAACAACAATAAGTATATAAGCCCATTGATGGTTTATTAATAAACTTTCATCACGTTTTACTGGGGCAACGAACAAAGTAAAAAAAGAAACACTAATTGAAGTATGTGTTACATTGTTAAAAGATGTACTGTGTTGTAAATACGCTGTTATGGAAGTACCCACTCAATTAGTGACGACTTGTTTAGTTTCTAATAAAGCTAATTCTATTGGGTTATGAAGATGTCCCTACTCACCTTGTCGTGGTGGGAGGGCTCATTACCCATGCGAAAGCGTAGAGAAGCTAAGGGTCCCAGAGAATCTGAGCATCTGGAAGAAAAGTGTATTGACGAAAGCTAGGAAGTACCCGTCCATTTGCACTATGCAAACGGCGTGAAACTCAGGGGAAAAGTAATCGACATCTGGCGGGAAAAGGTGCCGTAAGGCCATCAAAGATGTGGAAAGCTCATGTGAGGGAAGTTCCCGACCCACCGACAAACTTAACCAATAGAGACAATATCGATGCGGTCACCGATGCCTTTAGTGACAAATGCATAGAAACTTCGACAGGTGTCGTAAAAATGGAAGGAGCGCTGGGTATTTGGTTCTGCATACATATCCCGCAATGAATGTACAGTGGCCGGCACCTAAGGAGTACCACAGGTAGCTAGGCGGAAACTTTTAGCATAGCAATAAATGAAAGAGCCAATAAGAATATAGCTGGATCGAAGCGTCAACTTGTAGCTTGTAATTCAGCGGCGCGTATCACTGAGAGAAAAAGTACTGAACACGGAACACAAGTGAATTTAATTCAACTGATTTACTTACCCTAACAACCCCTTCTCTACTCTGTTAATTTACAACTATTTGTCACTACGCTGCTGAACCTTGCTGAGCAGTTATCATTTTGCCTACCGGTCGATTATCCCCGTCCTAAAGGGACTAAGCTTTGCTAGTGCGCACCCACCTGGGAAGAGAATGCAACGGGCGGTAACACATAATTGACCTTAACCTGACTCATTAGGCGGATTACAACAAAGAATCATGAAAGCAGACACGTACGTTGACCGTTGATTGGGGTGGCCATCCTGACCCATTCTCTTATGGGGTCGCATATATAAGCAATGCAAAGTTGAAGCAGAGACGCATAGAGCTCGGGCCAGGAATGCAGGATTAGAGACGGGAAATAGATGTGCTCCGGAGTAGCCGATGATTACCAGACCTCGTGGTACCCCGAGAGCGAGGAGCCCAGGATTCTATATTCGATTCCTTCCCCGTTAACCTTCAGGGAACGCTTCGTGGCTTAGGGTCAATCCATTCTACGGAGAGCTAGCATAGAAAAAATATTTTTTTTGATAGAATTTGATTTTATTATTCAATATAGTTTCCTTCGAGGGCGATACAACGATTATAGCGATCATACAATTTTTCGATACCATTTTTATAATACGATTTGTCTTCAGCCTCAAAATAGGCTTCAGTTTCGGCAATTACCTCTTCAATTTCTGTACAGCAGGTATCCTCTTGAGGTCTAAAAATAGAGAAAAGTCGCTGGGGCCAAATCTGGAGAGTACGGTGGATGCGGAAGCAATTCAAAGCCCAATTCATGGAATTTTGCCATCGATTTCATTGAAGGGTGACACGGTGCATTGTCTTGATGAAATAGCACTTTCTTTTTCTTCAAATGAGGCCACGTCTTTTGAAGGTTAGGGCTAATTAAAAATCATATGGATTTGATACTAGTAGCGCCATCTATGGCTCAGCCTACGAATTTTTCAGCCCGCCTGTTATATAAGAACTCAAAGGGCAAATGCTGCACTTCATCAGTTGTATTATGAATGTAGCTTTTCCAGTTCAGTGCCCTAAACATTTCAGCCCTATCTTCATCATGCTTTATCGTCGCCAAGAAGAAAAAAATTATACAATCTAATTGTTCCTCTATTTTTTTCTACTAAATCAGCACTTATCCTTTTCCGCAACCAACACGCACAATTTCAAGAAAAAATATCAGTTAACGGCCGACTTTTATTTTTAAATTGTAACAAACTCATCATTCGAACGAAACTATACACTAAATCAAATATCACTACCACCGTGTAAATACCAATAATTGGTACAATAAATCACTATACTTGCAATTCCACAATGTGCACTGTGTAATAAAATCTTTAATTAAAGGTTAAAGACTATTTGTAATTACAAATTTTTATAAAGCAAAGCATCTGTTGCGTACAAAAGTTTAGGAAAGAATACGTAATTTTATCCATCATGAATTTTCTTTATTATTATTGTAAATTAGAATTATGAATATTTATAAAGAACGAAAAGAAACTAAATATCGCTAGCGATACAATCATTAATTAATCATAACACAGTGTAGTCGTTATATGAACCTCGCCTTTTTTTATATTCATTAGTTTTTACAATTTACGCATCCAACGTCACCTGCAAACTCCGAAATGCTAATTCTCGCGCAAACTTGTCTTTGCGCACCTTAGTTATCCTATAGTGGTTTGAAATCAGCACATTTACGAACCTACATTCGTTGTTTTATACTAGCAAATGTGCAATGGCGAGGGGTACAATTTAAGCAGTTCTGACATTCAATCTACCAGGATGTTGTCTTTCAATAAGAATTTTTGATTATAATCACCAACATTTTGACATGTTGAGCGTTGACTATAGATAGGATGTGATAGTGACTGTACCTAAACGCCTACTAACGAAACCATTACGTTGTAGTATTGAGGAACGCCATTTTTAAAATGTAAGTGCTGTACTCCATCAACAGCAGTGCCAATCCGTCCAAATTTGGACTGATTATACTAGTATCGTAATAATAACCTGAAATTAAACCTACTAATCTCGTTCTATAACTGTTTCAAAACTTCTTACAAAAATTAGAACAGTGCAAGTCATTGGTTAGTAATTTATCGAAACTACCAGACATTCATAAAGAAAACAATCCAATTCTTCCTGTTACTGCTTGTATTAACACGTCGAACCAAGAACTATGTAAAAAACTATCGTCATTGTTAATTGAACTGTAAGATATAAGACATAGATTTTCCATTAAAAATAATATAGAGTTGATTGGAAAACTTAAAAACATAGAAATTCCGCCTAATGCAAAATTAATATCTTTTGATGTAAAAAAAAATATTTCCTTCAATACCCACTAGAGAACTGAAAAGTGTATTCTTAAACGATATTAATAGTAGTAATCTGGATGCTGATTTAAAAACTCATCTGAAATTATTAATAGATGTTAGTTTAACCCAAAATTATTCTAAATTTAATCAAAAGTTATTCACTCAGAATCAAAGGTTACCAATGGGCTCAGCTATATCACTTTTCTATGCTAACCATTTTATGAATGATTTCGAAATCAAGCTGACCCAAAGTAACTTTCATTTAAATAAAAACATACACCTGTGGCTAAGATACGTTGATAATATTCTGTGGGACTGGCACTTAACGACAAATAAAAAATTTTCTAAATAATTTAAATAAAAATATTCAACTCACTTAAATTTTTTAGATCTTAATTTAAAAATAGAAAAAAATAAATGTTTTTTTGATATTTATAGAAAAGAAACTTATACCGACACCGTTATTCCCTATGGTTCTTAACACACTTTTAAAAATTCCATTATCACAAGAAAATTTTAATAAAGAACTAAAAACAATTAAACAAATAGTAGTCAATAACGGTTTTAGAGACGAAGTGGTCAATAAAATACTTTCGAAAAAACATAATTTAAATAATCTTATTTTTCCTACAAAAACAAATTCAGATAAGCCAGTTAAAACATGGAGAAAAATTCCATACTACGGAAATTTAAGCAATAATATAGGAAACCATTTAAGAAATATTGATATAAATTCTGTTTACTTTAACAATAGAACTCTAGGTAAAACCCTTGTCAACAACAAATTAGATAACCAGGTAGATGATTTAAATTGTCTATAAGATAACATGTGCAGACTGCCAGGCAAATCCAAAAGGGATATCGGCACATGTTTCGCAGTACATATAAGAAATATAAAATACAACAAATAAATCACAGGTTTTGCCACTCATTGTATAAATTTAAATCATATGTTTAATAAAAATAATGTTAAAATATTAAATCGTCAAAGAGGTGAAATTTTTTTAGATAATTATGAAATTTTAGAAATAAAAAAGGCCATTTTGAACAATAAAATTTTAATCAACGACCAGCTTGATTTCGGAAACAACCCCCTCTTAAATCGTGAATTAGTTCATGACGGAAAAATTAGATATATACTGTCGTAACATTATAATTTAGCTTTAGTGTACTATTTATACTCCTGATGATACCCTAATAAGGTGAAATGTACATAGAGTGTACTAATAAAAAATTGTGAAACAACTCCAAGTGTTTAATTATTTAATTATTAATTATGTTTCACCAAGAGCTAACGGCGTCTTCTTTCTTAACTACCAGACGACCTTATTAAATGGCATCAGCACGCAATGGGATGTCTCGATATGATATCTAATTTTGGAAATACTCTTGTATAGCCACCTACTCATATCTACTGTTCTTATTAATTTGGTTTATGTGCTTAACATGCATATAAGCTGAATCGTCGGTTGAAGAAGTAGATCCCTTAATAAATTCCTTTTCTAAAATATAAAATACTTCAGTTAGCAACATATACAGTAGGTGGAAATTTATGGCCATAGCCAGATATAACTTCAGATTTTCTTTAAAATATCACTGTTTGGTACCTTTGTACGATATATAATTCCAAATATTTCAATAGATTAATATAGTTTTAATTTAGTAAGTAGATAGACATAGATTGTAGATGTTGAAGAATCGTGATACCGTTATTACGCACTTATCTTCTAAAGATACAAAACAGATCATCTCGACAGAATTAGGATTCGCATTTAAAAACTAACATCATAAGGTGACAAATTTATTACCTACTCAAACGGTTACCTGGAGACTAAATAGTTGTAAGACCAACCAGATCATTTTACCTACCCTAAGAAATGCATGCTGAGAGGGTGTCACATTCTTTAAATATATAAATACTAAAATTTACAACAGTCAGAGAGACCAAGCGGCGTGGTCTAGTGCTCTAGATCATTGCTTAGTATTCGGGAGGTCAGCGGTTCGGACTCGGGTCTGGCTGCTCTGGTCCAAGTTTTCTGTGGTTTCCTTGAATCATTTAGGCAAATGCTGGGGCAGTAATATTTCACAGATAATCTTTCACTTCTCTTCTGTCTTCATTTCGTCCGTCTCATCTTTCTCTCCCAAACCACGCCACCCACCCATTCCCACGATTCCTGCAAGGAGGCTGAAGAGGGCCTTACGCCCTACGCTTTGAACTACAGTGTAGCTGGTGGGAATGAAACACAAAAAAGTTTTTTAAAGGAAGTTACAGTCAGAGACCGATGGTAGGAAGATACAAAACCAGTAACGAATATACCGAATAACCATCACAATTAATATCCAAAATAAACCAAATTATATACCAAATTAAAATTAATACAATAAGTTATAATACCGATAATTATAAGTTTAAGTTTGACAAGTGTAAACATTTTTTGTGTAACTATTCGTGTAATTAAAAAAACTACAGTCCACTAGACCACATTTATTTTAACCAAAAGAACAAAAGACGGGAACCGTCACATCCGACAACTACTTTGATTTAGTCGGTGGGTTATCGGGACTAATGAGATAATGTGCTTATTCTTCTAAATTTAAACAGTTATAGAACGAGATTAATTTTTCAGTTTAAATGAGGTCGTAACCTTTTAAGGACATTAGCTCGGACAACACAGTTTTGTTGGTATTGAATTACATTTCGTTCAAATTCTCCCAACCAGAAACATTCTCATATACATGACCGCATTATTAATATTATAAATTGCTTTATTTATACGTGAAGGACCCTTCTGTAAATATTTGTGTAGAAAATACAATTACATATATCCACCCCGAAAGGGTATTTATAAGAAGCAAGAAACACAGTCAAATATGATAATGCTAATGTCAGTTTTTGTACTTGTTAAGTAATAGATACAGTTGCGTTCACTAAAAATAACGGACAAACAATCCCATTATACACACGAAGAAGATCCCCTCAGCTTAAGAACTATCCGCTTACGCAAACTTTACCATTGCTTTCACCTTGAGACCTAATTACTGAAGTTTGTAACTTAGGGCGTTAATTCAATTTGCTGAAAGAAACTATTTTAAGTCAATAATAAAGAAAATGTAAGCTTGTAGCGAATAAGGTTTGTCTCCCATCACTTTTATTTTTTTAAGGCAAAATATGTGGCTAGTAATCAATCAATAGTAAAAAGAAACAGTATCTCTGTCGCGATTTTTGTCGACTGAGAGACCGACTTTGGCTTTGACAGGGCACAGGGCAGCCTTCATCCTTTCTTCGCCACTCCTTACTATCCTTCGCCATTTTTGATTCAGGAGTGTAGTGGTGGATCCACGTCTCATCACAAATGACGATACGCCATATGCCTCAAAAAAACCTCCCCTACTTGTCAAAATCGATTCAAAAGTCTTTCACTGATCTCCGACCTCACATGTTTTTTTTTTCTAAAGCCAAGTTCATCAGTGCTAATGGATTGAACACTCCTTTACTCCCATAGCTGATACCCACATTACCCTCAACTGATCAGATTTGTTCAATAGTTAACCGGCTGATGGTGATCACTTTCAGCAAGCTCTCGAACAGCACGGATGTTGTCATTTGTGAGACATGAGACATTTTTCTTGGGCGTCAATCATGACATTCATTTTCGACACGTTCTCGCACATCCATGAATTCTCTGACCCACGTATATACTCGATTCTGAGACAGTGTGGCAGTGGAGCATCCCCAAACTGTGCCTTCAAAAGAGTAAGAATTTCCGACAGTTTAACGCCTCCAGCCTTCATTGGTTAAATACTTTATGAAGATGCGCATTGTGATTGTACACCAGACAAAGGTACCTTGCGTTCAGTCATGGCTGTACTGCAGACAAAACCGAGCGCAACTGCTACCTAAGCTGGTTTCCCTCTCCTCACAAACCAAACAACACTCGAGCACCGAATCCTCTAGATAGGAATTACGTGCTAAACTAAATAGTAAAATCTGTTTATATTTGATTTACCCTCGTATTTATATATGTGTCGCTAACGGCGCGACGGACCGTTCTAGTAATTTATTTGGAATATTCTTTTATATAACTACATTCTTCTGTTCTCAAAAGCCCTATTATTCAAATAAATGTAATATTTGTAAAAATTCGTTTTTCTTGCTTTTCTGCGATCGTCTAATTTCAACATATTCTATATGCGATACACAAAAATTATGATTCAAATAGGATCTAGTTTTCAAATTAAATCTTCTCAATTGTAAGTGAACAGAGGAATGCAAAGTTCATTCGGAACTTTGGTAAAAGAATAAACTAACAGAGTAACTAACTAAGTACTAAGAACTAGATAAGAAGAAGAAGTACTAAGAACTAACTAAGTTGGTTCTGTTTTTGTTGACGTTACGTGTTATAACTTGTTTACTGCAACGTTGTTTATTAAAGTTACAGAAACTTTCTATCATACGTCTTACCTGTAGTTTGCTGAATAATAAACAGGTTGTATAACAGTTATATTGTACTACTTTATCCATATCTTACAATAAATAAGTATATTAATACGTGAACATCAAAAAAGATAGGGGATGAAACTTATGTATATCATTTGAATGGTTTCGTGCCATAGATGTGCACAAAACAAAAACCACTTGTGTATTCCTGTTAAGGCAGGTAAAATTAAATTAGTTTATAATTAATTCCAGTAGAAAATATCTCAGTCGTAGGTCCAAAAGGTCAGTTGGCATTGAGTAAAATGATACCTGTTCATATTGTATTAAAATTTCGCTGAAGTTAATAAATATTATTATAGTAAGAGGTACTCACGTAATCTGTTTGTATAGGCCTTTCAGGATTCTAATAATGTTTATGACACTGGTAATTCGATTTTTCTATTACCAAACTTTCCTGTCATTAAAATGTAATTTCATATTATTTTCTTCTACCTGAATACATTGGGACATACAACTCAAAATTTATTAGATCTCTATTATCCTGTGTTCTTATAACTTTTTTTTTGTTTATCTCTATATATACCTAAGAAGTTGTACTTGCTTTTGTTTTGATACACATGTATACCTATTGTTGTTCCACTACTTAACCTTTCCACCCTGCTTATCCCCACATAATTTACCCCAATTCACCATATTTCTTTGTAAATATTAAACATTTAGTCTTGTTCCAGCCTTCCATAATAAACTATTTCGTTAAATACTTATACTTATATACTTTATATGCACTTCGATTCTTATAATAATTTCAAATTTGTACGTTAGTTTAAATTCAAATATTGAAATTCTCCGAACTTTGAGAATTTAAACGGTATATAATCGAATCTACATATTCTTGATGGAAATTCATTATGAATATTAATAAAACACCAATTTGGTTGTAGATAATAATATAGGGGACTGTGGTATGTAATAAATTACAAAAAGAGAGACTTACCCCTATATACCACAAACAATCACTAATGCGGACACGTGTTTCGCCCACTTACAATGTGGGCATTTTCAATGCAGTTTTGTTCTCTTTTTGTAACCAATTTGGTTAATTTCCATATAATTGTATAATCACTTATCATGAGTTTCGCGCACACTGTGGCTTCTTCAGAAGTTTTACATGAAACTGAAGTCTATCTTACAAGGTTTGTTGTTAAATACTGTTGGGGTGGGTGGGCATAGGTAAGAGGTTCAGCAACGGTGAGGTACTTAATTCTATTTGTTCATTTATTTAATTATCACTATTTTTATGCTTATTTATTTCTAGTATTTCTAGAAATGACAATTTAAAACTATTTTGTATATGGTATGCAGAATTTCATGCAATTTGAGTGTTTTTTTGTGAAGGTAGGATTTTTTATGTTCATTTATTCTAATATTTAAATTTCGGGAAGTTTTTCCTATATAGTAATTGTTACGTGGGCTGCATAAATTTTTATAAACACCGGATTTGTTTTTATTATCAATTTTGTCTTTGTTATTCTTGAGTAGTTTGCTTAAAGTGTTATTAGTTTTAAAAGCTACCTTATAGTTAAGACTTCTTAATAAAGACTAAATACATTTGGTTTCTTTACCTAAATATTTTTACACTCTGTATTTTGGTTTCTCGATTTTAAGGGATATATTAATTTTATTGCTTTCTTATATAGTATTTTGTTAAACATATTGTCTATTAATTGTATGCTATAATCATTGTGAACTGCGATTTGTTTAATTATGGAGTTCTTCTTTATAATCTTCGGTGGTCATAGGCATGTTTACTAATCTGTTGAGCATGCAACGAAAGGCAGATAATTTATGTTGTATTGTATTCTACCTTCACAAAAAACAGACTCAAATTACGCATAGCATTTAATAGACCATAACCATGTTTTTAATGATAATTTTGAAATTTTGCATACCATATACAATGATAGTTTTAAAATGTCATTTCTAGAAATACTACCAATTAAAATAAGCATTAAAGTAGTGATAATTTAATAAATGAACAAATAGAATTAAGTACCTCACCATTGCTGAACGTCTTCCCTATCCCCACCCACCCCAACAGTATTTATCAACAAACCTTGTAAGATAGATTAAGTCTCATGTAAAATTTCTGAAGAAGCCGCAGTGTGCGCGAAACACGTGTTAAGTGATTATACAGTTATATGGAAATTAACCAAATTATTGTTTTATTCATATTCATAATTTAGACAGTACCTTTCAAATGACAGTGGCGTGTGCGCAACCATAATATTTAACGCGCGAGTAAACGCTTGGCCGGTACACCTGACGTAGCTACATCGAGCGTACGGTCCATACTTCTTATGGATGCGCGCAAATGAACCCACTTAGTTGCCAATTTTTCGTTTGATCGTGGTTCTTTGAGTCTCTTTCATAAATTGGTTTCATTTAAAATTCAGTTTCTTTTAATGTCACTTTTTTATATTAATCTTTTTTTAACATGCAAATCTTTTGTTTCGATTTTTTAAGAATGGTTGCATTGTTTCAATAATCAAAGATCGCTATGGACATCCGAAGATAATTAAAATGGATATTGCGTACTACGTTAATTCAGAATAGAGGGTCGCAAATAAACCTTTTAACGATTTTTGTTCCACAAAATGATGCATCCGAAGCCGTTTCTTTTTAACCCGTAGTTTTAAAATGTAGTATGCAGCAACGCCCTAATTCTCTGTTGCGCACTTATTTTAACAGCGTCCTTGTCAAAAGAAAAACTTTTTTGTGTATCGTTCCCACCAGCTACTCGTGCTAGTAGACGGATAGTCTCTCCGACGTACACTGTAGTGCAAAACCGGAGGATAGGGCGTAAGGCCCTCTTCAGCCTCCTTGCAGGAATCGTGGGAATGGGTGGATGGTGTGGTTAGGGAGAGAAAGATGAGACGGATGAAATTAAGACAGAATTATTATTACTGCGCCAGCATTTGCCTAAGTGATCCAAGGAAACCACAGAAAACTTTGACCAGAGCGAACCGGTAACCTCCCGAATGCTAAGCAATGATCTAGAGCACTGGACCTTGTCAACCCAACACAGCGTATTTTCAGTTAAAATTAAAGGGTTTTTAATTGCATATAATCCAGTCTCTAGCCATTACCTTTTCGATTGGCTCGGATATATATATTTCCATAATTTTAGTATGTGTACCTGAGATAAGGTTTCAAAAGAAATAGAAGATCAAGATCGTAGAGATTTAATACGTGTTAAGTTATTTGTTTGGAAGGTATGTATCTAACCTTTTAGATTAAAAAGCATGTTTTACCTTTTTTTACATCCTTACTTGGGTACCTTTTTTCACTGCACTAGAATTTGAATTCAATTTGATTATTAGCGTTCGATATATCATATTAACAGGCTCGTAATATAATTTCATCGTATAATTCTTCACACTATCTTTCATCCCTTTAGGGATTGAATACCAAAAATCTCTTGTTAGTAAGCTTCGTTTTATTATTTGTGATATTTGAATTAACTGACAGTGCTTAGTGAGATTAAACTGAAAATAAGGTATTACAGTAATTATGGACTTCGATGAATAATGTAATGGCAGAACTCACTTTGTTATTATCCATTCCTAACAGAGCTTATCTCTTCTGTATGCTACTCGCTTAAATTGGTGCTGGTTCATCCGGTGAAATTATTCTCGAATATTTCAGTTTCCTGGACCCGATTTCATGAGAATTAATGACAATGAACAAGTGCTTTTAATTAATGGCTACACTTCCTTTTCCGGGATTATTAAATCTTTGGAATGAAATAAACTGTGTATCCAAAAGTTTCAGGGTTACGTTTGATCGAAGTGCTTTATGTCGCACAAACCGAAAATGTATTGGAAGTTTGAAATTTAAGTTTTTAGGGGTGTAGTTTGCAATGGAAGATACTTATGTCCTTTATTCCTTAAGAGAGGAAAATTTCATACAATTTAATCCAAACATTTTGATCAGCATAATTAATAATAAAATAAAGAGGAGCAGAGGAAGACCAAGATTAGATTGCTGCAAATAGCTAGCAACGTAAGATATCCCAGTTTCAAAGAAAGGCAAAGATTGGCTTAGAATAAGAAGTGGAGGTACGTGTCCAACCAGTCTTCGTACTAACGATCATATTATGATGAAAGAATAATACATTGACACTATTTAAACATTGTTCGGTCCACTTTTGTGAAGCATTCTCCTAAAGGAGTATGAAATTAAATTAAATAATGGAGGGTTTCACTTTTAAAAGACTTTATTTCACAAAAATATTGTTTTGACCAATCGCCCATACTCAAAAGAAAGTACAAAGATTACTAAATTTTTAAATATCTAACAATAAATTATAATACTTTTAGGGTAAATGGTGGGGTAGGTTACAATATACTGAATCGAGTGAGAAGCGCCTGGGAGATACGAACTCGAGCAACTTTTTGATCTCCACTCAGCAACTTTGGAACCCAACGAGCTGATTTTTCGGAATCCTAAGTTTTTCGTTACGATTGTGGGGACACTCCCGTAGCTAATGCCGAGGTTTCTAACGTGTGCAATGTTAACCGGCGAAATGCTGGTACGCGAAAGATGAGGATAATTTACATTTTCGACACGAGTAATGGCGTAAGGCCATCGTTAAGTTCTTTGCATCAAACTTTTACACATGGCCACGAAAGCGTTTCATTTCCGAATTGTATTTGCAATCTGCGCAAAATTTCAGCTGATTTCACGTTTTCATGTGTATGAAACGTAATAATATTTCGTTGCACAACGCTGCTATACTACTCTTTCTCACTCATTGTGATAGCTGCTAACCAAGCGAACGTAGCAATACGACGCGTCGTTTCCGTGCCACCTAATAACTTCAAGTCCTAACGCCTAACGCCCGGATGTGACTTGCACAACTATGCGGGGCGAAATTTAAAAGGGCTCGTTTATATTTGATCCATCTTCGTAATATACTCATGTAATCAGTCTACCGAAGGAATTAAAAATCAAGGGGAGCATGAATATTGTCAAAAAATTAAATAAAACCATGAACAATAGAAAATATTTTACAACATGAATCGTTGTCGTATTGTTAAACTATATTATAGAGAAATTTACCAAAATTATAATTGTTATTCTGATGATTACAACTATATTTTTCTACAAATTTTATATTTTATATTCCTATGAGATTTATGATTAGTTTTAAGAATACCAGACCTGCGAACAAGTAACCAAGTTGATTTGCAGTGTTAACAACTAATATACTGTAACGTTCGGTGGTCAACAATTAAAACTCGAAGACTTTTAAACAGGAACAACAATTTATTTATACAAATATTAATTAACTTTTAAAACACCAACGAATAACTTATTACTAAACTTAACTTTACTACCAATTACACTATTTATTTACGTACAGTTACTTTCTGTATAGCACTTCTCACTTTTCTATTTATTTGCTACGCGTCTCGATTTATTTCCGATATTATTTTCACGACCGTCAATTTATATCTGAACTCTTCACGACCATCAATTTATATCTACACTCTTCACGGCCATCAATTTATATCTCCACTCTTCAAGACCGTCAATTTATATCTACATTCTGAACTGAACTGAACTCCTCGGCGATCGTCTTTCCGTTTATATGCTATTCCGTTAAATTTCCGGAACACTCCCGAGAAACATAGAAAAGTCGGGACCATTTTATTTTTCGCCGAAATATCGAACAAGTTTCCGCGAAACACAAATACACTAACATGTCCTCATTTATTACGCACACATTTGCAGTTACGATATATACGTCGAGGCTCGGCGGCAACCGGCTCGCTCACATACATGGGCACTCGAACGCACACAAGTAAACACGCACTCGTTACAATACTTACTGTATTAATAATGTAAAGATTCTAGTGATTCTAGCATAATAATGTCCTACATGTCTACAGTGCAGGTGTAGATAGGATTTTAAAGTAAATATATGCAGCTTAGACAGCTGATTATAGGAAATTCCTGAATAAGTTGACAATTAACACGTCTAACAAAAGAATGGAAGTTACTTAATAGCCTACTGTCGATATCCAGGATGTTGTCATTTAATCGATTATGTTTATTAAAAATCACCTATGTTTTAATGTGTTGAGCATGTTTGAATGTCAGCTTTTAGAATCATAAGGCGAAATTAGATTGCAGTATGTACGAAGGCCATTGTTTAAATAGCGATATTCACTCGTCCAGACATGGACGGGATCAACTAGTAAATAAATAAATATCAAGTTGGATAGATAATAGGTAACCGTCGATTTATCGAATGTTAATGGCGAATGTTTTGTCAGTTGTTTAAGAAATATTTTAGTAAAATGGAAACTCGTTGAACTACAAAATTAAATTATGCAAATGATTAGAATTTAAATTAAGTTGCACGGGAGGAAGTTTTCGTTTCAATTAAGTCTAAAAATACAAATTTTACCTAAGAAATTACTGTTCATATTGTTAGCTACAAGAAATTTAGCTCGCCAATAATATCACGTTAAATTTGTCGCCTGTTTAGTGACCCTCAAAATCTAACTTCAAATGTATGCGAAATTATAGTAGATAGATGGGTAGTCTTCAATCTTCCCAAGGTTTCACGTTGAGACTGCATTTGATTCTTCAGGTACTGGGTATTAAAATTGACATTTTGCATGGTCTACTGTTACTGTTGAGTTTATCATTACAATGTCGATTAACGTTTAAATTTCAATTCAGTAATTATTTCAAAATTTATTTTTTTCACTTTTTCGACATCTTAGATTTACTAGTTCTTTTTTATTTATTTTATTTACTATCATTATTTTATTTTTTCTATTCCAGCTTTTTAATAAACAAAACAAACAAATTGAATTCACTTTAGAAACTGGAGGAAAAACATTAAACTTCTTAGATTTAAATACTACTATTAACAAAAGCAATAGGTTAGATTTGGATATTTACAGAAAAGACACTTACACCGATTGCATCATACCTTTTGATTCTAATCACCCCCGTAACATAAAACTAGCGGCCTCTCATTCTATGATAAACAGAGTTGTCAACATACCTTTATCGGAACAAAATTACAAAAAAGAAATAAATTTGATAAAATTAATAGCAGAAAATAATATTTACAACAAATATATCATTGATTAGTTATTAAAGGAAAAATAAAAATCAAAATTCAATAACATCATTTACCCAGTTAATTCCAATTCTAATAATAACGTTTGGAGGAAATTACCCTATTTAGGTAAGATAAGTGAACTGGTAGGTAAAACCCTATATCATTACAATATTAAACCAGCTTATTTCAATAAGAATACTTTAGGTAAGAAGCTGGTAAACAACAAAAATTTAAGGGTAAATAATAACGTTTTACAAAAAAGTAGTGTTTGTGAAATATCCTGCAATGATTGTAATGCTATATATATATATATATATATAGGCAAATCAAAAAGAGGTATTGAAACCCGTTTTTTAGAACATTTCAATTATATAATAACTAACAAACCTAACTCAGGCCTAGCTAGCCATGTATTAAATAATAACCACTCATTATGTAAAGATAAATTAAAATTACTAAAAAATGTGAAAAGAGGTCCTATACTCGACAGATTTGAAATTGTAGAAATAAACAAAGCTATTAAAGCCAACTGTCACGAACGACCAATTAAATTTCGGGAATAATCCATTACTTAGCGATTTCTTAATTTAACTCCCATCCTCTTACTTTGTATTGCATGCATATAAATAAATTTAATTTTGTATTTACTTTAGTACTCTTGATAATTCCTTAACAGGGCGAAATGCGCATCGAGTTATTTAATAAAACATTGTGACCAATTTTCCAAGAATTTTTATTTATTTATTTATTATTTCAACATGGTTCACCAAGAGCTGACGGCAGACACGACACCGTTTACTTATGAATTGTTTCAGAAACGGTGCATATCAGTGTTATATTCACATTATTAAAGAATATTCAAGTATTACCATAAACTATCATTTAACATACATTTGAAGTTAAATTTCCAGGACCAACAAAATTGGGGTCACTGTTTCATTGGAAATGCATTGTGAGCTTGAGTGCAGAAGCAGGGACTCACATCAGTTTTGTCCTATTTAAAATAAAAATTACCTAATTAAAGCAGTTTCGCACTCATTTGCATTATAATTTTCTTCCTGAAATACTTAAGTTCTGGCCGTTCCAGGTTACAAATGAGCTTTATCTTTAGAGAAAAGAAAATTATGACGACATTATTCCGACCAAGAACTTAACATTCTCGATTATTTTGGATTGTACGTGAGCCGTGACTTTTAAAGGAAAACATCAGTTATTCAGCAAAAAATCATTTTATTTTTCTACATAATATCCTCTTTAGTTAGATACATTTACTCAATCGTGTTTCTAATTTTTTTATTCCTTCTAAATAATAAGATTTGTCAAGGCCTTCAAAATAAGCGTTTGTTTCAACGATGACCTCTTCATTCGAACTAAATCTTTAACCGCCTAACCATTTCTTCAGGTTTGGAATTAGGAAATTATCGGAGGGGGTTAAATCCGGAGAATAAGGTGGATGACGTAGCAGTTCGTAATCCAAATGATGAAATTTGACCGTAGTGACTACACACGTATGCACCCGTGCATTGTCCTAATAGAACAACACTTTTTTTGTTAAAGGAGGTCGTTTCTGCTTTATAACTGCCAAATTTGTCCAGTAGCTCTGAATAATATTTTCTGTTGATCGTTTTACCTTTTTCACGGTAATCAATAAGAATTACACCGCGTGAACCATAGAAAACTGTTTCCATGACATAGTTAGCTGACCAATCTTAGCCTTCTTCAGAACACATTCACCCGCAGAAACTCACTGTTTCGATTGTTTCTTGGTCTCTGGTGTGGCGTGATGTATCCATGTCTCATCTAGGGTAACGAAACGACGAAAAGACTCCTTTGGATTGCGGTTGTACATCCTCAAACACTCCCTTAAACTTCTCACACGGTGGTGTTTATGGTACATCGTGAGCAATCGCGGCATCCATCGTGCCGACAGTTTTTTCACGTCCAAATATTCATGAATTCCGTCAGACTCACTCAGCCTCAGCCAGCTTACGCACCTTCAACCTTCGATCATCTAATATCATTCCATGGATTTTATCAACGATTCTGGCGTAACGACTTCTTTTGGGCGATCTGAACGCTCGGCGTCACTTGTACTATTGCGGCCACAACGAAACTCAGTAAACCATTTTTAAACCATTTAAGTCGACTGTGCAGAGTTCCCATCGTACTTACTGTATTTATCAAGACTTATTGGTTTCTTTAACGGATTTTTTGCGCAAAAATTAATGCTTAACCAGCACACGACATTCACTTTTTTCCATCATTGTGAAAATTAATGATGTTAGCTACTGTCAATGGCTGTCAAACAAACTAAACATAACAGCTTATTCAATTTTTCCAGTAGTCTACCGCTAGATGACACTTAACGGAAACAATGTTGCCATTATAATTACTGCACGGGGAATTCAAAAATTAGTAGAGCAGTATTAAGTTTAGCAAATAATTGTCGTTTATCCCTCTCGCTCTAACGCGACCTGATTGGCTGCCTCTTTACCAGCCGCATCTCTCTCTATACCAACCAGGCGAGGCGAGAAAGCTTGACCACAATTATTTTCTATTTCACGATAGTATTGATGCTCTATGGCTGCGTCGCAAATTCAGTTTGTCGGGTACATACCTTCGTAAGGCGCTTGTCAAACGTTTTAAATATTACTGTTAGCAAAAAATATTAGTAGATGGCGATACTCTGAACATACCTTGATATAAAATCATTTTTGTTAATATTCTGTTAAAGAGTTTATTCACAAGACCTTATTAGATATTACGAATTCTTTGCAAATTGTATGTATTTCTTCAATAGACAGCTACTCTTTGCATAATGGTCATTGTTTTAGTAAGAGGTTTTCTAAAAATTTTGTCGTTACCTAATGGCGTACATATTATTAAAGACCATTCCTTTAAAAATCGCTGTAGAGATCCTTTGTTAAAAGAATCCTTTGTACTTGCTACTCGGGGTTCGACACTTTCTTAAAACAGATACATACTCTCTTTAATTACATTTTCTTTCACTCCACTTTACGGTCATCATCAATATGTTATATCTATCTTCCCTTACAGGCGAATCACAATATTTCGTAGATCATTTAACGTTACATAAACATGTATATGTACTCTACCTATTTATCTGCACAAACAAGAAAACAACATTTACAATTTATATACGATGCATGTTCTTTAAGTAAGTATCGTAGCGCTGCGGTCAGCGTTCCGCGTATGCGCACTGAGTACCTACATCTCTCTCCTACGCACTGACACCATTACGCCCTTGTTTACGTTGTTTACTGAGTGTTTAAGATGCCTCCAATAATCTAAAGTCCGGACTGTTATACGATTCCTTAGTACTAAAGGACTAAAACCGATTGATACTCATCGTGAGATCTGTGCAGTTTACGGAAAAAACATTATGAGTAATAGAATGGTAAGGAATCTGCGCCGTGCAATCCAGAACAAAAAACATGGCAAATTGGGCAAGGGTATCGTTTTGCTGCATGACAATGCCCATCCGCATGTGTCTCATCACATCTTTTCACTGGAAAACTCTAGATCATCCTCCGTACAGCTCCGATCTGGCACCCAGTGACTACCATTTGTTCTTGCACTTGAAGAAACATCTGGGCGGTCAGCGTCTTCAAGACGATAACGAAGTCAAAACAGTTGTGATGCAGTGGTGGCGAAGCAAGTCAGCCGGCAGAGTTCTATGAGAAGGGTATTCAAAACCTGGTCAAACCCTATGAGAAGTGCCTCAATATTGAAGAAAACTATGTAGAAAAGTAGATTAAGGTACAGGCCTTCGTGTAAAAATAAAATTATTAAGATATTTTTGCACGTTTTTTATTAATTTCAAAACGGTACCTATTTAAAAGAAAAACATGCATCGTAACTACTACACGGATTTGTTCAAAACATTTTGAGAAAGACGATTACGTGCGCAATCTAAAACATGAACTGCCTCGCTATTCTCGTAGAAATGGTGGAGTTAGGGTGTTGAAAAAGAAAGCTACTCCTTCAGAATATTACTATTTGAGAAAAATGCAGTTTTATTTTTTTTTTTATTTTTTTACTTTTCAAATCTCATATGAGATGTCTAAGGTTAAAATGCTAAAACGGCTAATTTGCCTGTTGTGCAACACAATTGTCTTTAGTTTTTAATAGATCTTTAAAAATAGCTTTTTCTACTTTTAATTTAAAAAAAAACAACGTTTCATTTTGCACTGTCATTAATTTTATTTACACCCTGGACCGGTTTCGACTTACAAAATCATTATCAACAGGTCGTTGCAAGTCGAAACCGGTCAAGGGTGTAAATAAAATGAGTGACAGGCCAAAATTAAACGTTGTTTTATTTCTACATGAATATGGTATGTCACAATGTTAAAACCAAATCCATAAATTTTCTAAAAAGTTTTCTGCTTTTCTTTATTGTACATTGTTCTGTTTGATCTACATTCCAATGAACCAGATTTTACTTAAAGATTTAGGATAAAAATTAAAAATAAATGTCTGTGCTAATATAATAGTGTAATATTTAATATTGTTCACAACAAACTTTCTAGTTTTTATATTTAAATTTTTATTTGCGTTTATATTATATTATGTGAACAGTTTTTATTTTACCGCGACGTAAAAATCAATTTTTCATTCAAGAGAAAGAAAAGAAGCTATAAAGCAACGTTAAAAGCCAATAACATGGAAAGCATTTCCATAAGTCATACATAATATCGCTCACCGAATATCACGTAGCTACGTCACTGCGCGCGTCGACGATATTGAAACGGTTAGATACCTTGCTTTATTGTATCATGATGTTTCATAACAAAGCAACGATGTAATCACTTTTTTATCCGAAAAAGAAGGAATTAAAATCTTTTTTCGTCTAAATATTAAGATCAGTTATCTCAAATTTTGAACGCGTCCTACCAAGTAGGCACAACGAACCGAAAACCGTAACCCACGACCGGTTTCGACCTATCGGGTCTCATCAGTTAAGCGTTGGCAGAAAGGCCTTTACAGGCTATATTATAAATATAAATATAAATATAAATATAAATATAAATATAAATATGGAATCAACAGAAACAACTACTCCGAGGGCTAATACCCCTACCGGCATTGAATTACACTATTGATTCCGATGTATTATTAGACGAAGATATAACATATCCAAAAAAGAAGGAATCAAAATCCTTATTCGTCTAAATATTAAGATCAATGATCTCAGGCACAACGAACCGAAAGCCATGTCGATAGGACGCGTTCGAAATTTGAGATCACTAATCTTAATATTTAGACGAATAAGGATTTTAATTCCTTCTTTTTTGGATATGTTATATCTTCGTCTAATAAAATACATCGGAATCAACAGCGTAATTCAACGCCGGTAGGGGTATTAGCCCTCAGAGTAGTTGTTTCTGTTGAATCCATATTTATATTTATATTTTATATTTAATCACTTTTTTAATTTTGCTTTTATTTCTATCTAAACTACCCAACCAATAACCTACTCGTACATTTCGAAAATCATTAACTTTGAACGAAGCATTGTCGGAAAATTATTAAAAAAAAAACATAAACAATACCTAATGATTTAACCACATAAATTAATATCGGATTCGCGAAGGGTAGGTACAGTTCAACCAAACGTCAACCGCAACACCTCGGCGTAATAGTTGTAATCTAATTTAAGAGGATAACTTAACCTAGTTTCATGATGTAAACTAGGTATCAGTCCTTACCTACGGAACAAGGAAGATTGGATGTTACATACTCCTCAACTATGTATGTCTTAGTTATAATTTAATTTTCATGTTGATATAAGAGGCCGACCGATTAAAACGGCATCTACACATGCATGAAAACCCACTAGGATGACTACTATCATTTATGGGCAGCAAATTTTGCAGTAGGGTCTAGGAGTACAAATATATTGTTGTATTGTTGCCGATTAGAAGCATATTTGCGATTATATCCAATTTCGTGTGCGTTTATGACTAATATTCATATGAATTCAAACTCAAGTGAGATAAAATTTATCTACCTATTTTGTTCAGGATTTAAATGATAGAACTGCTGTTGCTAATTTAAATACAAATAATTGGAGGAAAAAATAATAGGGATTGTATTTTTCGTAATATCCATTGATATTCAAATAAATAAAACAAAGGTATTGATTTTCACAATTTTATTCACACACGTGACGATCGTTTCGCTAATAATATATCTTCTTTAGACAGGGAGTATTTACTACTAAAGTTATTTAACAATAAAAGTACTTATATAATCAGATGGTATTTATAATAAATTTAAGAGGGGAGAATTATTGCATTCTGTTTGGTCATTCATTAAAATATCTATTTTTTTGAAATTATTAATTTCCAAAGTTTCTAATAGTGTTAATTGAATTCTCTTACTTTCTATATGTAAAATGTCCAATTTATCATTAAATTGATGTCCTTCCATAGTGGCATGGTTGGCATAAGTATAATCTGTGTTATTTCTTGTATAACTATTTTTATGTTCAGACGAACGTTTTTTGAAGCTTCTCCCTGTTTGTCCTAAGTAAATTTTTTGGCACGACCCACATGTTAACTTATAAACTCCTGATTGATTTTCTTTTATAACTTCATTTTTATTATTTTTTATAATACTACCTAATGAGGAATTCGTTTTAAATGTAATATCCATACCGCATTTCTGTAGATAATTGACTATTATATATATATTATAGTTAGCGTTCAATATACCACAAACCTGCCCATACGATTTAACGATACAAAAAAACTCGATGTAACACAAATTAACTGCTTATAACAGCATGACACACAGACTTCAAGTATCCCTATGTCAAGAGATAATTACAATAAAGTTAAATATAATTAAACAAATAGCGTACAATAATGGTTACAATCCAAAATTAATTGAAAATATAATAAACAAGAAACAACAAAAAATAGCACTACAATTAATCTATCCGTTTGCAATAAACAAAAAAACTAAATACAACTATATCTTGGACCATTTAGGAATGAAATAGTCAATTATTTACAGAAATTCGGTATTAATATTACATTTAAAACGAATTCCTCATTAGGCAGTATTATAAAAACAAAGTTATAAAAGAAAACCAATCAAGAGATTATAAGTTAACATGTGGGTCTTGCCAAAAAGTTACTTAGGACAAACAGGGAGAAGCCTCAAAAAACGTTTGTCTGAACATAAAAATAGTTATACAATAAATAACACAGATTATACTTATGCCAACCATGTCACTTTGGATGGACATCAATTTAATGATAAATTGAACATTTTACATATAGAAAGTAAGGGAATTAAATTAACACCATTAGAAGCTTTGGAAATTAATAATTAGAAAAAACTAGATATTTTAATGAACGATCAAACAGAATGCAATAATTTCTCCCTCTTAAATGTATTATAAAAACCATCAGTTTTAGTCAGTAGGCGCTACGGTGAATCCGACACTACCCTCTCGGGAGTGTCTTTTGAAGATTTCCCCTCCTCGAGAATAATCCAAACAAAAAATAAATAAATATCTTTAGTAGTAAATACTTCCTGTCTGAAGAAGCTAATAGCTAAACAAATCGTTCCGTGCGTGAATAAAACTGTGAAAATCAATACCTTTGTTTTATTTATGATGTTGGATTTTCATCAAGTAAAGGTCCAATCTATTCAATATTCAAATACGCTCAAAAAGATTCATTTATACGGAATTTAGGTATCTGCATATTCAATTCGATGATAGCATGATGCGTAAACTGGTTCAATACGTACGTGTATATCACAAAAAAAATTTATTCACTTACAATTGTGCTGCTCTAAATTATATTTATCCGAACATTCTTTTGAGCTATAAAATACAATATGCTACTTCTAAATGTAGTACCTAAATCATTCAATTATGCATGTTACTGCCCGGAGCTGAAAATACATTTAGTTTTAATAATTGTCAATTTATTTCAAATGCACTGATCAAACATGAAAAATATGTATAGTAAAACAAAATACAACCTTTGCTTCTTTATTTTATTGGGTAATGGACAGTTGCGCGCCCCAGTCAGAAAACATTCTAGGTTGTCGAATTTTATAGGTCAATTCTACGTCGATTTCCCAGGGTACAATTGCGCACCTCATATTATTACAGATAACAGTTTTTGGTCGAAAATGTATCTGAATTACCATTAATTGATCGCTATTCCGATCTTATTAGATGTCATTAGCACACCTTAGGTAGCATCAGTAAAATACTGACTAAACCGATGTTCTTCGATAAAAAGAAATTGATTTAATATCGTATTAAAGGCGGTTTGTCGACGTCTACCGATACTTACTGTTAAATGTGGTATACTGTATGTTTAAAAAGATCTTATGCAGACCCGGCTCCTCCATTAGGTCATTTGGTCAATGATCCTCCCCCCAATATATTTCCAAACAAAAGTATAGTAATGATATAAATTAAATAACATATTTTTTCATTATCTTTTAAATTCGGAAATTCCCTTTTTAGTCTAACTATTCTAAGCGTATAAACTCGACCCATTTACCACTTTGCATCTCCTTGGTGGTACTGATTAGATTATTTTCATTCGTTGGCTCTTGGCATAAACCGGGCTGGCAGCCAGCGATGACCGCATTACTTTAGGCGGAAGCGAGTGTCAGCCGAGTTTTTCCAATCTAATTTGTATTATGTTATACGGCTTTCTGAAGCAGTATAAGGGCAAGGTTTGGGTCAACAAGCGCGGCGAGGAAAATACAGTATTTTTGGAGGTGTTTTTGTTTGCTAGCAGTTTTTTGTAGATCGAGTTATATACTTATATATTTATGGTTTAAATTAATATTTTTTGTCATATATGTACTTATTTTTAACCAATAGTTGCTGTCACACATTTGACATCATGTTTTTCTTGAAATAAAAATCAGTTAAAACATTTTCAGAATTGATAATTTTGTGCCGCCCGAAAAATTGACCACGAACCGCCACTGGTATTACGAAATGATCTATTTGACAAATTGAATCCACAACTCAGCTTATATTATTTGATGAAATACCACATTTAGCAGTAAGTATCAGCATACGGCGATATTAATTGTTACTGTAACTAATTTCTAGATTAATTGTATCAGCCTGTACTTTTTGGAAATTTAAATACATATTGAAATTTTAAATCAATAAAACACAATATCCACTATATTGTGTTTTATTGATTTAAAATTTCAATATAATTTCTAGATGGCGCACAAATGTTTGTTTTCAAGAAGGGAACTAAGCCTAGTAAAAGAAAAGTAAAAGTATAAATAGTTCCGATTCGTTCTTGGATCCGCTGCTATTTGAAATTTTCGTTAATCAGTAAAGTCTCAGTGAAATTGTTCAAAATACCGAATTCGTAGATTTATATCATAACAAGCAAAACCCTTTTTTAAAATATGTTTATTAATGATTTCAAAATAAATAACTAGACAGTATTGAGCAGCGTGTTTCTTGTAATTCCGTGATTTCAATTCGATGTGCTTTTCGTAGAAAGTTCCGGAATTCTATTAAACAATTAGATCAAAAATATACAAAATACATAATGATATTTATGGAAAAAGACGTAAAAATAGGCCACGAGCAACCAAGAAAATCAATTATGGATAAAAAGCTCAAAAAGACCAATCCTTTAAGACGCATCTATTCAAAACATGTCAAAGTCAAGCGTATTTAGAGCAAGGCGGACATTTAAAATATTCTATTTCAAACTATATTAAAATGCTTCCGTAGGCCCCATCAGTATTTTATATATCTAATATTCTAATATTTAAGTTGATGTGCTATTAACTTACATTTTCATTACAATGCATTTTCCACCGAGAAAAAATAATGTAATGTTGGCCTTCATATCTAAGATTGTACGGTAATTAAAAGAAACTTGTCAACAAAAAGAGAAGGAGGAATTGTTTCTCCTAAACTTATTATTTCTTTGGTAAAAAGTTCCTTGCAATTTCGCAGAAAGACCATTTTCCAGGCATCGTTATAAAGACGGAAAATGTTCATTTTCCCGTAATGTCTTACATAACAATAAATTGGGTTTTACAATCCATCATAAATTTTATTTTTCACGGGGCGTTATCATGAGGTTATGTGTCGTGAGATGTCAGTCAAGGGAAAATAATTTTTCATTTAATTTGCTACAAGATTTCGAAATGATAGCAACGAGATATCAGTTAAATTATTATTTCCGCTATAAAAAGTAAAAAAGAACTAATCAAGTCGAATTAAGCACTTGGCAAAAGTAAGTACATTTTATAACAATAAAAATTGAAAATGAAAGTTGAATTTTTTGGAACTATTCTTTATAATTCTAATTTTTGGGTGGACAAGGTTCAATTACTTTTTTACAAATAAAAAAACACTTCATTGATTTATTTTTAAAAAAGTTTTATGTTTCACCAAGTGTTAACTACATCCATACTAAATTTTAAGATTCAGTTGTTTAGGAGGTTCGGGAGTTATACTGTTAATAAAATAGTTTTCCACAATAAATAATAGTTAACTAATTATACGAGACAAGTCTGAAAACTTAGTTTGGTTAAGCTGTTATATGGGAAATGAAATAAAAGACGTAGAAATAAAATAACACAAATTACAAACACAATTTATTGTACCACAATTCACATTTCGCCACACAGTGGCTTCTTCAGGTGGAAGAAAGAAATACAACTTAAACTAAGTAACAATTCGCTTAAATACTAATTACAAAAGGGGAGAGAAAAAACGTATTCTATTAAATGTTCAACAAAGGAGTATTCTAGGTGTCTAATTGGTCTTTAATGATCATACCTTTTTTATTTCGTTTATTGATTTCCAAACTTTCATAGAGACCTTTTTGAAATTTTCATCGCAACTGTGATTATTTTTAATTAGATGTAGCGCATAAGTAGAATTATCGTTTTTATTTTCAAAACACTTTTTGTGCTCTTTAATACGATCTTTAAAGCACCTACCAGTTTGGCCTATATAAGATTTATTGCAACTACTGCAATTTAATTTATAAACCTCTGATTTTGTATCTCTCTTAGAAAAAACTTTATTATTTTTTTATGTATTACCACGCCTGTTGTTTGTTTTAAGGGAAATTATTGAATATGAGTGAATTAAAATTAGTTTTTTTGTTAGCTATATACGGATAAACAAAATTAAATGTTTTTCTAGATGATTTTTTATTAAGTATTCTTGTTACGATTATATTAAAGCTTTAATATTATGGAGTTACAATATTTAAAATCTTCCTCGATACAATTTGAAATAAAAGATGCTAAAAACTAAACCCCAGATGAAAAATAAGCATTTTACGAGTGCGTGATTTTTAGCGGTTTTAATAAAAGGGGAACCATTTATATTTTTCATTTGATTTTTAAAACTTAACGTCCATCTTGTTTCATTCCTAATTTTTAACAGTTTCAGCAAATTAAATTTTGCGGATTTGTTTCGTACAATTAGTTACTTACTACTTTTTGTGCAAAATTAATTCTTTTTTGCGCAAGCCTCCTTAATTACAGATAGGTATTTTTATATTTGTCCTATACCCTAGTTCGGCTAAAGAAATATATATTAAACGAAAAGGAAACTTTAAATGATTTTTAAATAGATTCGCAGATGTCCCAATGTGCTTTTTATACACTTATGTTACATAATGGTTTAGGTCACAATTTCATTTCAGTAGAATCGAAAACCGCCCAGTCCTACTTTCGACTTTCGAACTCGACAATCCCTATGGCAGTTTTTACCCAATTTCCTCGAAATCCACTAAAATATAGGATTAAGGCAAAGCCTAAACGTGGACCATAATCAGCCCTTTCTCTCAATAATAGTACTATTACCGCATACGAGATTGATCATCAAAGAATAATTCCTTTTATTTTCTATAGAGTTCGTTTTTATTTCCTAATTCAATCCTACTATATGTAAAGTATATACACTTTCCGACAAAACTAAAGCAACTGTTTAAAAAACAATTCCGTAGGTACCTTTGTAGGTCATTTAAATATTCGACCAAAAATGTATTTTCCCTTACTTTGGTATCATATGTAAAATATAATAAAACATTTTCAGTAATATTGGTTCACATTCATGTCTAAATATTTTACTCAATTAAATGAGTAAAATCATACGGAACAAAGGTAAACTAACTTTTACAAAAATTATTTTTTATTTGACTAAACAACAGGAAAAAAAACAAATACGGTTGGATAGTTATAGAAATAAATTTAATAATAATAGGGTATCCATTGTTATAACTAGAGTTTGAAAAATATGCATTTATAAATCGTGAAATAGGCATGCATATATGCACCAAGAAATAGTAAAATATGCACTTATATATGCAAAATAAAATTCTGATTTGATTACTCATTTATTATTTATTGTTACATTATTAACAAAAAAATACAATACATACAATATACTACACTAAATTACAAATGTTTTCCTGCATGAAAACAATAAGTCACTAAATATTTCTCCAAGTTTTCTAAATTAAAATTATGTCGTTTTTCGGTGAAGATCGATTTATATACGGAAAATGATCTTTCTACGTCACATGAAGTGATAGGAGCAAACATAAAACAGTTTCTATTAAAAATAGAAGGAATTAAAATCCTTATTCGTCTACATTTTAAGATCAAAGATCTCACATTTTGAACGGGTCCTAACAAGTAGGCACAACGAACCGAAAGCCACATCCCACGACCGGTTTCGACCTATCGGGTCTCATCAGGTGGGCGCTGGCAGAAAGGCCTGTACAGGCTATATTATAAATATAAATATAAATTGTAAATCTTCTTAAAATTTAGACGAATAAGGATTTTAATTCCTTCTTTTTTAAATATGTTATATTTTTCGTCTAGGAGTCCATCGGAATCAACAGTGTAATTCAATGCCGGTAAGGGTATTAACCCTCGGAAGAGTTGCTTCTGTTGATTCCATATTTATATTTATATTTACAGTTTCTATTGTTTATACTTCCAACATAATCGTCAATTCTGGCATCATTATCATTACTTTTAATTATATTATTTATGTTTTGTAGTATGCCGTATCCTTTGTTTTTGTGGATAATTTTAGAAAATTTTTCCTTCATTTTATTGGCTTTAGAATTACTAATGGCATCAATTTGTTTTTTTAACGCGTCTACTATGCTAATATTTTCATTGAGAGAAAGTCCCTGTGCTTCTAAGGCAGTTATTGCCTCCGCAATTTTAACATAATTTGAATTAATAAATTGTAAATCTTTTTTGACCGTTTCTTTTTTAAAAATATCAACGCATTTTTTGATTGCTGCTACACTTTCAACGTCAAATTCAGTAATTACACTTTTAATACTCTCATAATTTTCCGCCAAAAAACTAACACATTTTAGCCAGGTCCCCCATCTCGTTAGAACTGGCTCTGGTGGTATACAGGCGTTCACGGTAATATTTCTTTGTAAACTTGAACACTTAGAGGCGCTTTTATAAATACTTTTTTAACATTTGTTACTAAGCTATTGACCAATCTGTATTCATTTCTGACTGTCTCAGCTACTCTATTTAACCCGTGTGCTAAGCAAGTGCGATGGATTAAATTGGGATAGAAATTTTTTATGTTTTCACCGGCTTTCATCATGTAGGGAGCAGTATCATTCACCATCAGCAATATTTTTTTCTTTTGGTACTGGATTTGGTAGATAAAAATTTGTTAGAGTTTCATCAACAAATCTACAACCAACAGCGAAAATGGATAGACCTCTGAAGAAGCTCGCCACTCGTGCTAGCGAAACGTTAGGAAGCAATTCCAACCGACGACGGCCTGTACACCCGAAGAATGACAACATCAGTTAATCTAGCGATTGTTAAATTATTCGTTTTTTCTAATGCCTTTACACTAATTAAATATCCTTTGGTTGAATTATTTTCAACTAAGCTTCCTATTATCAAATTGGCAATTATCTGCTTTTAACAACAATTATTCTTGGTACTGACATCCACCGATTTCTTTGATTTTCTTATCCATCCAGAATGTACTTTTTCTAGGTCGTCCTGATTTCGGATTTTCTTTACATACCCTTTTTCATTGTAACTTGAAATGTTTTGGACACACTCAGTTTGGGTACTACCCTTATTTCAGCGCCTACACCACATTGTATAATTAGTAATATGAGCTTCGTCCGATGCAGCTAATGTTTGGCGACATATGTCACGAAAGTTTTCGGAAAATTTTTGCCTTATGTTTTACTAATTAAAAAGTAATTTAGCTACTGCTATATTGTATCTCCCTCTATGCCCTTTGAAAATGATTTCTTTTCAAAAGTACCAAATATCCTAATTTAATATACAAAATGGAACTAAATGTGAATTGAATTAATTAATTCGACACACATCCGCTGCGAAAAGTAGTAGTGGTAATTGGGGTGTATCCTTTCAGTTTATTTAATTTAGATAGTTTAAATTTTGCTACTCTTTTACATAACTTTCTGATAAAATTAATATAACAGAGAGACGATTGTATCCTAAATATTTACCAATATTTATTGGTCCTCCAAAGCCATGTACCCCACTGATAAGACGGGGTACAAGTAGTAAACTGTATTGAATTAGCGGATACTTGGTTGAAATCTAACATATTGAAATAAACACACAGTTGATAACTTCCACAATTTATTAAATAAACTTGACACGTGTTTCGTCAACACTGTGTGTGTAAGATGTTCGTTAAACGAATTCTAAAATTTCTTCCCGTCTGACCTATATAAATTTTTGAACAAGAACCGCAATTAAGTTGGTATATGCCTGGTTTTGATAATTTCTCTACTTTGTATTATAGTCTGTTTCGTACTTTAGGCGTCTGTTTTTCGTAATATTGTTGTTTTTTACTTTTGAGCAAAAAATACTGGATCGGCAGAAATTTCTAAACTTATTAGCGTTCACTGGTGCGGCTCGTTTTACAGAACTCCATTAACAGAACATTTTAGCTGGTCTCACTGCAGTCCAGTCAATTAATGCAACGAAACCAATAGTATTAAACGGTAATGCCTTTAGTTTTTGTTCGTTTTTTCGAAAATTCTCATTTAGTTGCATAAGTTGGCGATGGCTTACTGCGTATCTGCCGACAGAGGTTTTATTAACGCGATTTAAACAGTTCAGGTTTCAAATTCAATTTGCACCGAGATAATTAGGGAAACGACTCTCATCCGTTTAAGTAAATGGTTAGTTGGACTATATTTCCTACTCCCTTAGTTGTCGCCACTCTCTCGACTGTTATTCCTTTAATTCCTCATCTGGTACGGGATTAGGGGAATTTAATGTAACCCTAAGAAATTGGTATAAATTTTGTTTTTGATCTGTTTTCGTTTCGAACGTTTAAATCTTCTTACATCAACCGGAGATTTACGTCTTGAAATCATGTCCTAGTTTGTAATCACATCTCACGGTTCTTGCGTGAATATATCTACAAGGTAGACAATCGTAAACATTTTTTTATGGAAATTTGATGTCGTCCTTATGTTCAAAATACACATCTCCTACTAAAATGCAGTGACATGGACAAGTTTTCGTAATGTAAATACTACAGTCGGTGCGGTGCTATAAAAATTTACTATTTTTAAAATGTGCAAACTTAATTGTTCACACTAGTGTAGTTCAAATTGATGCGAGTCAAACTGCCTTTCAACTTTTAATTATTTAATAACAACTAACACTACACTGATATTTACAATAAATGCGATGCTACTATTTTTGATTTTTTTTTTGTATAAATGTTTAAAATAGTTGTTGTATGAATGATGAAATGATTGAATGTTGAATTATATTATGAGTTTTAATAAAAAAGAAAGAATCGTCGAATACTTCACAAAATGTATTTTATTTTATTTTAACAAATATATAAATGTTAACATTTCAACTACCATGTGGCCATCATCAATGTAATGAATACAATAACAACAAAACAAAAATTAATTTTAATTTATACATATTTTGAAGCAAGAGAGATAAGTGGATTGTTCGAATGATGTGTGCCGAAATTCATAAGGTTATTCCTATACTTATTAATGTAAACAGCTTCATTCGTAATAAGATTTAAATGTTTGTTACATGGTTTTACCAATTCTAAATTATTTAAATCAAAATTATAGTCGTTATTTAAGAAATGGGAAGCTACAGCAGATTTTTCAGGGTTATTATTTTTTAAGTGAAAGAAGTGTTCTTTACATCTGGTGTGTATAGTTCTTTTTGTTAAACCAATATAAATCTAGTCGCAGTTATTGCAACTAATTTTATATATTCCAGATTCATTTTTAGCATCATCCTTGTCTTTTGGGTTTCCTAGCACGTTATTTAGTTTATTTTTATTGTTCAAAAAAACTGGCTCTATATTTACTTCTTTAGAAATATGTTTAATGGTTTTTATGAAATTGTGATGAAATGTGAATTTTCTTTTAATTTTATTTTTAGATGGTTGTACTAAAGTTGCAGTTTCTTTGATTTCTTTCCTGAATTTTTGTTTGTATTGTGGTATTAACATATAAAGGTGATACTGGAATAAAGGGTTTTGTGGGAAAATCAAATATATCGAACTCATCAGAATTATTATCAAGAAATTTTGTATGTAGCCTCTCAAATAGAAATAAAAAATCGTTTAAGCTTTCTTTCGAAAATTGAACTATAAGTGATGAAATCTGAATTTGTCCTTCGAAAACTTAACAAATATAAAATTTATATATGTATATACAACTTACGCTACAAAATTTAACAATAATTTTATTGTTATTCATTGACAATTTAGTACCGACAGCAGTCTTAAAAACGTTTGATGGTTCCCTTGTTTGCAAATATGTTCTTGATAGAATTATGTATTACTATTAATATTATTATTAATGCAATGTAATTTTCGATTGATATTATTGTTTTACACGGAATCATTACCAGTTCCACAATCTTCTACGTTTAATTCAATTACCATTTCAAAACACATTTCTACACAGATTTCCAGGAAAATTATATAATACAATGAAGTTTGCGTATACTCTGTTTTCCGGGAATATGTTGCCATAATCAGATTTTTCAACTGAAAGTGTGGTAATTAATACCAGCTAATTAATAAGTAATTATTAAACCATGTGCTTTTGTCTTCTTAAAACTGTTCATTTGATTTTTCATCAATTATCTCAATAATACAGAAAATTATGAAAATTTGCACATATTACATTTACCACTACCTACTTGTTTGTATATTATATTTATTGTATCTGAGAAAATTTATCTATTTTATGCACAGGTACAATAATAAAACTGTAAACTTTCCGTGTTTGTACATTGAACATATCTGCAAAAGACTTTCAGTACTTTGCGCATACGACGTACTTAATACTAGTTTGACCCATCCATAATTGGATGGATGGGTGCCGTTATAGATGGTTCATATGAATATGATCATTTTGATGTTTTTTAATTACGTAAAAATTCTGATTAACCGACAACATCCTGGACATCGAATGTAAGCGTGTTATTTAGTTCCATCCTTTAATCAGATGTTTTAATAATTACGTAATTCTATAATTTTGTATCATAAGAGGAGATAGCTCCCTCCGCACAATTACATTACAAATATATCTATACGCTACCAACACCTACCACTTTACATAATATATTTTAGACTGCCGTGTCAGGTAACTAATAGTTTGATAAATAAAACTAAGCAACAATAACAATAATAACAATAACAATATATTTAAAAACGAGAAGGCGAAAGGAAATTATTTTTACTGTTTGAAGACTCCTTGGTAAGGGGGAAAAAACTAGAATCAATTTGAAATTCTGAAGTAAAGGAAAGGGTAGTAGATAAGAGTAGGGTGCCAATAGGAAGTACGAAAGAATGGAAAATTTTGAGACGAGAAATATGACCAAATAGAGCAACGACCCAATCACCAAAGAAACCTATCGTAAAATTGTAATTAGGGAGGACATCGAAGGACAGGCGTCATGCGGTTAGTAGGTACATGAAGTTGAAATGTTACAGTAATAAAAGTTATTGGCACAGATGGACAGAATACAAAAGTTTTTGCAGATGATGTTAAGAGATATTTACATAGATTCACAAAAGAAAATTTATACAAAAGAATATTTCTACATAAGAATTTTTATACACAGGGTGTTATACTATACAGGGTGTACGACCGCCACAATATTATTAAATAGTAAAGAGTGAACTCTAAAGATACGGATATTCTGTAAACTTACATTTTAATTATTATTAGCATGTTTCTATTTTTGCCGTTTGTTTTGTTTTGTGTTACTTTTAATAACAACCACTCTTGGCGTTACAATTACAAGTTAGTCTTGCTAATTGATTAAATCTTGATCTTGTTAGTACAAGTCTATTATGATCATCGTTACTTTATTCAAAATTGCTCCAATGTGTCTGTTTCATCTTTTATCGATAGTATAGTTTTTCTGTAGAATTTCGCCACTTGAAATTCTGTTACACCTTTAATAGTATTTAAATTTGACGCGATGGGGAACTAGTAAAACATATTCATAATATTCATGATAGAACAAAACATTTATAAGTAAGAATCCCTTACAATATTGATTCGGCTTATTAGGCCATTATCAAAAAGTTGTTTGGAAACACTGTTTTATTTTTATTTTTTGTAAAACTTTAGAACAGCAGTGTTTTATTATAAAAGTTATTCGATCATTGCCTAGTTACTATCTTGAAACGTTTGCTAATTCAATAGTAAATAGAGTGTAGTCCCATTAATAAAATATGAAATACTGTTCTGTTATTATTTCGATCCGTCTAAAATTATTATTTTCGCCTTTTAACGTGGCCTTGAAGAAATCTGTCCTCTAGTATAAAAATAAGTTGTTATTCTATTCCCAATAGATAATAATCTACACAAAAAATGCCGATTAAGTAGTCAAAAGCTTTAGATATCCTTGAATTGACTTCTAATACAGATTGTTTTAACTATACGCACTATATCGTCTATGGATTATAACGATGATCTTTGAAGAATAACAGTTTTGTGTTAACACTAGACCTGTTTGCGTGTGATTTTGATTCGGGAGTGTTGTAAAAGATAATTGAATTGAAATATTTTATTTTACCACAGTGGTGCTGATAAACAATTATTTTTGGAGTAATTGCTATATATTAAAAAGTGTCTCAATGAAAGAAGGAATCGTGAGATAAAATTAACAGAAGTAACATTTAAAAAAAAAAACTAATTATTCGTACATGGAATTGGTTCTACTTTAGCGTCACTACATTGTACTCTTTTGGGATAAGATTTAAATTATGTGTAGCTATTAAACTTGTTGTCAAAGTTTTAAATAATATCGTAGCTTTTAAATAATAAAAGTAACTAAAAATAATTTCATATAAAATGTTTTTATATATGGATGTTGTCTGATGAAGTTCCAGTGCTTACAGAGTCGTGTTAAAATAACTCAGGTGAAGCCCGAGTTGACAGTCTACATGGACAAAGTTCCACAGATCACACAATCCGGGTGAAGCTCGCAGTGTTCTATTCTCAAAGTCTTGTCAAAAGAATCCGAATGAAGTTCGCAATTGACAGTCTACTTTGTCTTTTAATTTTTTCCATTATAAATCCTGGGTCGCATCCTTTCTAATCCTCATGTTTCATTGTACTTAAAGCGGAAACGGATAGCGTCCGCTAAGTCCTCCACTTCATATCAGCCGTTGTTCAGAACTTTACATATCCTAAAGTGTCCATTTAGGTAACAGTATGCCACCGATCCTAATATTTTCTATGCAAGTTTGATGCAACCAAACGTGGTCATGTTTTTTGTACCCTTCAACATTATCATTTTCCTTTGATACAGTGAAAGCATTCAAATGTTGCTATGGATGTATCTCCTTCAAGGCTTGATATACAAAATCTTGGACATAATGGCCTTCTCTTGGTCAGTGACTAACCGATGTGATACACTAAAAGGCTTAAACATATCTTTAAATGTGTTGATTACATTTGGGATACTGATGTCTAGTAAGGGGTAAAATTGCATAATTATATCTTAAAGATATGCGGATTTCGTTTTTTTTTTTTGTTTCTACAAATGAGCCCAAATGGTCAGCGTAGATTATATGAAATTCTATAGTATTTTTGGGTTGTTTGCAAAAAGCAGACCTTCTTTTAGAAATTGTTTTGAAATCAATACCATTTAGACAATTATTAAGAAACTTGGTATTGAAACAACGCAATTTTAGACATCAAAACTTGCCAGTGGTAAAAGAATGGTGGCCAGTAGTCATGTGTCATTTTCAGAATCGGGTTTGTGAATCCTATTGTCCCCAATCATGCATAAATAATTACTTATTTTATTTCGACCGTAATTTCTATATTATCATCGTCAATTTCCCCATGATTAAATTAACTCGGTCTTCGTTAGTCAAATAAACTTTTAGCTTATTAATTAGAGTAAGTTTTCGATAAACGTATTCATACCCTGGCGGAATGCTTTGTATGACGTTCTGTAATAGCCCTAACCAGTGTAAAGTTCGTTTAGGTTTAAAATCTTCAACACCTGTTTCAATCTCATCTACAGAGTTCAACCACTCACCCCTATCATGATACAATGGATCAAATTCCTGGACAATGTTATTAGAAAGAGAAAGATTACTTACAGTTGGTGCACATCTATGTATTAATTTATGATATTTCAATCACCATATACCTACGTATTTATTTTAAATATTTACCAAACGTAGTCTTCTATTCTATATAACACATGGGCTAAAAAGTTCCGGGCCTAACACATAGATGGCACTAGTTTTATTGCATTCAGCTCTTTTTCAGTTAGTACTAACCTTTAAAAGATAGCTGTTAAAATTTCATGATATTCTATTCATTAGTTTGTGAGTTATTGTGCTAAGAGAGACTTTATCTAGCTACTTTTGTTATTTTCAAAACAATGAATCAAAAACAATTTCGTTTTTTAATTTTACACTGCTTCTTGATGGGAAAAAATATCGCAAGCAATGAGAAATGGCTTGAAAAGTGTTATGGAGACTCCGCTCTATGGAAAACAACCGAAACAAAATAAAACGTTGGTTTGCTGTAGAGACAGAGATACTGATGATGTAGAACGCAGTGGACGTCCAAATGAGGCGGACACCACCACCAACACAAGACAACATAAAGAAATCCACAAAATCGTTTTGAATGACCGTGATTCTGAATGAAATGATAATGCATGAATTAGCTGACATCGTAAAGATATCATATCAAAAAAACGTGTTGGCCTTATATTGTATGAGCATTTGACTATGAGAAAGCTCTGTTCAAAGTGAGTGCCGCGTTTGCTCACTGTTGACCAAAAACAAGAACATGTTGATTATTCTGAGCAGTGTTTGGCCATGTTTAAACGTAACAAACCGGAATTTTTGTTTGAATTTTCTAGAAAAGGAATTTTATCCTTAGGATTACCAAGAACGGTTTGAAAAGTTAAAATTGAAACTGTAGACTATTATAAAATCACGTTTACGAAAAGTACAATGGAGTCCTCTAGCACATATTGGTCGTAGTAGTAAACTTAGTTTTACTGATGTATTTTTGAAGAGTTTAAATTTAAACATATTAACTAATTTATCAATTATATTACAATTATAATCATTGTCTTTAACAATATTTCTAATAGCACAAAACGTTTTTTTCTGGTAGATACCTATCTATCTCTATTTAGAGGAATAATTTGTAAGCTAACCCTTTAAATCTGTGGCGGTCGATACACCCTGTATATTATAACATTCTATGTACAAATATTCTTTTGTATTGTATTTCTTTGTGTATCTATGTAAATATTTCTTAACATCATCTGCTAAAACTTTTCTATTCTGTCCATCTGTGCCAATAACTTTTATTATTGCACTTTTCTATAATCCCGACTAATATTTAAACTTCATGTACCTACTACTACAATTTTACGATAGGTTTCTTCGGTCATTTGGGTCGTTGCTCTATTTGGTCATATTTCTCGTCTCAAAATTTTCCATACTCTC
Source organism: Agrilus biguttatus (assembly GCA_963921985.1). Lineage (NCBI taxonomy): Eukaryota > Metazoa > Arthropoda > Insecta > Coleoptera > Buprestidae > Agrilus > Agrilus biguttatus. The sequence goes on from OY998119.1 coordinate 30,639,227, forward strand.
GTACTTCCTATTGGCACCCTACTCTTATCTACTACCCTCTCCTTTACTTCAGAGTTTCAATCTTATTATTTTTTTCCCTCTGAGAGGAATCAGTTCTTATTTTACTTCGCTGCCTTCATGTTCATTCTATTTTAATTATTGTTGTTAATTGTGTAAATATATGTTGATTGTTATTTAGTGTGTAATTGAGTTCTGCAGAAAAACCCTCGAACTAAAAATCAAAACGAGCAAAAATACCGTCCACATATCTTAGCCATATTAGTATTAGCCAACCAATAATCAATTTCCCAATGTACAGTATACATATGTGTCTGTACATAAATTTCATAGTTAATAATTGACCTATAATATTTCACAATAATTTGTGAAACTGATTACTACGTATGCATATACGTACATTAACTTACTCTGGAAAATTATATCTCATATAGCCCGTTGTACAAAGCAGCTGTGTTTTCTCACCCCTTGAATATGTAACATTTATTACAACTACCGCTATGTTTTTGTAACCTAACGTGTTTGTCTTTTCCAGCTGTTCACATTCTTAGCAATTATTTTTAACCAGACATCGTTTGCCAAATTAGTTTTTGAAACAGTCGTCAAAATTTTAATTATACATTTTACGTACGTTATATTGTTGAAACTTTAATTTATTCGTGTTTATTGCTTTTTCTTTTCATAAACGAATAACAATAAATACACGAATACACTTTTTCTCGCGATTTTAATTATAACAAAACTTTTATGCTAGAAATTATCGGATGAGTTTAACAGAACCCAAATTATAAAGTTGCCAAATTCCAAGAATTCAATTATCTTACAATTTACTCATTTTGATTTACGCGTCTAATAACCAATGAAAAATGCTGCCTAAAATTTTCGTTTGGCAAGTTAATATCCTTAATAAAACTTTGATAGGCAATACGAATATTTCAAATTCATAGATTTATTTGTTTTATTTTATTTTACAATCTCTGCATAACAAATCAATTACACAAATTAAAAACATGCTGTGTAAAGTCTATAAAGAAACTTATAGTCTAAAAGATATCAAAAAAAATCCTTATTCGTCTAACTATTAAGGACCAATGATCCCACATTTGGAACGCGACTACCAAGTAGGCACAGCGAACCCAAAGCCATATCCACGATCGGTTTCGACAAGGTGGGCGCTGGCAGAAAGGCTTTTACAAGCTATATGATAAATATAAATATGGAATCAACAGAAACAACTACTCCTAGGGCTAATACCCCTACCGGTATTGAATTACACTGTTGATTCGGGAAGATTGTTAGACGAAGATAAAAAAATATCAAAAAAAAAGAAGAAAATAAAAATCCTTATTCGTCTAACTATTAAGGACCAAAGATCTCACATTTGGAACGCGTCCTACCAAGTAGGCACAGCGAACCCAAAGCCATATCCCACGACCGGTGTCATAACATCATTTGCAAACATCTATTGATGTAATTGGTCAAGGTGAAAGAGTACCTTATCAGGGAAGTGTAGGAATGTGTGAATGGGTTAGAGTGTATACCAGGGATAAATATAAAATTTGACAGTAGTAGGCGTTCCATGTTGAATATTTTCGGAATAAATATAAGTTTATTCTTAAGAAATTATTGTTATAACGTGGAATGTACTTGTTGTGAAATTTTTTTTTGTGTTCCTGTCCGGTTAAATACAATAGTAGCAATCTAAGAATATATTTAATTTATAGTTTTCTTTATGTGAAAGTATTTTTCAATAAACATATGAAGAAACAATTGATTGATAATATAAAATTCGACTGTCTAATATTATTATTTATATCTTATGTGTTAGCCACGGAAAAGCATATAAGTATCATCGTAGTACAGAAATTTATCGAAGAACAATTGCATTTGTATTGTAGGTACAATAACAAAATGCAATCTTCTGTTTTACTTATTGACGTCCATAAATCATAGACGGAGGTAGGGGTGACAAACTTTTGCTTATAGGATCGTAGAAATTAATTAACATTAAAAAAAAAGGGAATTTAAACTTTCACTGGTGTATTCTCGATGAAACATTTTTAATAAAGGAAACAGAAAAATAAAAGAAATGTTTCAATAAAACTGTTTATTTCTCGACAATTGTTTCGACCTCTAAAAGGTCATTTCAAGAGTACAATAGTAACTATGGCTATGATGTTAAAAATAAGCTTTTGTACATAAATAAATTATAAAATGGGGGTAAACGAAAACAATTAGAGTTGTGTGATTATTAATGTTGTGTTGTATATATTTATTTCTTTTTGATTATTAATTAAATTTTTACAATTCAAGATGAAATTTTATGTTTCCAGATCTTCTAGCAGCGTGAGTTTTTTACCTTTTAATTGAGTATGTAGTAGTTTTACGTTAATAGTATCTATTTTATGGTTGCTTGTGGTACAATGTTCTGCAAGGCCTGTTGTGTATTTTTTGTTTTTTTTACGCTATCCAAATGTTCTTTTAAGCGTGTTTTTATAGAACGACCACTCTGACCTATGTAAATAGCATCACAATGTTCGCAATTTATTTGGTAGACCCCACTTCTTTTTTGTTTGCAAGGCCTGGTGTGTATTTTTTGTTTTTTTTTACGCTATCAAAATGTTCTTTTAAGCGTGTTTTAATGGAACGACCACTCTGACCTATGTAAATAGCATCACAATGTTCGCAATTTATTTGGTAGACCCCACTTCTTTTTTGTTTGCAAGGCCTGGTGTGTATTTTTTGTTTTTTTTTACGCTATCAAAATGTTCTTTTAAGCGTGTTTTAATGGAACGACCACTCTGACCTATGTAAATAGCATCACAATGTTCGCAATTTATTTGGTAGACCCCACTTCTTTTTTGTTTGCAAGGCCTGGTGTGTATTTTTTGTTTTTTTTAACGATATCAAAATGTTCTTTTAAGCGTGTTTTAATAGTACGACCACTCTGACCTATGTAAATAGCATCACAATGTTCGCAATTTATTTGGTAGACCCCACTTCTTTTTTGTTTGTCTAAGTTACTATTGCACTCTTGAAAATGACCTTTTAGAGGTCGAAACAATTGTCGAGAAATAAACAGATTTGTTGAAATATGTGAATATTCATTTTCAAAACACCCGTATCATTTCATCATGAGCCGCTACTGTCGATATTGTTATGTTGTATTGAAATACATTTTGGATTTGATTATAGTCTTTGAAATTAAAGCGAATTTGTATCAAATGAAGACGAAAGAAATGAAGATGAATAAAGAATTGAACTAAATAAAACAAACACTAACAGCGATAAGAATTTAAATAACAACAACAAACTGGTAGGAAATTAATTATAAAAAAAGAGGTAGTAATTAACCGAGGTCGAAATCACAAGTGAAGATATTTTAGAAAATGAAATAGTTAGGGATACAAAATTATACAGATTAAGATAGGGAACCAGTTGGAAGATAGTACTCAAGATAAGAAATACTAAGAAAAAGAATTTAGCCCCAAACCGGCGAAAAGAAACATCATTAAATAGCAATTAGGATGGTACGAGAAATATAGACGTGAAGTTGTTAGTATGCAAAATTGAATTGTTAAAGGGACTATATGAAAGTACAGCAATGAAGTTATTTGAATAGAAGAGAATAGAATTTTTTAGGTATAAGGAATATAGTAGAAATGTTTGAAAAGATATTTAGATAGTGACAATAATAGAATAGTATTAATAATAGAAATATTTGAAGAGACAATGAAAACCGAAATTGAAATTGAAACTATTCAAATATTTACAAAATAATAAAAGAATAATATTTGAAAAGATAGACACAATAAAAATACAATTAGAAAATCAAACAAAATATTATGGCAAGTAAAGTTGGCACAACATTTTGTATGCTGTATTGATACTGATTAAATTCCGTATACAGATTTCACACTCGAATTCAAATCTGACCAATAAAATTGCTGCCCTGGCAACCAAATACTACGCTCGGCTGTTTAAATGTTTTTCAAAAGTTTCCTTGGAAAGGCTTACTTCCTTATTGGCCTTTTACATTTCGCAATTTCCTTTTCAAACAACAGAAGAGTCATTTTGGCCGAAATCCTCTGTTGTACTATGATATGTGGCTCCATGTAGAAGTTGAAGACTCCGCCTAGCTTTTTAATTAATAAATACCAGACGCACTACATATGTAGTTGTCCTTCCTCACAAAAAGAGATATTACAAAGATCACGCGAGCACAAAACATAGGACATGAATGAAAATTTATACGCTAGAATCGCAAAACTGTACGACTATCCGAATATAGAGGGAAAAACAGCTAGCCTTGGCGCATTCAATTAATTGCCTTCCACTTTGACAAATGAAAATTCATCTCTGTTGTTTTGAAAATGTACAGATACAAAACCCTTCTTACTGAAACTTTTAGTTATTTAGAAGAAACTTATTGCTATACTTTAACCGGTGATGATATATAATTAGAGATTGATACGGAAGCGTTTGCCCACTTGTTCTTTTTAGGAAAAACCTTCATTATCTGTTACTTTGTAATACAATCATATTAAAGTTAAGGTATATACAGGGTGTTCCACTTCAGTATTATTTGCAAATAAAAAGTCGTTAATTATCAATCATAACGATTAAGTAATTAAATAAGCATTAGTCTCATCCACTATAAAAGCATCAGCAGTTAGCCTTAGATGCTATGAAGCTAACTCAAAATAAGAAATGAGATCACAATACTACGTTTGTGAGTTTGTCTTCTTATACTTTTTTAGTGTTCGGTCCGACAACTGGTTGGACACACCTCCACTCCTCACTATTTTCAGTCAATTTTCGGATTTCTTTAAAAAATGGTTATTTAACACATGGGCTGAAAAGTCCCGGGCCTAACAAAGAAAACACGTTTTTTTTGTTCAAAATTGACTTTATTCATCAACGTAATCTCCATCAACAACATCCAACACAATCATTCCAGCGCCGCTCTAACATTTCAATACCACATTTGTAGTACAATTTATATTTTGTCTTAAAATAGGCCTGCGAACAGCCAGTAGTCGCTGGGAGCCAAATCTGGACAATACGGTGGAATTGCTCCCACATCAATTCGAAGTTCAATTCATGTAGTTTTGCCATTGTTTTGATGACAAATGACTTGTGACACGGTGCGTTGTCTTGATGAAATGAATTATTTTTCTTTTCCGGCCTTCAAACTCTCTAATAACGTTATATAATTAATACAATTCACTGTTGATGATATTTCCTTTCTTAAGATAGGAAGATAGTCGATGAATATTACAACATATCCCAAAATACCGATATTCCGAGGCCATAACCTTTCCAGCCGATTGTTGTGCTTTCGGGCGCTTTGGACTAGGTTCACCAGTTATTGTCCACTCAGATGACGATCGTTTTGATTCCGGAGTGAAGTGATCCATATTTCATCCATTGTCACATATGTTATCAACGCAAAAATTCCGGTTTATTACGTTTAAACCCACGTTGAACAGTCAAATGCTCATGCAATCAATATAACACGTTCTTTTGATATGATATATTTACTCACGCAATTTCACTCTTCGATCATTCAAAATGATTTTGTGGATTTTTTTTATGTTTTCTGGTATTACCGCCTCATTTGGACGTCCACTGCTTTCTGCATCATCAGTGTATCAGTGTCTTTACGACTACGTTTGAAGTCAGCAAACCAACGTTTTATTTTGTTTCGGTTGTTTCCGATGGAGCAGAGTCTCCATAACACTTTTCCACTTTTCAAGCCATTGCTCATTGTTTCGCTTGAACGGGATTTTTCCCATCAACAAGCAGTGTAAAATTAAAACACGAAATTGTTTTCGATCCATTGTTTTAAAAATAACAAAAGTAGCTAGATAAAGTCTCTCTTAGCACAATAACTCACAAACTAATTAATAGAATATCATGAAATTTTAACAGCTGTCATTTGAGTTTTAAAAGTTGTTAATTCCAAGTGGTCAGATAGAGTAAAAATGTAAGCAGCTCAACTTGTTGAGATAAATGGAAAAATTACAGTTAGTTACTTTTTTTAGTCTTAGGACTACTTTTTGTCTATAAATTTGCGGAGGAGTTAATAACGACGAAATAATACCAGATAACAAAGAAATAACAACAACATGTATTAACAACAATAACAAAGACACGCGTAGGTAGAATTAGACTTGACTGTAGAATGATTCGAGAGGAACCGAATAGTTTAGAAAAATTGAAGTATTTTGAAAACTGTAGAAGAGAAGAAAGGGTAGTAGGTAGAAGTGGGGTATCAATAGAGCGAAATTTGAATAATTGGATAATACTAGAGATCAGAAATACTAAGAAGTAGATTACAGTGCCAACCACCGAAGAAACCCGTCATAAAGGTGCAATTAAGAATGAATAGGGAGTACAGTCGTCATGCGGTTAATAAGTGAAACTGAAATATTAATAAGAATTATCGGAAGGTACAGTAATAAAATTATTTACACAGATAGGCAGAATACAAAAGAATTAAAATAGAACATTTGAAATATTTACAAGAAGACATACAAAAGAAATACACTTTATGACAATAGACATACATACATAAAAGAAATTGAATATAATAGAAATGCAATGTGAAATAATTTTTATAGCTGCAATAATTGAAAATAGAGAAAAGATTATTTAGATAGTATTTACATAAATTGAACAAAGAAATAAATTTGAATGGAAACACAAAGCAATAAAATAAATACAATGAAATGTTAAATCTAACTCGAACTATGTAATAATGTATTGGGAAAATACTCATCTGAAATTGATATATATTTTTAGTCCTATTTGAACTATGTGACGGTATCCACCACACTTTTAAAAGAAAAATTGGAATCAGAAAACAAATCAGGAGTTTACAGTATAAAATGTAAAAACTGCGATAAATTGTACATAGTTCGGAGTCGTAGGGCAATCAATGTTCGGTATAAAGAACATTTAGCTCAACTTTGAATCAATAGATTAGAAAACTCTAGCGTAGCTAACATCGTCTAATTAAAAGTGTAGCAAATTACTCTTGAAAAAGACCCAATAAGACGAAACATATGTCGAGTGTTTAAATAAACTAATTGAAACATTTGAAGGCGTTTCTTGTGATTAATCATATTGTATTTGTGGCCATTGAACGACTCCACCATGTAGGTTACTATTTTGCTTAATATTCAAGGTGATTAATTTTTTCATAGGTGGTGTAACGCAGCAGGCATAGTACTGTAACGTTCGGGGGTTCAACAATCAAAACTCGAAGACTTTTAAACAGGAACAACAATTTATTTATACTGATATTAATTAACTTTTAAAACACTAACGAATAACTTATTACTAAACTTAACTTTACTACCAATTACACTATTTATTTATGTATAACACTTCTCCCTTTTCTATTTATTTACTACGCGTCTCGATTTATTTCTGACATTATTTTCACGACCGTCAATGTATATCTCAACTCTTCTCGGCAATCATCTTTCCGCTTATACACTGTTTCGTTAAATTTTCGGAACATTCCCGAGAAACACAGAAAAGTCGGGACCATTTTATTTTTCGCCGAAATATTGAACAAGTCTCCGCGAAACACAAATACGCTAACATGTCCTCAATTATTACGCACACACTTGCAGTTACGATATACACGTCGCAGCAAAATCAATCACTCGGCCACGACCGGCTCTCTCACATACATGGGCACTCGAACGCACACAAGCAAGCACGCACTCGTTACAGTACATATGTTATGTTAGTTTAGGTTAGGTTATTCCGTATGTCTGGGATTGAACGTTTACTCTTGCTGTACTAACGAACAAGTGGTGTCACTAGTGTGATCTCCCACAAACCCCACCCCTAACAGTAAACATTCAAAATATTTCTTCTGTTTTGATTATGCAATGAATTTTTAATAGTTAATGGCAGAAATTGGAAAAGCAGGCATCCAATAATCCATTAGAAATGTTACCAACTCGGCACTTTTTTTATGTATCATCATTCTATTCACATTAAATCAAGCCTCCTTCTTTATTTTAGTTTTTATTTTTACGCCTCATATTACATATTTATACCAGCCCATAAATTTTTTATGGTGTTGTTGCTCACTTTATTACAAGCTTGCATCCACCCATGACTTTGCTCTCGAGAATAACAGATGAACCTCTAAAATCCACTTGATACTGCAGTTCCTCCTTTTTTAAACAGTTTTGCTCTTTTATAGAACCTTTTGCACGAAAACTGCCATAGTAACCATTTAACCTTTAACAAACTTTTTGGTGAAATCACTTGAATGATTTTTCTTTGTTTTCAGTAGTACTTTTAAATACTCACTTCAGTATTTCTTTTAGTATAATAATTCGGTTTTAGCCCTGCGGGGCCAGATTGATAGGATTAAATTAGACTGGGCATTAATACATTAATACGATATTAATTATTGAATTAGTTTATACCCACTACAGATTACCTCATACAATGAGGGAAAATTTTTGTTGCTATTGTCACGTCCCCGCCGGGCAAGAGAAATCCAATCAGGCCGCGTTAGAGGGAGACAGAAAGTCCAGATAATTTCATATCTCAAGCACACTGCTATAGTATTGTATGCTGCATGCTGCCGCCATGTATTTATGCTTCAAGGTTTTAACAAACTATTCGATGAAACGGCCGAAAATGTGCTGGTCACTGCTTCCAAATTAAATGTACTCTTTTGAAACAAATTATAGTATTTGTTAACAATTAAAATAGTCTCCTGCTAAACCTGTTTCTGAAGAAATAAATAAAGTTACAATTTGTTTGCATTCTCAAGATAAATCTATTGCATAGATTTATAATTACGTTAATTTATTAGAAATATAAATATAAATATAAATATGGAATCAACAGAAACAACTACTCCGAGGGATAATACCCCTACCGGCATTGAATTGCACTGTTGATTCTGATGGATTCTTAGGCAAATAAGGATTTTAATTCCTTCTTTTTTGAAAATGTTATATCTTCGTCTAATAATACATCGGAATCAACAGTGTAATTCAATGCCGGTAGGGGTATTAGCCCTCGGAGTAGTTGTTTCTGTTGATTCCATTTCTATATTTTTAGACTCTTGTGTTAAGTAATTAATAGTTTGATAAATAAAACTAGACAACAATAACGATAGTAACAATAACAATATATTTATTTTTATCAACAAGAAGACAGAAGCAAATGATTTTAATAGATTGAATATTCCGATCGGACTGTTTAGTCAAAAGAAAAAAATAGAATGAAATCGAAACTGTGAGGTAAGAGAGAGGGTAGTAGATAAGAGTAGGGTACCAATTGACAATTACGAAAGCATGGAAAATTTTGAGACGAGAAATATGACCAAATAGAGTAACGACCCAAATCACCGCAAAACCGATCGTAACATTGTAATTAGGGAGGACAGCAAATGTCATGCGGTTAGTATGCGAAGTTGAAATATTAGTCGGGATTATAGAAAAGTGCAATAATAAAAGTTATTGGCACAGATGAACAGAATACAAAAGTTTTAGCCGATAATGTTTCGAAATATTTACATAGATACACAAAAGAAAATTTAAACAAAAGAATATTTATACATAAGAATCCTTATACACAGGGTGTACGACCGCCACATATTTATATCTATAATATAGCCTGTAAAGGGCTTTCTGCCAGCGCCCATCTGATGAGACCCGATAGGTCGAAACCGGTCGTGGGATATGGCTTTCGGTTCGTTGTGCCTACTTAGTAGGACGCGTTCCAAATGTGAGATGTTCGATCTCAATATTTAGACGAATAAGGATTTTAATTCCTTCTTTTTTGAATATGTTAATTTATTAGGTTATTATCTTTTAGGTTTTCTTCATTTCATTAGCTATTCAGTTTGATTTGTTAGTTAAGTTAAGTTAATAAACAATTTCGATATTATTATAAAATTGTATTAAGTTTCAAAAAAACTTTTTTAACACGGGATACTTCCAAAAAAGAACAAGCAATAGCAACTGAATTACCACAGTACCACTGATGATGTCAGTCACAGTTGCCGACGAAACGTATTAACCTAACTAATCGTTAGATATTTTGGTAAAATGAACTAATACGTTCATTTTTAAAACTGTGTAAAAAATGAAACTTTTAAATAAGACTATTTTTAAGACAACGGCACATGCTTGTACAGGTCAAAAGTAGTTATATACATAAATGTGGTTAATAAATCAAGGAAGGGAGCGCAGGTCAAAAGTAGTTACATACATAAATGTGATTAATAAACCATGGAAGGAAGCATTAATTATTTTTTGTCTTGGAATTCAAATTTTTACTTCTCTGTCTAATTTGTTTTTTAAATGGTAACAATGGTAAAGCTTGATATAATCCCTTCAAAATAATGTGGAAAATACGTAAACATCTTTCATCAGAATATGCATACGTGCTTATATTTAAATTCTTTTTTATTTACATTTTTCGGAACAACATGACGTTATTTATGAAATTCAAATATTATCGTCTGTTTTTGGATCCTGTAGATACAGAATGAATGCTACAATTTATAAAAGAGGACGGTGGAATGCTGGCATATGTGCCCGTCAATTTACATCGGATCCTCCAAGAATGGAATTCAACCCAAAGATTTACTTATATATATATATATATATATTGTCGTTGCATAAAAATATTGGGAAATATTCAACTGTAGCCCCTCGGTCCTTTATTAAAATTTTTAAGAATTGGAACAAAAATTGACCAAAAAACATCAGCTACTACCACTACCTTCTATAAATAATACCAATGTTATCAATTTGTTACACTAATTAGTGTGCGAAGGCTTTCACGGCCGGTGTCTATATGTTGAATGTTTGGTTTCGGGCTTCCTGACCGTTGTCTTTGGAAATTTCTTCCCGACGTTTCGCCTGTACTCTTGTACGTCTCTTTTAATGCAAAATTATGAGTTAATGTAGCAAAATATAATATTATAAAAATATAAAAATCTTAAAAAACTATATAAACCCCTACCATTTCTAATTAAGGCCATTTAAAAACTCAGAAAAATGTTGGAGGTAGATTTTGATTAACTATCTTCTTTAGAACTATTTGGGAATACTGTATTATTTTTTGGGTAATTAAATCAAAATTGGTAAGTGGCTACAGAAGCATTAAGATTTGGAATTATTTATAAAGAAACTCACCCCTGTATACCAAAAACTTTTCTAAAAATTCAGACACGTAGTTTGCCCACTTCTATTGTAACCCTAAAAATTTTTAACGAATCCAGTAAATTTGAAAATCAGGGGGGGGAGTAAACGTGTTTACTACGTTTTAGTGGGAGAGGGAAAGAGTGTTGAAAACGTGAATATGTTCAATTTCGTAAGAGAAAGTTCAAAATTAATCATTATCAATTCTTTAGATTAAGTCATAACTTGCGCATGCTTCAACATTCACGTATTAAGATATGTAACAAGGAAAATGTGAATATGTTCGGTACCGTGAGGCAGAGTTCTAAAAACCTTATTTTGTAGGTTTAAAAATTGAAATTTATTAACGCATGCTTCGACAAATACGTGAGGGGAAACTGAAACAAGGGAACGCACGTGTTCAATAACCGTAATCATCTAAAAAATTAAGCAGGTTTAAGGAACCTAAACTGATAATGTCTTGGAATTCTTATTTTCTTTTCATTATAAAATATTTCACATGGAATTAGATTTTTTTAATGAATCGGATTTCACTTGAAAGTCTTAAAAAAACATTAAGAAATACCAAAGACGAAATAGATAATGAACCTAAGTCGGGATTCTATAAAATTAAGAGTAAATATTGTGATTTGAAATATGTTATGTTGGACAATTAAAACGGACCATTTCAACTTGACAAAAAGAGCACATTTCTCGTTTTAAATTAAACCGGAAAGAAAAACCAAGTGTAGCCCAACATATCCACAACACAACTCATTCTATAGGCCTTAGAAGTTTAATATTAATCAAAGAAATTTCTTGCAATTCGGAACTCGATGCATATGAAGGTTTATATACGAAGCATAGTTTTTAAGTAAGTACCGTTTTGAAATTAATAAAAAACGTGCAAAGATATATTAATACTTTTATTTTTACATGAGAGCCTGTACGTTAATCTATTTTTCTACATAATTTCCTTCAATATTTAGGCACTTGTCATAACGTTTGACTAGTGACCAGTTTTTGAATACCATTCTCATTGAACTCTGCCCCCTGACTTGTTAACTGTTAACCACTGCATCACAACTGTTTTGACTTCGTCATCGTCTTGAAGACGCTGATGATGTTGCTGAGATATTTCTTCGAGTGCAGGAACAAACGGTAGTCACTGGGCGCCAGATCAGGGCTGTACAGAGAATGATCTATAGTTTCCAAGTGAAAAGATGTGATGAGATCTTTGGTCCGATTAGTCACATGGAATGGGCATTGTCATGCACATTTGTGCGGCCATCTTTAAATGCTCTCACCCACTTCCCTACCATCCCATCACTCATAATGTTTTGTCTGTAAAATGCACAGATCTCACAATGAATACCAATCGGTTTTAGTCCTTTAGCCCTAAGGAATCGTATAACAGCTCGGACTTCACAGTCGGCGGGACTCACGATTATCGGAGGCATCTTAAACACTCAGTAAACAACGTAAACAGACTGTAGTAGGGTCAGTGCATAAGTGAGAGATGCAGGTACTCAGTGCGCATGCGCGGTAGTTACTTAAAAACATGCCTCGTATCTCAGACCATATTTTAATTTTTGTTGTACGCAGAAATATTGTTAATAAGGGTTTCAAAATTCAACGCCTACTTATTGTAATCAGCAGAAACCCAGTTTTACTGAACACATACCGTGCAAACAATAAACCAATTTGACCAAGTGGATGACCCTTTGTATTCATAATAGCCTGAGCAACTAAATGTAACTTATAATGAGTTTTCCTACACGTTCACATGGATCCTGATGACAAAGAGACTTTTACTAATGAAAATAAATGACCTTTGCAACTGAAACATATTAGCGAGTTATCTCAAGATGTGTCTCTGAATTTATGCGTTTAATATTTAGTAACATCAATCACTTTGTAGATTTACACATATGCAAATATTATTTGTTTTAAAACTGATTAATTTAACAGCAGTAAAACCGTGACAAATTATATAGTTCATAATTACGTAAGTATAGAGCAGCTTTGTCTTTGCAGTTATGGTTTTCAAAATCGATGCTAGTTACTTTTTTACGAATTTGTAAATACTAATTATAAGTGGTCGGAATTCGACAAACGTCCTCTCTGCAACAAAATAGTATACATTCCATGATTATATGCTGACTGAAGTAATCTTAACATTTTTGTTTAACACAATATTATTACTTTTATTGATAAAGGGCTAGGTACTAGGAAAGGAGTTAACATGAAACGTCCTGACAAACCTAATTAAAGGATTGCAGGTATTAAATTTTTGATTAATACACAAATGATTTTCTTGTAAAATCTATTAACACTATTTACAAAATGTACATTTGGTATTAATCAGATGCGGGAAGAAGTTGAAAAATGTATGATTGTGAGGGTGCGCGTACACGTTGCGTATTTGGCGGCAATTTGGTCAACACTAACATAACTTAAGGGAGAAAAGAGGCGGAAGAAATAGAAAAGGAAAGACGCAGTAATAAGAGATAGAGATAGCTGTGGCGATGATGAAGATATAGGGTTATAGGCAGCTGTAGGTCATAACCGAGCTAGATTATTGCTTAGCATTCGGGAGGTCACCGATTCGAACCCGGGTCTGGCTGCTCTGGTTCAACATTTCTGTGGTTTCCTTTGATCATTTAGGCAGTAATATTCCACAGATAATCTTTCACTTCTCTTCTGTCTTCATTTCGTCCATCTCATCTTTCTCTCCCTAACCACACCATCCACCCATTCCCACGATTCCTGAAAGGAGGCTGAAGAGGGCTTTACGCCCTACCCTCCGGCTTTGCACTACAGTGTAGGTCGGAGGGACTGCTCGCCCATCAGCACTAGTAGCTGGTGGGAATGAAACACAAAAAGGTTATGTTGTAGGTCATAAATTGCAGGGGGCGAATACAAGGTACAAAGACAGATAATTGTGGTGAAGAGTATTAGAGAATGATAAAAAATGGATGCATCAGTAAATTAAATTACTTAAATGCAAGTCTATGAAATACACATAGACATATAGATTAATAAATAACAGGCATTTTAGCAATTGAGTTTTTCTAGATATCATAAGGGGCGGCCACGCTTTGGCTTGGGAGGGGAGATAAATTTTGAAAAGTTTAATTAGATTAGATTATATTAGGTACTAAATAATTAATTAGTAGCAGTAATAATAATATTTTAAAAGCAATCTTCGTGGAAATCGCCTTAAAATAGCTTCTGTGAAAGAAACTAAACTAAACCCAAACTAAACTATTTACACGTTTTCTACGTACATTGAACATGTACTAAATTATTGTTATCTCAACCAGGCTTTTCCTGCCTGAGAGTAATATATGACCTTTCAATAGTACCCGTATTATGAGACATTGCCAATAAAATGTCTAGGGTTGTGTTAATATTAGGATGAAATATGTCTGCATGTTGAATCACGTCTGTTATTTCTGAAATTTCGCGATTCTCCTTATTAAAAAAAAAAGTTTTTCTAGGACAATAAAACCCATAGATTCTTCCCTTCCATTTTTTTCCTTATGATCATAAAAACAGATATCTATACTGCTCCCTTCCCGATATATCAGCTTTAAGGTAGAAGTGGTGCATATTTTGTGAAACTGCATTTTTACGAAGCACAAGAAAGGAAATAAAAGGACAAGTTTCACTAGTTTATTTATCAACTCGATAAATTTGTTTCGGCCTAATAAGGGCATTTACAGGAGAAATACAGATGATTACTAAAATTAAGAATTACTCGCTGCTATTTAAGTAATTACAAATTGAAAAGTAGAAGGGGGAATTATAGGTGATTAGTTCTAATTGATTGTTAACTAAGTTAAGGTTATTTAATATACCTTTCTTAACTTCATAATTTTCTAAAAGAGACAATTTTCTTGATTTGGGAATGTTTGAATGTAGAAGTTTGAAATTATTTACATCTAGGGAATGACCTAACTCAATACAATGTTCAGCTATCCTACTGGAATAACACTTTTTTATTCTTATAGCCGCATTATGTTCTGAAATGCGTTTACCGACAGCCCTGCCTGATTGTCCAATGTATGTAGTGTCACAATTGTTACAAAAAACTTAATAGATACCCGATTTTTTAGACTGAGGAACACTAACTTTAAGATTCTATATCATTAAACTGAGATTAGTGGAGTTAGTTTCGATTATATTACAGTTGAACTTATTTTGCAGAATAAACTAGTATTCATAGCTAAGATTATTAACATATTTGATAGGACAAAAAAAGAAGTTTCAAAATGTAACCCCACAACTATTAATTATCTAAATATTATTTACCAAAATAAAATTAGCAATACTGTTTACTTTATTACTGGATAAAATAACGTATTAATTTTCAATTTGAATGTACTTAATTTATCGTGCAGAACCTTCGTACAGAACCTTCGGCGAATGTGTTATATTCATACTCGTCCGGCAGGTTTATATTGCTGTACAATATTAATATGCCTTTACCAGTACACATGTCATTATCGAAATATTAATAATGAATGTTTTGTAGTTTGCATGCCTTCAACACTGCACAAACGTATTTATTGTCACGAAGTAATCTACAATCTTCTATTTCTATTGATTGTAACTTATCAATAACGTTTATCTGCTGCTATACTATAAAAATACAAATCGTTAACTGTAATTCTAACTATTCCACTATAGAAACATATTTTTCATGCTGAAATGAAACCCCAAAATGAATTTAAATACAAAAGAAGGAATTGTTAATTCGAAACCGGTAGCCGTGATAATGACTTTGTTTTTTTCAAACTGACTCACCTATATTAAATTTTAAATAACATTATTTGTGGTATGTAGATGTATATATTATAATGAAGGATAGAACATTACCCTTAATAAAAAGTGGTGGACAATGAAGTACAAAATTAATTATGTGATTCAAAAAAGGTACCATGATAACGTAAATTAGATATGGGAAAAATATCACTTTGAAACAATAAACTTTCTCTTCAATAATAGTCATCAAAGGAGGGGTTACATCTTCTTGCACTATAAAATACAAAAACAAAAAATTGAAAAACCCCCTTTGTTGTAAAAAGCAGCAGCTGTATTTAAAAATAACTTTATATCACTATTATAAGAACTAATAAAGTTTCCATTTATTCCCCTTAATTTTGCGTATTATGTAAATCAATCAGTCAGGCAGGGTTAAAAGATTTTAATTGTAGAACCAACCACGGAAGTTTTGAATTATAATTTTGATTGTCACCACGTGGTTGTGTTTTTTAACTAGTAAGCTATTCATTCAACTAAAAGTTATTTTACACATGTCCCATAAATCTTTATGCACAATTTCTATAATCTAGAATTTACCCTTTCTGATCTAAAGTATGAAATATAAAAAAGAAAAATTTAAAGTATAATATACCAATAACAGCTAGTTCCTGTTCCTGTTGTTCCTTTGTCTTTTTCATAACATCTCTTTTAAACTATTTATCACTTTACCATCCATAGTTAACATATCTTTAGATATACATATCATCCCATCCCTCATTCACTCTTCTGGAACGTATTTTATTGGATCGCTTTGTTCTTACATAATCTGTATTTTGTCTTCTCTAACCAGTACTTATATTCATTATTACCGTTTCTCATTCTGAGTTTTGCTACCAACGAGACATCCCCTCCTGTACTCCCGTATAATGTGTGAACAAAAATAAAACTATGCTCTTGATTAGCATTCTCACTAAACTGTCAGAGGTGTATAACGACTTCAAACTCAATCTTCAAAAGACAGCCCCCGAAGAAGGGGGTAGTGCCGGATTCGCCGAGGCGCCTACCGACATAAACCCCTCCACGAGAAGGGAGAACAACCCGAAGGTTATGCATCTCTAGGATAATTGGTAACGGGAAATGGATTTATTGTGGTAGGGGGATGGGGAGTTTGGGGAGAAGGGTGACGGTGGCCCACCTCAGATGCGTTGGGTGGACACTCGCACTAAAAAAGCGAAACTAGGATTGAGCGAAGTGTGGCAGCCAGAATAGAAGGTGACAAGGCCTTCTAAAACGGTCGTTCTGTTTAGGGGCGAAGTCGGAAAGTTCCAAGATAAATGAATTTGGGTGATCTGACATTGGGGCCCGGAGATTTGCCGCGAATTTGATTGCAGCTTCGGGGAGCGAAGGTAGACCGGTTTTCTTCAGAATTTGGGAGTTTCTGACGAATCAGGGGTAGTCGAGTGCGGAGCGAGGGATCCGTATGTAAGTGTCTTGGAGAATTTTAAGGCGGGGGGGTGGCAGCCCCAGATTGGAATGGCGTAGGAGCAGATGCTCCTGATAATTGCGTTGACCGCACGGATTTTGGTTTGATAGGAGATTGAGCTGTTGTGGAAGAAGGGCTTGAGAGAAATAAAGGCGCCCAGAGCCTTGACACGGGACCAAAACACCAACCACACATACCTGCTACCTATAAACAGCGATTAATAAATAAATACAGACAGCGTGGTTAACTCCATCTGTAGATATTTTCTAGTTATTGTGAGATTCAGTAACCAGGTTACGTACATACTACGTACCAAGCTACACCGTGGGTTCAGTTTAACAACTTGATAATCTTATTATAAATGGACCTTATTGAACATTACTGTATTCCACAATAAGTAGCAAACGTCTACAGATGGAGTTCATTATGCTATCTTTGAAGTTACTCTGTCATTCTTCCCGTAGTACTATATTGCTTTAAATCATCTCCTTTTGTTAAATCATACATTATTACATAACTCTCAGATACTTTTATTATATCTATTTTTTATTTCAAATCCTAAACGTTTTCCTTCATTTTTCTTTTCTTATATATTCTAGAACTTTTTCTACCTTTTCCTCGTCTATAATCACTCTTCTTCTAGTTTCCGTCACAATTTCTTCACATTTAGTGTCTCTTCGTATGATATGATCGAAGATGCTCTTTTCAAAATATAATATCCGTTTTATGAATTACTTATATAACCCTTTACTTGTTTAAAGTCTCTCCAACCCCATATTTCTTCCCCATAAAATAGAAAACCTCTAATTAATATATTAAATAACATCAACTGTGTATTCCAAGCATCTTTGCATCATTTTTGTCATTGTTGTTATGTTTGTTTTTGTATTTTCGAAGGACCATATTTTTATGTGTGAATATAGAAAAACAGTCTTGCTAATTTTAATACTTTATTTGGTATAAAAATGATTTAGCTGAGCACCGAGCGGCATGGTCTAGTGCTCTAGATCATTGTTTAGCATTCGGGAGGTCACCGGTTCGTATCCGGATTCAGCTGCTCTGGTCCAAATTTTCTGTGGTTTCCTTGGATTATTTAGGCAAATGCTGGAGCAGTAATATTCCACAGATAATATTTCACTTCTCTTCTGTCTTCATTTCGTCCGTCTCATCTTTCTCTTCCTAACCACACCATCTACCAATTCTTACGATTCCTGCAAGGAGGCTGAAGAGGGCCTTACGCCCTACCCTCCGGCTATGCACTACAGTGCAGGTCGAAGGGACTGTCCGCCCACCAACACGAGTAGCTAGTGGGAATGAAACACAAAACGCCATGCGTGCTGTTGCAACGAAGAGTGCATGTAGAATGATGAATATAAATCGATAAAGGGGGAGGTTCAAACGAGTCGATTATAACTGCCCTCTAACATACTGCGTTTAAGCATTATTTACAAAACATAAATATATAAAACTGCGCTAACAGTCCTAATCCCCATATACTCCACAACAATGCATTCGCTTTTACTAGTTGATTATCTGTATGTGTCATATCGGCATTATTTTCAGTTAGAATGTACCCTATGTAGTTAATTTTTTTTGCTCTTTTGATTATCTTTAGTTTCCGCTGTCCCTCTTCGTTTCTTTACTCTTATGTTACTTCTCCAAATACCATTAGTTGAAACCTTTTCTTATCCAAATGTTTTTATAACTTCTTTGCTATCTTTTTAATACTTGTACGGTTGTTGCCAATTCAGCAGCAGTAGCAGTAACTTTTATGGTGACTTCTTCCGAACTCTTGTTTCACCCCTCCAGTTACCTTTCAATCGATAACGACTGAATTTTCTGAAAAATTAAGCAGTTGTGTGCTTAACCGATCGTATAATTTTTTAATGATAAAGTTCAACTGGTTTGGGATCGAAAAATAAAAAATTCAGCAAAGTGGATTTGTTTGACGCAAGGGGTAATGCAAAGCGCTGGACGCATTAGCAGTAGTAGAGCGCGCGGTAAGATAATTAAGCTCTACGGGTAATAGAACCTCTTCTGTTTAATTTTGGAACTCACCAAGTAACATTATTACTGTAGAAGGGTAGTTTTATGGTGCTGAGATAATCAGTTAAAGGTAAAACCATTTAACTTATCAGGGTTAATGTTTATATTTAAACGAATAGTCCGCAAAACTCTTAACAACATACTTTATGTTAGCCAGCAACATCATTCAACAATTTCCCATATTTTCTGAAAAAGTTATATTTTCCAAATATTGTACATACTCCTGTAAATTAAGGATGATTTTTTATTTTTGTTCAAACTAAAGCTGAGAGAACATGAACATAAAAGTGAAGACCTCGGAACACACTTGAAACAGTTTCCAAGTTCTTCACCAGCATGGGTGCTGCAATTTTAAATATTTCAAGGTCATCAAACCCTTTTAATTTATTTGTTAATAAATTTATTTTTTATGACAAAAAATGTGCTTCATTAATTACCATTACGTTTTGTCTACTATGTTTTAGCCCGTCCGCAACTATTTGTTTAACAATTTCAATTTTCAATTATACAGAGTGTAAAATGTGCACACTTAATTAATTTCTCACACTGGAATAGTTCAAATTGATACGAGTCAAACTGCCTTTCAACATTAATTATTTAATAACATCTAAAACTACACCGATATTTACAATGAATGTTTAATTATTGTGATTCTGGATATTTGAATATAATTCTCAATGATTTGTCGTCTTTCCGAGGTGTAAATACTAATAACAGTGAAGATTAGTAGGCGCTACTTAAATTGCTAAACAAGATTATTGGTTGTTTAAATTTTATATGGAGATGAAGACGTCACCTTGCTTCTATGAATGTTGTTGTCTTGTCTAGGTAATGTTATTGACCTAGGGGGTAAAATTATATCTGCTACTATTTAATTTTATGATAGACGGAATTTCAAAAATATCCGGAACGTGCTCTAACAATAGGTTCCGTTTTCATAGAGTATCCTGTAAACTTAATGATATTCAATAAATATAATAATAAACTTAATCCTAAGTTTGCTTAAATGTTTATGAATAGAACAACTATTTATATGGTTGTGAAGTATATAGAACACCGAGAGTTCTTATTAAATTTTTCTACCCTCAACTTCTAGACCTTTTTTAAAACTTAATAAGTTATCTATCTTTGGTGCAAACTTGATGAAACATAGTTAGTAGGAATAAAATTCAAGGCAAAGTTTCAACAAAATATATTTAGAAAATATTTTTTACAATTGTTTCGACAAGACCGTCATTACAAAGTAATTTTTGTTTACTCTTTGATAATGGCGATCTCGTCCCAACAATTATAAGAGATTTTCTTTAAATATATTTTGTTGAATTTTTTCGTTGAATTTTATTACTATTAATTATGTTTCATCAAAGACTATTGCGGGATAAGATTGTGGAAATTGACCCTTGCTCGATTGTAATTTCCAATTGGCCATTCGAAAGGACATAATTGAACTCCTTCAGCTAAATTTTCAACCCTATAAATGGTCATAGGGTGGCGCTATCATTCAAAATGTGTTTTTTTGAAATTAATTTCACCTGCCTCGCTGTTTACTTTAAAAAATCTGAAAAAGTTCATGAAGGTTAGTTATTGAGAAGGAAACTAGAAATTATTAGAAAATTATTAGGAAATTATTAGGAAAAATTCTTTAATTCTTCAGTGGCTTTTTAGGACATGAAGGTTCCATTTGGTAGAAATAAAAATAACAATTTTTCTTGTATATTCCCCGTACTTCACGATGCCGGTAAGTATATTTTCATTTTTAAACCAGAACATGCCTAAAAATGATAAAAACCGTAATTTTTTGCATTTTTCGATAATTTTGGGCCATTACACCAAAGATAACTCATTAAGCTTTTTAAAAAAGGTATAGAAGTTGAGGATAGAAGATAAGGTAAAAAAAAAATAGTGAAACAAAACCAAGTGTTTATTTTCTTGAATTTATTTAGGTCTCATGCAGTTAGCACACAATGTTGAAATATTGAGAGGTATTGTAGGAAAGTAGGTAGGTAATTAAGTTATTTATATATTTTTACAATAAATACAATTACATTTTAACATAAAAATAAGATATAGAAACTTACAAAATATTAGAAATATTTAATTTTTAATGCTAAAATAGAAATATGTGGAAATTGAATGGCCACAAAAATAAAAACGTCTACCTATACATGATTTCCATTTTCTATTCTTAGATCTACCAACACAGACAGGCAGTTGTTGTTGATTACCTTATATAGGTACTGTAGTCACTATTTTCTATTTAAATTTTTACTGTAGAATAAAGTTAAAATCGTAATTCAGTAACAAGTATATATTTTCTTTTTTTTTCAGCAATAATGCGCAATGTGATGTTAGTAGGTACCAACACGCTCATCTGGGCAACAGTTTTGGCAAGTTGTTACCAATTTGGATTTTCTTCACCAGTAAATGACGACGCCTTATCAAAATCATTGGACGACTCATCCGAGGTAAATTTCAAAATTATATATGTAGTAGTTATAGTGAACGTGAAGAAAATTCGAGATTCGTGAATGTTTTTCTTTTATTTACAAATTGTATACATGAGAAATCATGTGGCGACCCATCCCCGGACAACATTCGGCTCCCGCTCTTTTATTTTCGCCGGCTCCTCAACAACCCCGCCACCTGCTACCCCCCAAGGGTACCGTTATTACCCACGAGCGACAAAATGCTTGTCCGAGCATTAGTTACGTTACAATATAACAGGCGGGCTGAAAAGTTCGTAGGCTCACCCATAGATGGCGCTACTAGTATCAAATCCATATGATTTTTAGTTAGCCCTAACCTTCAAAAGACGCGTGTATAAATTTGACAGCTTTTGCAATATTAGTAGTATATATACCTATATAGAATACATATACATATACATACAATCTTAAACATAAAAGCTTATATACTAAAATAACGAGTCTACACACTAAAAGAACCCTATACACACGTTTTCCGATACCACATATATTAATTGAACTACCTATTAACAAAAGTTTACGGAATTTTAATCAGTTACGGAATTAATAACCATAAACAATATAATTTATTAATTGAAAAAATATTTACAACGATTCGCTGTTCCGCTACACGGTACTATAGCGGCAGTCTTCGAAAATTATTTATATAGATTTCCGTAGTCTTTCTTTTTGAACCCTAACTTTATACATTTTAACTTAAACTAGTCTAAAAGCCTACTCTTATACTAATTAAATCTTTTACAAATATTTCCCTACGTTATCTGCTTCTACTAGCATGGGGACAAAAATTTTGGAAGTAATTTTATTGTTTTTTAAAAAATTATTACAAAAACAATGTTCTTAAAATGATTGTAAGTAGAAGAAGGACTTGTATGAACTACACC
Organism: Agrilus biguttatus; assembly: GCA_963921985.1. Classification (NCBI taxonomy): domain Eukaryota; kingdom Metazoa; phylum Arthropoda; class Insecta; order Coleoptera; family Buprestidae; genus Agrilus; species Agrilus biguttatus. Next base: position 30,662,070 of record OY998119.1, read on the forward strand.
TATGTACGAAAGTGCGATGTTTGGTTGCAACACCTAAAATGTTCTTTATACGGGAATGTATATTTTCCTTTTTTGACAAAAGGTAATAGAAAAATTCCTTTCCAAAACACTGTTGTATCAAAAGGGGGGAATACGTACAAGGTGAGAAGTTTACGCCATAAATCATTTCTTACTACTTGCTCGCTCGCGGAAATAAAAAAAAAGACATAAACTTTCGAAAGTAATTCTATTTTATTTACTGAAAAATTAAAAATTTATCATATATAGGCAAAAATAATTTCTAGTTAGCGAGCACGTAATGGGAAGGGCCGAAAAGGTTATCTGAGAGGTTCTGGTTGGAACCTCGAAATTTTATTACGATGCGACGTGTATATAACCATAGAAAGCGCAGTACTATGTAGCTATTTGTTTAAAAGACGCACATCAAACAGAATAATAACACTGGTGAACAAAATTAAAATAATTTTGTGTGGCACGGACAAAACAATGTGCTTATTATGTGAAACGTGCCCAAAAAGCCGGAAATAACATTCGGTTTTTTCTATCACCCACGGTTTTCTTGCAATAAGGCATTATTTGCTGCTTACACTTGTAAAATATAGTAAGTACAAGGATATGTGTGTAAGTGTACTAATAAACATTAATCTCAGAATGTTGTTTCCGATGTTTTACGGCGATATGTTGCTCCTGAAGTATCTTTTAACAATGTCCAGCAATAATCAGCAAGCAAATTGACACTCCATTTGCCTTGATACCATTTTTCCATGACAGAAATGCCTTGGTGGAACCATTCACCATGTTCATCACTTACCGTACCTAAATTTGCCGGAAAATAATCGAGATGAGAATCCAAAAAGTGAAATTTTAGAGACATGTTACATCCCATTCCTTTGTAAGCATTAATTAGTTCAGTCACAATATCTTTATAATTGTCCGCCTTCACATTGCCTAAAAAAATTGCAGCAACTGATTTAAAAGCATTACAAGCTCGTAATTCAATTTCATTTAGAGCACTATCAAATACATCGTCCTTTATGAATTTCCTTATTTGAGGATCGACATATATGCCCTCTTTAATTTGTTTTAAATGCAGAAACCCTCTTCCATTTCGATCCATAGCTTTCACAAAATTCTGCATCCGTCCCAACTTAATATGCAATATAATCGTTCACTATTAGTCTACTAATAAACGCAGTATGCTCTCTAAACTTAGAGTTCGCATATAATAGATAGGAATAAACAGGTCTTAACATGATATATGTGCGTCATCGCATAAACGCCAAGAAATGTAGCAATATGAGATGTTACGTATTGTAATTCATAAAAGTATCTGTGGGTGATAGAAAAATTCTGTTTTTAGATTTGATTTTAGGGTCTCAAAATACATAAGATACACCCAAAAATTTTCATATCAAAAATCCTGTGTTTATCAGTGCAATTCCTTGATCAGTTTCTCTAGAAAAAACATGTCAGACGTGGATCGCGATTTTGAACTTGCTAATACCCCTACCGGCATTGAATTACACTGTTGAGTCCAATGGATTCTTAAACGAAGATATAACATATTCAAAAAAAAAGGCATTAAAATCTTTTTTCATCTAAATTTTATAGATGACAGATCCCACATTTCGAACGCTTCCTACACAGTAGGCACAGCGTACCGAAAACCATATCCCAAGACCGGTTTCGACCTATCCAAGTCTAAGAATCCATCTGAATCAACAGTGTAATTCAGTGCCGGTAGGGGCATTAGCCCTCGGAGTATTGTTTCTGTTGATTCCATATTTATATTCATGAAAAAAACTTACATATTAACACAAAACAAGCAATACTGTCAAATTATTGTCGGTCTTAATCATATTTACTAGAACACAACTAACCTATTGATGTTAAATCGAACTCATAATTATTGGTGCCATCATAGTATAAATCACTGTCATGATAGTGAACATCCTGAACATCCTCCCATAATATGTCGTCCTCACAGTCATCCAAATTATTCGATATACAACATTTGAGGAAACCTTGTTTAGTAATCGACGTTTAAAAACCTTTTTTTAATTATTACACGAGTATAATACCCACCCTCAATTTTACTGGCCAAAACGTGAAAAAAATGTATTGTAGTCAATATTTTATGGTAATTATTTTTTGTTATTTATTTGCAATCCTGTTTCTCTTCTTTTGGTTGTTTCTTGAAGAAAAGTGTATGTGAGGTTTGAAAGAAACCTTTCTGGTATCCTCAAGTAGCACGCTAAATTAATGGCGAACGATTGTAGTGTTGTTTTTTGTTGGATACGAAAACTGCACTTTTTAAGTATTTATTTACAATATTAATAATTATGTACAAATTTGACAAAGAACGTGTGACTACAAAAATTTTAATTAGTTATCAAATGATTAATAAGATTATTACAAGCTAGTTCAGAGTCAGAATATCTTTTTAGAATCTCTCTGTTTCTATTGTTCCTCCTAATTTAATAACTTTCTTTGACGGTGTCATCAATTTCCAATTGGGAAATTTTGCAGTGGGTACGTCCCCCGATATTTAAATTTTTACTTAATACAAACTGACACGAAACTACAGTAATGACAATAAATTTTAGGAAAAGCAATTTACCCAAGAAAGTGGCCAATCCTTCGTACTGTACCCTAATAAAACAATAAATTTCTCTCCACTAGCATTTGAAAAGGTCCGGGTAATAATTCACACAAACCTGCAAGACGGAACGAATCAGAATTTCTTAAATTACAAACCATTAAATAAACAAAGCTTATTATAAATTAAAATGGATTTAAATTTGAATTAACAGAAACAACTACGGCTTTCGGTGCGCTATGCCTACTATGTAGGACGCGTTCCAAATATGGGATCTATGATTTTATTACCTTCTTTCTTTGGAAAATTAAAATGGATATGAATGATGCTTCCAAACAATATGTACTTGAAATACAAAAGAACAAATATTGACCCTTTTGGATCAGTCTGTATAAAATATTGTAAATTATTGTACATGCCATAACTAATTGTAACACTAAAACTAGAAACTTAAATTTAACACGCTTATTGTGAAGACCAGACATTGGTACTCGTTTTTATTTTATTTTAGTAGCATTACATATTATATTGTTAAAAATGGTTCCATGTCGCCTACAAGTGCATTGTTACTTAGTAAGAAGTGGGGACGTGCAGGTTTAGGCCAACAAATACTCCTTTGAAATGCGCATACATATTTATACGTTGGTACGTTGTAGCGAAAGCGTTATGTAAACTTTTGAGGGGCACGTTCCGTCTTGCGGTAAGCCTTATTGACGTCTGTTATAAATTTTATATTTATAATGATTTTTCTTGACATGCTCGTCATTTTGCCCATATCATTTATTTAACAGGAAATGCGAAATTGCAGGATGTATGAATACTTTTGTTGGTCACTGTTTGGTCCGCCTAGTATCTGTATTGACATTTTCACATTACTTTTATGGAGTTGCACTGCACTACAAAATTTACAGTTTTAGGTGAATGTTACATACATTAAAAATTCAAGATCGATTTCCTGGTTTCTCTAAGGAAACGATACAGGTAATGTGTGATCTAATTTACCTCTTTCATTGCAGAAGGGCTTATCTGTTTTATGTCTAGTTAATTTTCTAACCATCTTGTTTTTTTTTTCCTCTATCCATCGGTATAGCTTATTCTCATAATTACAGTTTATGTTCCCTTGAAAGCACATTTAATATGTGGTATGATTTAGTGAAATTTTTACAACCGTAGAATTTTGTATGAAACATTTCATCCAGAAAAATCTTGTCTTAAACACATCTAATAAAAGATAGAAAGGTCTATGTAACATGGCTAAAAAACGTCTTATGTGCCGTTTTTAGCCCTCTGTAAAATATGTGAAAAGATTTCAAGAAGATATATATGTTATACCCAAATACAAATACATCCAAAAGATATCTGAAATACATTTCTCTTACACCTTCATTGGCCTTTTCGTTAAAAAGATCTCTGTAAGTCGTTTGAAAGATATCAATGAGAAATCGTTGGGCTTCAGAAAAAAAAATGAAAAGTATTTGTTGAAATTAATTTATTTAAAAAAATCTAATAAGCTACAAAATACAGTATAAATATAGCAATACATCAATTCTATTTTTAAATTCTTCTAAAAATGATTTACTTGAACGAGATTTCTCATATCCATAATATGCACCAATCTCATTACTCAAAGGAAAAATTTGTCCCAAAATGGAATGAAATGATATTTATTTTAACATCACTAAAAATGTTTTTCTAACGTACAAATTTTGAAACTGATCAGTGACAGCATTTATTAAATTATGGTGAAAATTATTACCTGGTGGTACATGGATATAAGTTTGAAAACATACCATTGTATACCTTATTTCAAAATTTCAAATCTCTATTCCAAATATTAAACTCATAATTTCTAGAAACAATTTAAATGTTTTTTGACACCACAGCGTGTATACTAAAGGTCCCCAATAGATATCTAAAAGAAGATATCCTATGGATGCGATTCTAATATTTATCAATGAGAGAAAAAGAAACACTCTTTTAAAGTTTCAAAATTTTATTTTTATTTTAAAAGTCCACAACGACCGTTTCACCACACTGTGGTTTTATCAAGTGGATGAAATACAATAACTCAATTACATTCTACAAACCTTATATACTAAATACAATAAAATAATTATAATAAATTAGGAATTTTAATGAACAATCAACTAGATGTGAATAACTCCTCTTTATTAAATTTATGTTTTATTACCCCCTCCTTAGTTTTGTATTTAGTATATAAGGTTTGTAGAATGTACTTGAGTTAACCGAGCGGCGTGGTCTAGTGCTCTAAATCATTGCTTAGCATTCGGGAGGTCGCCGGTTCGAACACAAGTTCGGCTGCTCTGTCCAAGTTTTCTGTGGTTTCCTTGGATAATTTAAGCAAATGCTGGAGCAGTAATATTCCACATACAGTCTTTCACTTCTCTTCTATCTTCATTTCGTCCATCTCATCTGTCTCTTCCTAATCCACACCACCCATTCCTGAAAGGAGACTGAAGAAGGCCTTACGCCCTACCCTCCGGCTTTGCACTATAGTGTAGGTCGGAGGGACTGCCCGCCCACCTTCACAAGTAGCTGCTTGGAATGAACCACAAACAAGTTTAATTGAGTTATTGTATTTCATCCATCTGATGAAGCCACAGTGTGATGAAACAGTCGTTGTGTACTTTTAAAATAAACTTTAAAAGAGTGTTTCTTTTTCTCTCATATTAAAATGGAGTTTCAGCAAGTAATGGCTAATATACTGAATAATCTAATATTTATGTTGTGTGGGATACACTTTAAGCGACTCGGTTTTGTAAAGTTAGGTTCGATTGTAAATTGTATTAAATTAGTTTAGCTTATGTCGAGTAAGCTGTTAATATATTACAAGTACGGTTTATTTAGATTTTGAAAGACTCTGACAATAACTCCTGTCTATACATATAGGTACTCATAACGTAAAAACACTTTGGGGATGAAGGGAAATACCCACATGGGGGTTTACAATATCTGCAATGATTCTACATACGTAATTTGATAAAAGAGTGGGATGAGAAGTGATGGCTCCACATAAAAAAGTCAAGATAAAAATGAAGTTTCATAAATTGATGGGTAAGGAAATATTTGTCTCAGAGGGGCCTTTTACTCATATTCTTTTCGTTACTTATTGAGTACTAAACTAAAATTGATAGATTAAAGTATATAAAACTTTTATATGGGCTAGGCGAAAAACATTCCTACGTTTTCGCCTACATTACGTATGTAGATAGCTAACCAATTAACTAAGAATGTCACGTGTTATTTCAGTTTACGGTCGTGGCAAGAATTTTATTTATGTAGCACAATATCCTCTTTATCTTTATTCATTCTTATGTGCTTATTCAAATTACATAATGTCATCCTTTAGCATATCAGTTTAAAAAGTAGATACACTTTATGAATACTTATAATTGATTTTATCTACTGATACTTGATGAGATTCCTTTATATACTTAATGAATTAAAAACAATTTTTCGAATTTCACAGTTTATTGTTTATCACTTGACAATGTTGTTTCGCTACACTGTAGCTTCTTCGGAAGTCATATCTCAACTTATGCTATTATATATATTCGTTGCTTATATTCTAACCGTTCCAGGAGGGGGTAGGAAATGAAATAAATTTGTTAATGGAGAATTGTTGACTTCAGTCTGTTCATTAGTAATATCTGGGCTGTATTTGTTTTTGTTTATTTCAAATTCTTCTAATAATTTTATTCTATATGAATTATTTTCTGCTTGTATTATTCTAAAATATTTATTGAAATTATGTTTGTTGTTGTTTAAGTGTTTCGCATAATTGGAATCTACTTTATTGTTATTATAAGATTTGTATTGTTCATCGATTCTGATTTTAAAATTTCTAGCTGTTTTACTAATATAAAATTTATCACAAAAATTACATGTTAATTTGTATATGCCTGATTTGTATTAAATTAACATGTAATTCTAATGTAAAATCAGAATCAGTGAACATTAAAAATCTTATTGCGACAATAAACATAATTTCAATAAATATTTTAGAATAATACAAGCAGAAAATAATTCATATAAAATAAAATTATTAGAAGAATTAGAAATAAACAAAAACAAATACAGCCCAGATATTGTTAATGAACAGCCTGAAATCAACACTTCTCCATTAATAAATTTATTTCATATCCCACCCCCTCCTGGAACGGATAGAATATAAGCAACGAATATTTGTAATAGCATAATTTTAGATATAACTTCCGAAGAAGCTACAGTGTAGCGAAACAATATTGTCAAGTGATAAACAATAATCTGTGAAATTCAAAAACGTGTTTTTTATTCATTAATTATGAATACCTAGTTAAAGTCGCATATTCTAGCGGAAATTCTCAAAAAATAACGACATATTACCATTTTTGAAAGGAAAACTTCTTATATGACATGTAACCAAGTACACATTAATCGACAACGCGCATGCTTCACCACTTTTTGTAAGTAGTAGGGGTACGAACGGTTCACCGAAAGGTGTGGTCTAGTGGTACAGATCATAGAGTAGCATTCGGGAGGTCGCCGGTTCGATTTCGGATCCACAGACAATATTTCTCTCCTACTCAGTCTTTATTTGGCCGTCTAATCCGTCTTTTCCTAACCACCACTCCCGCGATTCTTAAATGGAGGCTGAACAGGAACTTCTGCCCTACTCTTCGGCTTTGTATTACAGTGTAAAACGGAGAGACAGAATGTTCTGTCCACCTTACCAAAATCGAGTCGGTCGTATATTAAGTAGTAACAACAACCACCTTCGTTATCTGTTTAAATAAAATGATAACTAGGCCTGTCGATGTGCGCGAATCACGTAAAAGCGGCTAAATAGATCTTGATTATTTTTTTTTATTTTTTGTATTCATAAGAAGATTAGTCTTTATCTGCAATAAATAATATAAAAACAATTACGACGATATTCCCATTCAATATCAAGTTGATTAATTATTAAAGTTATTATACACATTGTTAACCTCAACTGTGTGTATTCTTTTGCCATTGACACATTCAAGGAGCCAATGAGCCACGGTTTGCCGGCATCTGCATTAGAATATAAGGACATGGAGGCAACATTTAACCCTATAACAGTGTTATTAACATACGATTGAATTCTGAATCTCCTTTTTCACTCGAATGCGGCCTTATTGACTTATTCTTCCTTAGCCGTACCTCTATCTACCAATCAGACCGCTTTAGAGCGAAAAATAAGATCCAGAATTATTTTCTATGTCAATAACGCTGCCATAGTATTATATGCTGCCTCCATGTTTTTATGCCCTAAGTTATATACCTATATTTTAATAAACCATGCTTGAGAAATGACGGAAATAAATTAGTTTGTATTAATTAAAATTAATTATTAAATTAACATCCATCCGTACCTCTAAATTATTCATATTTAATTCGAATATTTCAATATTTTTCGCAAAAACTTAGCTAATAGCCCAAAAGACAATAATCATAATTCCACAAAGCTCAATCGCAGAATATAGATTAAAAGTTCAGTTTACATTGTATGAAAAATCTATTTATTGAGTCTGAATTACTTAACCCGTTAACGAGGAAGGCAGATAGTTCCCGTTTTCTCCATTCAATACACGTCTATATTTTGATTTTATCCGATTTTGATTTATTGAGATTTTTACGAGAGCTTGTTTGTCCTTCGACATTATCGAAATATCAATTCATAGCGAAGTACTATCCATAATTTATCATAATTATGTAGTTTCCAAACACAGACTTCCGCTTATCTATTTCTCTAAATCGTGGTAACTAAATACACATTATTCTTAATTGTTTTATAGTGTCTATATACCTAATTGACTCTGCCTGAAGAGTTTGCAAAATATTCCGTTACTTTTACAAATTATTCTCAGACTTAAATAAAAGAGATAAATTCTTCGAAAAAAATAACACTGAAGTTGTTTCGGAAAATATTTAAAATGCTGTCCACCAAGCTAAGTTAATGGAAAGGAAAATGAAATACAATGGAATTCAATTGGAAAGTTTTCACCCCTAAACACAAAGACATTTATTAATGGACTCAAAACTTATTATCTCTCTTCCAGACAATCAACTAAAAGTTATAAGTTCTGTATAATCTCTTCAATTAGCTCACTTCTCAATTTCAATTTTATTTTATAAACCTACATACCTAGTGTGATTACAAAAAGCAGTGTTTCCTTGTCCATAAGGGCATTCATAGTATATGGCAACTAAATAGACTAACGACCAGAAATTTTTAATTTAAATTAATAAGGAAATATTAGTATTACTAGTTGAACCCGTCCAAATTTGGGCGAATGAGTACCATTATCGGTCTTTTAATCATGGCGAAATTCCACCGTTGGGCGTTTAACCAGTCACTGCCACAGCCTATATATGACCACTATGGCCAAATATTGACATTTAGACACATCCAAAACACAAGGATTACAAAAACATCAGATTGAATAATCGAAACTAGTACACGTATGTGTTTATTTCTTCTTTTATAGAAGATACACACAATATCAGTAAATTTCTATTCAATAATTATTGAATCGGTAAAAAAATAATCATCGAGATCGGACAAGAATCGAGAAATTTATATTATAAGAGAGTAAATCAAATATAAACGGTAAAACTAAATAGTTAGCTTAGCACGTAATTCCGAGTAGAGGATTCGATGCTCAAGTTTTGTTTGGTTTATGAGGAAGGAGAAACCGACTTGGGTAGCAGCAGCGTTCGGTTCTGTCCGCAGTACAGTACAGTACCATGACTGTACGCAAGATACCTTCGTCTGGTGCACAACGCATCATCAGAAAGTTTTTAACCAATGAAGGCGCTAATGTTAAACCATCGGAAATTTTCACTCGTTTGAAGGCACAGTTGGGGGATGCTACAGTGCTTCACAGTTTTAGAATCGAGTGTATACGTGGGTCAGAGAACAGAGAATTCAGGGATGGACGAGAACGTGTTGAAAATGAAAGTCATGATCGATGCCCAAGAACAAGTCTTAAAATAGAAAGCTAACATCCATCAGAACTCCTCTTTAAGAACAATTTATAATTTTAAAAAACTATTTGCAACAACATTACAGACTTCAATTAATTTTTTTCAAAGTGATAATCTTCGATTCTTGTACTCACCCCTTCTATCTTCTTAGTTATTTTACTAGTTTGTTGTAAAAGGTACTAATTTCAACTTAAACTGTCCCTTTACCATTACGAGAGTAATAGTTCGTAAGTGTTTATTTAATGCCCATTGTTTATGTATTTTACCGAATCGACATGTCGTAAAGTTGTTTTAGATGGTGCTTTTATATTCTACATTTGTCGAGTTAGTCTTCATTTTATCCCAAGTATCTAATCGTTTTATGTTAATGCCTCTATTTCTAGTCACATTGTTTCTCCTAAGTGAATTTAATTTTGCACTTAACACCACAAAAGCTTTCAAACAATGTACATAAGTATTGTCACTAATTTAATAGATGGAAAGTAATTAACCAATTTATTATGATTAATAAAAACCGATACTAACTAAATTAAAAGTTATAATATTATAATGTTTATACAACACAAACAGATCAACAACAACCCAATTACATCTGCAGTAATCTATTTTGTTATTAGAATTTCCTTATCTGAATGATTCCCTAAATATTGGAACCAAAAAACGTCAGCTTGGTCGTTAACAATATTTAAATTTAAATACAATGCTTTCTGAATTTCTAACTAACATATCTAATTTTTGCTGTAACTTAAATAGTGTAAAGTTAATGAATTATCCTTTCTTATGAAATGGTCTAATAAATTACAATGTCGAGTAAATCCCGTAAATCTTTATTGTCTAAAATTTATTTAACATACTATTTATACGTAATTTTGAAATTATCATATCCATTCTGAACTTCATCATTATTTTCATTTGCTCAGCGAATCTATTTTATTTGAAATTCAAAATATTTCGTTTCATTATTTTTTGTTATTAATATTTTAGTAATGAAACATTTTGAAGAATTGTTTTTAGTAGAAGTTCCTCTTAATACATTAAAAACAAAAATTAATATCAACAAATTTTTGAATTACTTTATTTTACTACAGATTACTCCAAATTAATGACAGCAGTAAACAGTTTTCCCCGTTAATTTGAAGTAATACGTAGTAGAAAAAAATTAATATCAACATTAATGTGTTAATATGTTAAATAAAGTGATTAAGCTAATAGACCAGGTAAATTAGACTTAAAATTCTAAGAAAATCCGACGTAGATTTTGACGGCGGAACATTATTGTTTGGTGTACTTTTTAAGGTCTGTAATCTTAAGAAACAGTCAAAGTGGCGAAGAAAGTAATTTTAGCCCATAAGCACTTACTAAATTATAGGGTATCTTTTATCAATTGATAGTTAAGACGTCTAAGGAAAGTTTACAACCATCAGAAACATATTTTCATTAAAATTCACTAACAGTGAAAAAAAGTTAAATAATTTTAAACAATATACCGTGTCTCTTGAAATATTGATTCTACGTAATCTATAGGTATACAGTGTATCTAATTATTTATACCATCTATATATTATTTTGTAGAAAAACTATTATTTTGTTTAATTTTAACAATCGACAATTACAATAATTTCATATAGTTTTAACTAATGTATCGATCGCTTGAGACGTAATTTTGTAGGGTTTTTATTATCTACAACTTTCCTATGCATTACTGTTCATAAAATATAATACCTTTTACGGATTTTTTTTCAAAGATTTTTTGTCCAATTTGCCTGGTCTATAACAGAGATATAGATGTCCACCACACCATATGACATAATTGTGTGTGGGATTGTGGATAAAAAAAGTTAATATAAAGCAACTCATTTAATCAGCCACCTTAGCAAAAGGAACTTAATACTCTGTTGATGTTTGTTCAATCACATCGGTATTTGGATGAAAATCACGAAAAATAAATCGTAACTTGTGTAATAGAATAATTGAAGGAATAAACCAACGAGAACTTTTCTTGAAACTTTATTATTTGCTAATTGTTGGATATTAATATTAGGATTAGGTATTTAATATTAAAAAAGGGGGACGCCTTTAGCTCTTGGTGAAATATTTTGATTCAAAAGAAAAATATTATTAAAGCACTTAAAGAACTATCTATAATAAAATCTATACCGACTAATAATGGCTTTAATGTGAACACGATAAATAAGATACTTTCAAACAAATTAAAACAAAATCTAAATGAGCTTACCTTCCTTATAAAAAATCCAGACGGGCCTAATAAAACCTGGAGAAAAATTCCCTTTTATGGAAACTTAAGTAATAATATAGGAAATTATTTATGAAAAAATAATGTATCGCCAGCATATTTCAACAACAGAACCTTGGCTAAAACACTCAGCTTCTAATAAATTAGATAAACAGGTAGACAATTGTCCTGCAATTTACATTCGAAAATCCAAAAGGGATATTGGTACTTGGTTCTCGGAACACGTTAGAAACGTAAAATATAACAACCACAACACAAAAAGTAAAGTAAAATGAAATTGGAGACTCACCTCTAATACCATACACTATTTAATAAACGGACACGTGTTTCGCCCACTTCTACTGTGGGCATTATCGACGCGAGACTGTGGGCGAAACACGTGTCCATTTATTAAACAGTGTATGGTATTAGGGGTGGGTGAGTATCCAATTTAATTTTACTTTACTTTATTGATTGTACCACGTCTCCTTTTTTCCATTTAACCACACCACAGGTTTAGCCATTCGTTGCATTAATAGTAATCATTTTTTCAACCAAACGAACTTTAAATATTGTAAAAACAAAAAGGCGGTAAAATTTTAGACAATTTTCAGATTTTAGAAATCAAAAAAGCTATCCTTAATAAAAAAAATATTAACTAATGACCAACTAAGGTTCGGAAACAACCCCCTCCTGAACCCCAATCTGTTATATTAAGCCAATATACATATAAGTAATATCTTTAACATTGTATCTTTAATAATAGTTTACTCCTGACGATGCCTTAATAGGGCGAAATGTACATTGAGTATTATCAATAAATTAACAGTGAAACGTCTCCAAGTACTTTATTCGAACTTTAATTTTTTTTTTTTTGAATTACGATTAGGTTAATTAAAAATAGATTTAGAATTAGAATTGACTGATTTGAGATTGACCAAGTTGAGACCGTTGATTGCTGACTTATTACTTGCTTACTACTTAATTAATTGTTTTCGGATCTTAAATAACATTCTCTTTCTACGTCATAGGTTAGAGATCGCTTACAATTCCGAAAGTTAACCAAACATAACTAATATATCGTTTACACTCAACGGAAATTGAAATGTTTGGATAAAGACAATATTTGTTATTCACATAAAGTCTTAAATCTAATAACAATAAGAAATATTGGCAATATCCATTATAGAGTTGATTTTCGGGTCTATTGGCCGTCGTTTCGCAGACAATCTGCACTGAATCACAATTCAGAACAGATCTCCTGAAGATTCCAACCACTCGTGTTGGCGAAACGTCGAGAATAACAACCTAGAGACGACGGCCAATAAGCCCGAAAATCAACACTATAATATACAAATGTTCTTTCAATTGTATTGTGTAACATTCATGATAAAAGAGGTGACAAAACTTTGTTTCGAATTATTAAATATAAAAGTAACGTTATAATTTTTTATACAACATATATTAAAAGTAATGGCACATTATACTTGTAAACATTTGAGACGGTAACATATATGGGGATTATATTGACAGGTGTTGTGATCCCAGATCGCCGTTCTCGTTTAGAGATGTCCCATTGCTGCCCGCCGACCTTTATGTCTATTAATGTTGATAGCATTGCTGCCCACCAACTTTATTACCCTCATAATTAATATGAATTAATAATTAGGTACTATAATGCATATGTAATAATTCTTATAAACGTATTACATATTCGTAACATATAAAATAATTTGCTCAAATTTATCGATATAGGTACCTATAGACAATTTAATAAATGTACCAAATGATACACACCAGTAAGAGTCAAGTAATTATATTCGAACAGGAAACTGTTCTAGTTTCACAGCACGGCGGGAGAGACAGATTCCTCTGTTGTTATTAGTTTACCTAATATATAAATATGCTGCTTCTAGAATTTATTATTTAGTCTGACAAAACGACAATATTAACGTCACAAATTATGGATTTGATTGAGTTGGTTGAAAGTGCTTGGGGTAAACATTCTTTTCTGTTAACGCATCAATCAGTTCCAATCTTTTTCGTATTTATATATTATATGATTGAAAAGGATAAGTGTATGATTATTAAAAATTAACATAATAAAGAAAAAAAACTCCAGATAAAGGAATTTTTTGACGTTCAGTTTTCAATCTTTTAAAATAAATCTGAAAAAATAGCTTTAATTAAAATGAAAACTTGAGGAAATTAATTCATTCTAAAACTGAAAATCACCTTTAAACATAGGACGAACTGGAACCAATTTCATCAAATTTCATCTCATTTTTTCAACTGATAGAATGTATTTTAACTGTCCGTAAATCCTTAATAAGTTGATTAAAAAGACGTTTTTAATTATAAAAAACGTTTTTTGACAAAGTTACCGTTACTGTATACCATCTGTATGATAAGAATTCGCCATTCATTCGTTTATAAATTGCGGAAACTTATTGGTATTGGTCTGAAACAGACTGTTTTACATGTTTTGTTGGCTTTGATCAAAAGCGAGACTCATCTTCCTAAAAGTTTTCCATAAATAAAATGCATCCAATATGTTCTTTTCGTGTTTTCATACATCAACTAGTTCAAGTGCTTATTTTACTCAATGTTTCTACATAATAGCAACATGAACTTTTCCAATCATTTGTTCGGTCGTGATAAACAAACAACAGAGTTTAAACTTTTTAGAGTGATAGCTGATACGTGTTGAAACTTCTCCGTAATTCACGATAGTAGAATGCTATAAAAATTCAAGAAAATTACATTGTACTCACAACAAAATTGTTTCACCACACAGTAGCATCATCAGATGATGTTTCTACAAACTAAAAAGGCTTTAGTTGTTTTATTCCGACTAGCTACTTACACTTGTGAGTGGTCAGACTTACACTGTAGCGCAAAGCCGAGGGGTAGGGCGGAAGGAATACTATTACCCCATCATTTTTTTAAATGATCCAAGGAAACCACAGAAAACTTAAACCAGAGATTTAAACCACTAAAAATTTTCATAAAACACCCAGTCATCTGTACGACTGGATAGTATCGGATCCCCGAGGAAGATGTCCTCAGACCTACCGACTAAAACCTCTCTACGTCAGGCCGTTCTAGGACCTGGCGGTCATCTTCAACAGTGCGTGGTTGTGTGTGTAATTTTTTAAATTGCTTTGTTACGAGAAATGTATATACCTACTAACTAGGTGGATGGAGGTAGTTCTTATATTTATTACAATAAATATTGAGAAATGGAGCAATATTCCCTTCTATTTGATAGTTTAAAGTCACTCATTTTTTATAATATCTATTAATTTCTATGTGCTCTACTAGCATTAACTTAAAATCTTTATATTCTCTATGTAAAGTTTTATAACAAAAGTTAAAGTTACTGTTGTTGTTATTTTTTATAATATTACCCACTTTTAACGGTATATTACCATGACAAAAAAACAATCGATGAATCGATCAATTATTTGTTGTAATAAACATAAGAAATACCCCCACCCATTTAATTAGTATAAATAGTCATATAACAAAGTTTTAAACACCAAGTGTTCCACAATCCAGTCCTTTTATCATTACCGATGCTTGTATAGGGTGGGCAAATTTAAACGTTTTAAGAGTATAACTTGATAACTATGGTAATTACAGAAAATGTAGTAGGTAATTTTATATGGCTTTTTATTTATTAGTTATAAAAGGAAACTACTTAGATTTTTTGTTATATCTTAATCATTGTTTAAAAATGAAAAAGGTAGCTACACTATAAGAACACAGGCTTTCATGACCGGAATCCATAGTGGAATTCTACTACATCACATTCACTTTTTATTGGAAAAGTAAAATTCAATGAATTACCACAGAATAGTTAATTACTCCAACGGCATAGAATTAATAACTAGAATAACTGTAATTTTGTCGAATTGCACAAATGGGGACACTAAAGCATTCGTTTATAAGACAAAAACATATTTCAATTCAATATTTTTCTTGAAGCCTATTTAAATATCAAAACTAAGGAAATTGTAAAACACGATAAAACATGTTTCAAATAAGTAAATAGTAAAAACAAAAGAGAAAGGTGTTTGGATAAACTTTATTAAATAAATGAGTCAACAATTATTTCCACTAACAACTCATTCTAATGAATATTAACTATAGTCGAGGTTGTTCTGTTGTCAACTCTCTCTAAAATTATAACGGAAATCAGCACACCCGGGTTAATCATGCTAATTTATGGCGCAGATACAAGGAAATATGCATTAAGATTTGTTTCTTATTCGCCAGACATTTAGTTATGTAATGAATAAAACAAGCAGACTTGCAGTTAATTATCAAAGGAAGATAAGGTCTTGGTCAGTAATTTATCAAACTTACCAAACATTGATAACGGTTTCAAATTTATTGACTCTCATCAGCACGGAAGAGGCAGTTCAATAAATCACCGACCAAACTGAATTTTGAATAATAAACACAAGTTTCAAGAATTTATTTTTTTATTGAATCATTAACAATTAAATTTCTGAAGAATTTATAGTAGGGGTAAATTTTAAATAGGTACGTTAATGCAATATTAACTATTGAATTAATTTCTACCCACTGCAGATTACATTATCGTTGATGTATTTAATTATTTTTTGTTGTATCTATTAATTTCAAGGGTCTCAAGCAAATTTAATTCATAAGTCCTGAGGGATTCTTGTATCCAAATTCTTTCTGCTCTTTTTAACGTGTTTGCTTCTGCCAGACCAGATTGATTGATCCTTATATTGATGTGTTTAGGAGTGACATTCTCTGTCTTACATCGCCACATATAAAGATCAATCAACCAGGTCCGGCAGTAGCGGACACGTTAAAAAGAGCATGCAAGAATCCCTCAGGACTTATGCATTACATTTCTTTGAGACCCTTTAATTTTTAGATACAACAAAAAAGGTAACATATTAGACGATCAAGTGGAAGTGAATAATTGTTCACTTTTAAATATTAACATTAAATGGACAAACTGTTAAACTAAAATTGTAAGGTAAAGATAACACTCGGTAGTTTCACAATATTTATTCAAATTGAGTCCTTGACGATAGTCGTTTCGGTTGTTACATCATTCTCAAACAAAAGAGTACCAATGTATACTAACTATTAATTACTACATCTAGGTTTTAAATACTAGGGTTTATGCTAGCTCTGAAAAGTGGAGATAAATGGAATTCTGTTTGGTCATTTGTTACTAATTTGTGACTAAACAGTGCTTTATTAATTTCGACCATTTCTAGTAAATTTAACAGCCTGCCCTTATGTGTGTTGTGAATTAATTTGATATTATCTTGTCTGTCATATGATTATTTACAATACAATGTTCTGCGAAGCCGCTATAAAGATTTTTTTGTGAAATTGATTTAAGATGTTCTCTCATCCCAACTCCTAGAGCTCTACCAGTTTGTCCTATATAAATAGCTGGGAAATTTTTACAAGATATTTGGTAAACCCCACTCATTTTTAATAGTTGAGTTTTTTCTGAGCTCCAAAAAAAAATTATTTCATAAGCCACTTATACGCTAGCACCATAGAAACTAAAATTATTATATGATAAGCAGTATATCACCACCAAATAAACTTTACTGCTGACTGTAGTATAACAATGTTTTACAATAGCCTTACGAAGGTATCAGACTAAATCTACAACACAGCTTATATTAAAGACTGTTAACTTCTTGGTTAGCAATTTAGCGAATCCACTAGACAAGGATCACTGTTTCCTAAATTAAAAATAAAACGTGTTCTCGTTGCGTGAAGAGTCCGCTATTTCTTTTTTACAAGATTTTCACAAAATTTATTAGAATGTTTAATTGAATATTTCCCATTATCGCAAAGACTATATTCCCTTGAACTTCAGAAAACAGTAGGTAAAAACTGAAGTAAAAGATCGGGTTGTAATAGACAGTTTACTCTGTATGAAATTATTAAACCCAGAATTTACACTTCAGTTTTCTGGCAAAGTTAAGATAAACAATCTTTATAAACTGTAGTCCTTCACGGTTTATTTTTAATAGTTTTAGAAATAAAGACGCGACTCGTTTTCTAATCATAGTTTTTTGTCATCTACTTACACAGTTCAACGTAGATCAGAAAGAGCCCAGAGAAGTACTTTGCAATGCTGATTCCGAATGTAATCTTAATAGAATTTCCATAGAACGTCTGCATTTGGAGGTATCTTAACTTTAGGTTCCAGAAACTTCAACTGTTGTCCCTTTTATGAGCATTACCTACCACATGAATTAACAAGACAAAACAACCAAATGAGAAGTCATTTACGAGTTATCTTTTATAGCTGAATTAGAATCTGACCGTAGGATTACCCTACCCCAGTATATTCAAATTTTGTATGATTTTGAGACTAGAATTTCATGAAACTGTAAAGTGTTAAGGATTTTCTTGGATTCGCCATACGTCGAAAATGACTACTTTTTACAGTTCAAACTATCGATGGTGCAGGTATTGTGAAAATACATTTTAAGAAATAATAAAACGAATAAAACACTTGGTATATTTTTCACAATTTTATTGACGGAACTCGACAATTGTTTCGACAGGGATCTGTCATTATCAAGAGTAAGCAAAATTACTAAATATATAAATGTGCGCAAACATATTTATAGTGAATAATAATGATGGGGAAAATTCTTAATTGCCTAGTTTGAACAAAAGTAAAGGGAAGTTGTTTGAATATGTTTCTATTTGAGAATTTACAATGTTATGTTTGTTGTACATAGATTTTTTAATTTCTAAAGTTTCAAGATTCTTTAATTTCTTACTTTTGGGTTGTATATGTAGTATTTGAAAATTTTCATTAATATTGTGTTTATTTGAAATACAATGTGTAGAAATACCTGTACAATTGTTGTTATTTATGATACTTTTTAAATGCTGAGTGTTAATGGATCTGCCCGATTGACCAATGTACACAGCATCACAATCATTGCATTGAATTTTATAAACGCCGCTATTATCTAGGGAATCAAATTTTGGCTTATTATTGACAAGTAGTTTTTTAACAGTATTTTTATTGAATACAATTTTGGCTGTGATACCTAATCTTTTGAGATGTGATTTTATAATTTGACTGGTTTGTTTAACGTAGTGCCATATACTTTATTTGAAGGATTATGAATAATTTGAGGGTTACAGAGTAGTAGGCGTGTTTTATTTTTATGTTTTTGGTTTAAGATACTATCGACGATTTTGGTATCATAGCCATTGTTTACAGCTATTTGTTTTATTGTATCTAGTTCTATTTTTTTTTTTTTTTCGTTTAAAGGGATATTTGTTAATCTAAGAAATGCACTGTGGAAGAAATAACGTTTAATATTATTAATTTGATTAGAGTAAGAAGGTATTATAGTATCAGTAGTTGTGGACTTACGAAAGATAAACCTGTGAAAGATGTACCAAGCATTTTATTCGTTTTATTATGACTACTTTTTTCCGATTCTTTTCATAGCCGTGTTCTCGAAAAAGATAGTAATCATTCTTGATGTATTTTTCAATTGCAAACTCAAATATGGCTATAGAAAATTCACTTAACGGTAAAATATTCTACCAACGTTCATCAATTATTCACAATTTGTTATAGATACACGTGAAATATCAAAATGTCAAAAACATTTGAAAATATGTTTTTATTTTTATATTGCTAGATATGAAGGTAAATTTTACTGAAAGTTCTTGAGGAAATTCGTTCTTCATTCTACGGTTACTTATATTACATAAGGGTGTTTCAGAGTCATGGTAAATGATAGTAAGATGTATGTTGTAGAGGTAAAGTTTCGTATTTTCTTATAACTTGCTTTTATAACCCAAAATTATAACTGAATCTTAACAAATTGATTCCATTTAACGAAATATGGACGTAGCTTCTTCAATATGTTGTTAAATGGTAGCTCTTTTAGATAATCAACAGTACAGCATATTTATTTATTTAAGAATGCAATAAAGCTTAATTTACGCTATACTTAGCCCTCAAGTATTAATTAGAACAATGGTATCCTAACATATTTTCTATTTCTGCTCCTTGTTCTACGAATTCGTGAAGTGTTTCATTCTAATATCTATTAGAATCTGACTTGTTTTTTTCTAATCGTGTTGTAGTGTATCTTACCCAGGTCTATTCCATCGTCATATAACTCACCTATGTTGTTTAAGGGAATCAGCTGTTGTCGGTTCGTTACACTAACTACTAAAGTTATTTGGAAGAGTTGTTTATAGTTGTAATATTAAATTTTAAACAAAACAAATACGAATGCCAGACTCAGCCTGGGGCTATCGCGGGGAAAGAGTATGGCAGAGAAACCCACGATCTTAGCCCTATAAATCAGAGATGTGTATTGTATCATCCGTAAAGTATGAAATGTATGTAAGTTAAAAAATATTACTCTGTGAAAATCTGCCCTGCACGATCCACATACACAAACACTTGTAAATAATCATTTAAAACTGAAGAATGTTGGTGTTAGTTAGTAGACAATGTAAAAAATAAAAATAAAGGTACTGAGGTCCCATACGGGAGGCAACCCAGATATAAGTTGAGATTTTAGAGCATAATCTGGGCCTCACATAACAATAAATTGCAGTAAATAAATACCAAAATAAACACACAAATAAATATGTAAATAAATGCGACGAATAAAATATCAAAATAAAATGCAATAAATAAATACCAAAATAAATACACAAATAAATATGTAAATAAATGCGACGAATAAATATCATAACAAAATATACACACATTTGTGAATACTCCCAGATCAATACTCTAAAGGGGAGAAAATGTTAGTAAATTCAACATAGCTCGAAACATTCTGAACGCACCTGGTAGATCAACAAAGAGCAAAATCATAAAAATTGGGAACAAAGAAAAATCACAAAATAATTGTTACACATCACCGTTTTGTTCAAGTTAATATAATAAAAGTTCAAATTGTTTTCATTTAAAGACAAAATATTAACGATTAGGTATTTTTTGGCAAGAGATTCGAACGATCCATAGACATAATACCCGGTGATAAGAAATCCAACTGTCACAATATCTAAGAACAGGATATGTTCTTAATCAATAGGTTATTGAAGCTAGTCAGCACACCATAGACTAAATGATAAATCACCAATGAAATCGAAATAACTCTTTAAAATCAAGTTAATATAATAACCAGTATATCGTCATCTACTCATATCTGCTGGTAAGTAAAGTATTTAAAATGTGCAAAATGACAAGAGCCTTATTAAAGTATCTACTTGGCCAACTGCATCGACGACATAGCTTATAAACAGCTAATTTAAACTAATAATAATCAGAAGAATAAGAGGGGTGTATGTATGGTCAGTAATTTATCGAAACTACCAAATGTAGATGAGTTGCCCCCCCCCCTATAGGTAGTCTCAATAAATCAAAACCGTATTAAATTAATTTGTTAATTATAAGCATTCTTTGCAGTTTAATATATTTCTGTAGGTGTTTGACTTTGAAAAAAGATCCCCAAACTCTTAGTATTTAAGGGTTTAAGACGACCCTCGTCAGAATTTTAACAATTTTATCTAACATTAAAAAAATTAACACAAACCAAATGTCTTTCTCTTTTTCTAAAAAGGAGAAGTAGATGTTTACTACTTTATGCACCAGCCGCTATTTCTTTCTTTGATACAAATTGAAGTACAAGTAGGTCATATGTGTGTTTGTGCATTAGAAATCTGTTTTGCGCCCTCTGTTATTTAATAGCGGTCGGGGGTAGGTGACTATCATACTACCGCTACCTACCCCCTTATCGATTTTACAAATTGACGTCGGACAAGCAAGTAACAGAGCGGCGTGGTCTAATTACTTGGAATTCGAGAGGTCACCGGTTCGATTCCGGATCGGGTGCTCTGATTACTCTGTGGTTCCGTTGGATCATTAGGTGAATGTTGGGCAATAATATTTCGCAGATAATCTTTCACTTCTCTTCTGTTTTCACTTCATCTGGCTCATCTTTCTCTCCCTAATTACACCACCTACCCATTCCCACGATTCCTGCAAGGAGACTGAAGAGGGTCTTACGCTCTACCCTCCGGCTTTGCACTGCAGTGTAGATCGGAGGGACTGCCCGCCCACCAGTATGAATAGATGGTGGGAATGATAGATCCAACAGTTTAAGTTACAAGCATGTAGTGCCATAATTGCAAGTTAAGAAAACACGGTTGCCCCTGCTCATGAACAATTTGGTTTAAGCTTTTAGTTTTCTTAATATGTTATACATGTTCACATTTTAACGATTTAATTTATATTTTATCAGTTATGTGAACTGAAGTACCTATGAAGAAACACGTATAAAATAAAGGATGTTTTTTATAAAAAGTACATGTGTTTGATTATTACAAGACAGTCCACTTTTGAATTTCGAAGATAAGCAAACATATTTGGTCAAACAATGTGATACAGGTTTTTTTTACAAGATTCTATTTGCGAATATATTTGAAGCTACGCGCTGTTACAAATAAACATGCGAAATATATTTAAACCAATTTCGTGAAACCTTTCAGTTTGTATCTTCCATTTACAATCGGTTTGTCGTTTGTTGACTCTGTTACGGAAACAGCAAAATGAAATAGCGTCACGTTTCGAACAATCCGACAGATACAATAAAAACACATGAGTATATTTCGTCAGAATTTAGCTATAAAATAATAACATAATGGATGAAATATGGTGGTTAAATCTAAAATGTATCACCAGCTATTGAATTTTTATGAACACTGTAGTAATATTGTGGAACATAAACTTGTTTTTATGTTACGAGGGTTTTCTTACATAAATGCTTATGTGTGTCTCACTTCTTTAACTAATACTGATGTAGATGGACTCGCTTTTGTTGATTTGTTATATTCTTTCTTATTATTATTTTTAAGAATTCATTAAGAAAAGAATTAATCCAAATAATTTTAAAGCCCAAGCTTTCTAAAAATACATTTTCGCCAGTTATTATGTAGTTTATTTTTGTCTTGTGATTTCTAATTTGTTTATCAAGTTTCTTTTTTGTTTCTGTTTGGCGCACAATCTTCAGTAATTTTATTTTACACGAACAAATAAACAAGTCAAATTGGGGTGAAAACGTGGTTTATTATAAGGACTTCATCAAAGTAAGCTTTTAGAGAAAATTCTTAATATTTCTATGTTGTAAATATTTGTGTTCAAGGTATATATTACTACAATACGAGTTAACAATATAATAAAATCGATGGTCAATAACGGCAATAATTCAAATAATAAGTTAAAAAGCCACAGCTATTGGAACCGTTCAAGAATTGAATTGAAATTCTACTTTTAATTATAATTTCATTTTTGTCTTTGTGGTCATTGTAATCGTATGACAAGAGGCAGAAATGGAAAATACATTTAATTTTATATTTATTTATTTATTTAAAACTCGACAATTGTTTCGGACTTTGCCCATTATCAAGAGTAATGCAATACTAAAGTAAATGTGTAACAAATGTCATATATGCTAATTAACATAACTAAGTTCACTAAGTAGGAGTGGGGAAGAAAAATTACCTAGTTCTAATTTGTTATTTACTATATTTAAATTATTTCCTATGACCATTTTTATTTCTAGTCTTTCTAGCATTGATAGTGTTTTGCTTTTATTAACGTTCGTGTGTAACAATTTTACATTGTTTAAATTGATTTTGTGTTTATAAAGTGTACATGTGCTCTTTTAATATGGTAGAAACAGCTCGGCCAGATTGACCTATATAAATAGCATTACAAGTATCGCACGAAATTTGGTAAATACCACACTTATCTAATTGCTTATTCGTTCTTTTGTTGACTATAAGATTCTTTAATGTGAGAGGATTATTTTCGACTGCTGCAAGGCCTAGTTTCCGTAAATGAACCTTAAACTTATGGCTATCATGATTAATAAAATGTAAAGATACAAATTCGTTTTTATAATTAACACCGAGACTATCATTATGTAGAAGTTTTTTAACTTGTTTATTTACCTTGTTTTTAATTGATTTGTCTACTAACCGAAATTATGTTAAGTAGTTAAAATTTGTTGAGAGAGCAAAAATAAACGGGTTTAGAGCAAAAACGTAACAATATTATAAAAAACTGCAATCACATCTAGTCTAGTGAGCTTATTTTATTAACAGTGATACACCACTTAGCACCCAAACACAACTAACATACTTCAAACGCGATTATTCCACGAAAACTTGCAGCCACAATACTCTTTTTGCCACAATAAGTATAATGTGTTGCCTGCCATATTGGCTTCAACGTATAAATGTAGGATTTAGGGAGAATGCGGTTAGAAAATTGTAATACATGTTAATAATGATAGAAATCAAACAAATACTGTTGTCAGGTTTTACAAATTTTTTAATAAGACTTCTCTTACACTGTTTCGGCTTATCAGATCATTATTAAAAAGTTGAGTAGAAACTAACTTAATCTAAAGAAACGTCACGATATATACATATTTATGTAAGTGGGAGTAAAAACAAATCATATTATTGAAGTTATGATTATTTACAAAACAGTATTGGGCAAAACCAGTATTACATTTTTTATCAATAATAGACTTTTTATACTCCTTAAGTCTAGTTTTAAAGGATCTACCAGTCTGTCCTACATAGATAGCATCGTAAATTAGAAAAAAAACACAAGTGCTTAAGAGTTCAGCAAAAAACTTTTTCATCACCTGATGAAGCCTTTGTAAGGTGAAACGATTCGTCGTGATTTATTAAAAGTTTTTTGTTAAACTCTTAAACACTTGTGTTTTATTTCGAATTTTGATTATGGAGTTTAAACATACCAGTGCCTATTCAATTAAATAGACAGCATCGTAGTTTGAACATTGAATCTCATAGTTTGTCTGTTGTTGAGATTTTATTATTAGTTAGAATATTGCCTAAATTTGTTTTATTAGAACATATACTATTGATGCCTAACTTATTCAACCTTTTGCAAATTGTTGTACTTACTATTTTTATAATGATTTATAAAGATCCAGTTTATGCGTTCTTTATCGAAACTTTTTCCATAATATATATGATTAAGTGTATAATTTTTGAGATTTTTAGCCAAAATTTTATCTACTATGTTAGGGTTGTAGCCGTTGTTAGCAAAAAATGTAATACTGGTTTTGCCCAACAATGTTTTGTAAACAATCATAACTTTAGTGAAGATAATTTTAAGATTTTGCATTGTATAAATAAAAGCAGAAGATTAAACCTGTTAGAAAAATTAGAAATTCAAAATGCCTTTTTTCATAATAAAAATATTACAAATGAACAATGTGAGTCCTATATTTTTAGCCCGGTTTCAATATTATGGCTTGTTTTTATCCCCACTTACTTAAATATGTATATATAGTGACGTTTCTTTAGATTAAGTTAGTTTCTACTCAACTCTTTGATAAAGACCTGATAAGCCGAAACAGTGTAAGAGAAGTCTTAATATAAATTTTGTAAAACCTTACAACAGTGTTTGTTTGATTTCTATTAATATAAATGTAGTTTTTATGTACATGTCTCTGGTTCTAATATGCATGTACCTCTCAGCCTATAATCGTAAAGATTATCTTTTTATGTCTATTTTAAGTTTACATCATTCAAATCCGATTAGAATGTAAATTAAATGATTTACGTCCCATTCAGCTACGTTTATGGTCAATCAGAAAATCATGCAGGAGACACATTTTAAATAGACACAAATTAAACGATGCCCTGATTAATATACGACTAAATGACATTGCTTAATGGTTTGCAAAATAACGTGTCAACACATTAAAATCGGTGGAAACGATTGTTGGGATTACGACTGTATTTACCATTGTACTGTATCTTTATTGGAAACGTAATGTAACTTGTTTGTGTGTGCGTGCTAAACTGCTAAACTGGAATAAAAGGAGCAAACACAACGTTTGACCTGTACGTGTTTTTGTTATTGTTTCAAGTTGCAAAAACTGTCATCACAGATCTAATGCAAAATATTTACTTTAAAGCATGAAAGTACACTAGAAGATCATATAAAACAAATATTTTGTTATCAATTTATGCAAGACTACTATAGTATTTGACAGCTACACCGCTTGTACGGAATTAGGTCTATAATCCCATCACCATACAAAAAATAAACTTAACAAGGAAATAACAACCTAGGTTCGAACTCAGACTCTCTTTAATAAGAATTAAAAAATCGTCGCTTGAGAAAGAGATAAACTTGTTTATTTCCTAATGGACTCCAAAGCTGAGCTGTCCAATGTATCATTTAAACTCCGTGCTTAACTCTATAACATAAGTGTTTAAACCCATTGGCCTAAACTATGAATACTCCTATAAGCCCATGACGTAAGCTCTTAAAACCTTGAGGACTAACAATTCTTTTAGTAGATTATATATTAAACAATAATGGCAAAACTGTTAAATATCTATGTTCCGGAATTTATCGGTTAAATTACAAAGATCGCCCTAAAGTAACAGGCGATTTGAAAAGTTGATAGACTGGCCCATAGATGGCGCTACCAGTATCAAATCCATATGATTTTTAGTTAGCCCTAACCTTCAAAAAACGCGTGTATAAATTTGACAGCTGTTGCACTATTACCATCTGAGTTATAGCATTTTTAGTGAAGTGATGGATCCATGTTTCATCCATTGTCACATATCGACGCAAAAATTCCGGTTTACATCACGTTTACGTTTAAGCATAGCCAAACACTGCTCAAAATCATCAACACGTTCTTGTTTTTGTTCAACAGAGAGCAAATGCGGCACCCACTTTGAACAGAGCTTTAGCTTTCTCATAATCAAATGCTCATGCAATATAATATAAAGCCAACACGTTCTTTTGATATTTTTACTAAGTCACGCAATTTCACTTGTCGATCATTCAAAACGGTTTTGTGGATTCTTTTGATGTTTTCTGGTATTACCGCCTCATTTGGACGTCCACTGCGTTCTGCATCATCAGTGTATCAGTATCGCTACGACCACGTTTGAAGTCAGCAAACCAACATTTTATTGTTGTTTCCGATGGAGCGGAGTCTCCATTACCCTTTTCCACTTTTTAAACCATTGCTCATTGCTTCGCCTGAACGATATTTTTTCCCATCAAGAAGCAATGTAAAACTAAAACACGAAATCGTTTTTAATTCATTGTTTTGAAAATAACAAAAGTACTCTACAACGTCACTCTTGGCGCAATAACTCACAAACTAATGAATAGAATATCATGAAATTTCAACAGCTATCTTTTGAAGGTTAGTACTAACTGAAAAAAAGGTGAATGCAATAAAACTAGCGTAATCTATCTGTTAGGTCCGGGACTTTTCAGCCTATGTGTTATATGCTTATCTTCACTATCTAACTATGAAACACATTGGGCACACAAATTGCTATTATTGTTATTTTTTCATATTTAACTTTTGAAGTTAATATTTAAACATTATTAAGTCGTAATAAACAAATTAAATTGCAAGTAAATGTATCAAACAGTTTATATTAGAAATTCTACATATTTTTCGGCTAATTAAGCCTTGTTCACGAGTATACAAATGCAATACTAAATATTAATGTTACAGTACAAAATAGTTATACCTGAGACTTATTAGAAATAAAAAACAAAAATTGTTGAATAAAGAATTTTATACAGTAAAAACAGAAATTCATAAAAATTATAAATTCATTAATTATGTCCCAAAATTATCTGATAAAATTTGTAATGAATTGAAAAAATTAGATACAAAACAATTTCAGTTAACAAAATCAATACAGGTAAAATGTTAATTAATAACAACAAAAAAATAGTCATTTAAAAAAGAGTGGTGTGTATAAACTATCATGTAAAAATTGTGATGCCTTTTACTTAGGACAAACAGGAAGAAATTTGGAATGCAGAATGAAGGAACATGTAAAAGATATCAATAATAAAAAACCTAAAACAAGAATGAGCAACCATTGTATAGAATACAACCACTTTTTAGATGAACACAATATAGAATTATTACATACAGCAATCAAAGGAAAAAGATTAAACTTACTTGAACAATTGGAAATTAAAAAATCCATAAAACAAACAAAATATTACAAATGACCAACTGAAATTTAAGAAATACCCTGTTATTCATTATTACATGTGTTTTCCAACAAACAATAGTCGAACACCCCTGTTCCAGGTATAAATATTTTGTACTGTACCATTAATATTTAATATTGCATTTGTATACTCGTGAACAAGGCTTAATATGCCGAAACATATGTAGAGTTTCTAATATAAACCGTTTGAGACATTTATTTACAATTTCATTTGTTTATTATTATTTTATAAAATGTTTCATAAAAAACCGAGGTTTAATTCTATTAATATTAGTATTAGGTCGGAGTTCAACAAACAATTTTCTGAAGTTTATCAGTGCGGTAGATTTAGATCTGAATGTAATTTTTGTTTATCTCTCTAGAAGATTTAAAAGTAGATATGCAAAATGATGTAGGACTTATCATCGGAGTAATCTCGGCTTAATTTTGTTCCATCCATCTGTACATAATGTGCTACTGTTCCAACAAATGGTAAATGCTTCCTCTAGAAGAAGAAAACAAGCTTCTAAAGCTCATCGTATACTGAAAGTGAAATTTCTGATCCCGAAAAATAAAGCGCTGTAATATTTAAAAGTATTGCTTTGGATCCTGTTTGATAATTTACGAATATTTATTATAATTTTCTTACACTCGATTAAGTAACATCCATTATACTAAAAATGTATCTTTTTTCTTTATTAAAGATAAAGATGAATGATGATATTTGAGGTTTTAATACTGGTCGGAATTTTATGAAATCAATGAATCACGTTTACAACGTTTCAAATTGTAAACTCTAAAATATTGAACATAGAAAAAGAATTTTAGCCACTAATTCACAAAAAACATCTATTTAAATACAAATGGATACATTTCAACCACAGGTTCAAAATCATTAGACTAAAAAAATAATAATTTAAATTTAGCCAAACTTTTAGAAACCCAAAAGACAAAGTAAATAAAAAATGCTAATCAGGTATTTACAAAATAAACTGTAATTAATTAAAAATATAAATATGGAATCAACAGAAACAACTACTCCGAGGGCTAATACCCCTACCGACATTGAATTACACTATTAATTCTGATGAATTCTTAGACGAAGATATAACATACACAAAAAGAGAAGGCATTAAAATTCCCACTCGTCTAATTATAAAGGATCACAGATCCCACATTTCGAACGCGTCCCTGCCAACGCCCACCTGATGAGACCCTATAGGTTGAAACCGGTCGTGGGATATGGCTTTCGGTACGCTGGGCGCGTTCGAAATGTGGGATCTGTGATCCTTTATAATTAAACGAGTGGGAATTTTAATGCCTCCTCTTTTTAAATATGCTAAACTGTAATTATTGTCACCAAGTTCATATAGGAATGATAAAAAGAAATTTAAAGACACTTTATAAAGAATATTTTTATCAGGTAGGAAACCATAACAAAGAGCAGTATCGTGTCATATTATAAAAACTGGACATTCTATAAATAGTAATAGTATAGAACTTCTAAATGTCCTAAATACTCAGAACCTTCACTAACAGTTATATATGTTATATTCCAAAATTGGAACAAAGACTTTTTACAAAATGTTTATTTTACAAAGTATATAAGAATACTAGGTCTAGTCTAAAGCTACAATAACTACTTTAGAATTCTGAATGGCTTTTATAGACAATAGCAAAAATACGTAGTCAGCAAAAGATGACCGCTGTATATTGAGTTAACATATACATATTTATATACATTTAAATACAGAAAGACCTAAAAAATAATTGACTGGAGTTTCCACAATATCTTGTTTTTAGTCTATCATCTTATAAAGATGTGTTTACAAAGTTCAATTTTAGATTTTAACCAGAAGCTACCTTGAAAATAAAATTTCACTACCAAATACTTCCGAAAATTTGTATTTGCGAAAACGTAAATTTCTATGAATTTAGCATGCTCAATTTACTGCAGTTCTCTTAAATGAAGCTATAATTCATATTTTTCCTTTTTCTAAACACTGGTTCATTACACACACACAAGCACGTGTTTCGAATGCTTATTATGCATCCATTTTCAATGCTCTATATAACAGTTTTTATTTTTTCCGGCGCCTTCACCATTATTAGATCATTAGCTGAAATAAACGTAATGTAATATATATAGAGTCATTCAAACTAAGTGATACATTAGACTTTTTATGGAACTAAGCATATTACAGATTTCAAGGATGATCTATTTAACTAAAATTATTACAACTGTCGGGCACTTCCGGTTATACCGGAAATTGATGTCAACTTTCTTATTTTAAATGGAGTGGTATATTTTTTACGATGAATTCGTATGAAACATAAAATTTTAAGGTGACTTTGATAACCAACTTGTATACCTATGATGAATAGTTTCTGAGATAATTTAATTTATTGGAAAAAAGTTTGCACCGCAACCCAAACTATAAAAAATATAACTTCCATAAAAAATGACTTAGAATGTTAAAATTTTTACTAGTTCTAGCTAAGTCAAGTCATAAGGCTAACGTCATGCCAAAACTAAGCTTTATAATTTGTACAGGGTGTTCAGAAAATAATATCAAAGTTTAAAATCTCAAACACGAATAACTTAATTTTTTAAAATGGCACCTGGCATATTTTATTCTGCCATTCGATAGCATTTTTTATTCTCTTTCAATACATTGGATGTTTTCCATTTGAAATAAACTTACCATAATATATGTATATATATATATATATATATATATATATATATACAATTTTTATACAGAATATATAAAAAGAATTGACAAGTACTAATTCAGTTTTGAAGTACATTATATTGATTTTTAGTTTATCAACAAACGAAAACAAACAAAAGGACATGTACGGAATTTAATAGAAAATACGGTTGCTATTGAAAAGGTAAAACGTTTTCATATTGTGTAGAGCCGAGAAAAAAATTTAAAAAAGGCATTCCATTTCTGAATTGTCCTCTGGATATAAATAAACATTCCACCCACAACATAAACAAAGGGTACGATGTGCAGAACTGACGTCACAATTACAACATCAACAATACCTTTGCTATTTTATTATTGCTTTTCTATTACTATTAATTTTATAACATAACTTTATTTATTCTGTTCCCTAAAAAAGAAAAATAAACAAAAATAACAATTTTAAATTGATAGAAAAACCCCATTCAAACAATTGAACGCGTTCTACCAAGTAGGCACAACGAACCGAAAGCCATATCCCACGACCGGTTTCGACCTATCAGGTCTCATCAGGTGGGCGCTGGCCGAAAGGCCTTTACAGGCTATATTATAAATATAGAATATATATATAGAATCAACAGAAACAACTACACCAAGGGCTAATACTCATACCGGCATTGAATTACACTGTTGATTCCGATGGATTCTTAGACGATGAGACCCGATAGGTCGAAACCGGTCATGGAATATGGCTTTCGGTTCGTTGTGCCTACTTGGTAGGACTCGCTCCAAATGTGACTCCTTGATCTTAATATATATCAATCGGAATCAACAGTGTAATTCAATGCCGGTAGGGTTATTAGCCCTCGGGAGTATTTATATGTATAATTACATTTAGATTTCTATTAGTAAATATATACAGGGTGAGTCACTACGGCAAAATCGGTCTCGAATATACATGGATTTTAAAGTAGGGAAAATATGTGTGAATGTAATATTAGTGAATGGTAAAATAATCCTCCCAAAAACAAATCGGAAATTTTCAAAATGACGCCAGACACTACAAATGTCAAATTATCCAATAAATGTGAACTAATTCGAGAACAATGCAAACTAGACCCCATGTAGTATTCATTTAATATATATAAAAAATAGATTCAAACGCCTTATAACACTACAAAGAATATTTATTGGTATAACCAAATGGATACATTTCGACTACGAAGTAGTCATTTTTAATGGTAATAGTAAACTAACATTAAGAAAAGATTATACCTAAATATATCTATTCTAAAAAACTACCTGTAACTTATTGAAGACTATTGGACAGGGGATTGTTGGTGAACGGCAGGTCAAACAAAATTCATCAAAGAATCCCTCAATTTATGAATAATGTAAATACATTCGTAAACTTTTAGGTCGATGTAATTGTGACAAGATTTTAATACTGAAATAAACACACAGTTGAAAACTTCCACAATTTATTAAATAAACTTGACACGTGTTTTGCCAACACTGTGGCTTCTTCAGAAGTACAAAATATACTTAAATCTACCTAAGAGTAGATGTCTATCAATAGGGTGGTGCGTCTTCATTAGAGTGAGGGAAAGGATTGTGCTTCTAGTGATTTCATACATTTACAAGCCTATCATAGATGTTAACGATAATGATTATTACCGAGCGGCGTGGTCTAGTGCTCTAGATCATAGATTAGCTTTCGGGAGGTCACCGATTCGAACCTGGATCCGGCTGTTCTGGTTCAAGTTTTCTGTGATTTCCTTGGCTCATTTAGGTAAATGCTGGGGCAGTAATACTCCACAGATAATCTTTCACTTCTCTTCTGTCTTCATTTCGTCCGTCTCATCTTTCTCTCCCTAACCACATCACTCGCCCATTCCCACGATTCCTGCAAGGAGGCTGAAGAGGGCCTTACGCCCTACCCTCCGGCTTTGCATTACAGTATTAGTCGGAGGGACTGCCCACCCACCAGCACCAGCACGAGTAGCTGGTGGGAATGAAACACAAAAAAGGCTTTTTTTATGATTATGATCATGACGATGTAGATAAAACATAATAAGTACTGATGATACCACTTTATAATAACTAGGTATCTTAGTGTGTTTTTATGCATTAGTTTTGTGAGCATAATTGGAATGTTCACAAACGTGAACCTGTGAACGATGCAACAAGGTCCTGTACTTAATTAATTAGTATTTTACTTAAAACTCATAACAAAGTGGTAAAAAATACACAAAAGCGTTTTCTATATAATTGCCTTTCCATTCGAATAATATATTCATATATATTCTAAACTAATACTTAGACTTGCATTATTCAAACAGAATTTTATTTTCCGGTTGAAATGTTGTATCAATGAAATGGGTACATAACCTGGCTTGCATCATTCACAAATATGTGTTACAGGTCGGCCTTTTTAGATAAGTTATTTTTCTTGTGCCTAAATTTAACCTATACTCCAACGAAAATGATTTAGAGAATGGAAAACTCCCAAATAACTCAGGCAACGGTTATTTAGTACCTTTGTTATTGGATAAATTTTATCAAGCGATTAATTTGTAACTTTATGATACAGCATGAGCATAATCAAAGCCAATATAGGGGTAAACAAATGTTTCTATACCAACTCCGACGTTTCGCTTTTTGTTAAGACTATTTCAATATAGGCTTTTTATTCGGTAAATCAAATTACTGGAAAAAATTATTTGTGAAACAATTCGAGTGGGTATTAGATTTAATTTATTTTATTATTTTTACTGAAAACGTTCCACCAGCAGCTTACAACTTGTCAATTTTTTAATATAAAAGAATACAGCTTTATATTTACAATTTAAAAAACAAATTAAAATTCGACCATGAGAATAAGAAATGAGCTCAGAAATAAAAACGCAAATTTTTTCTTTTAATATTCTGATATATCATCCTAGTTCACGTGCTTCATTTCACATTAATGCACCCCGGCCTTTGAATTAGCAGAAAGCTAAGAAAAGATCATTAGAAACTCAAACTGAACGCGTTAATAACAATTTTCGTAAATTTTAATTAATCAAATCCTGCATGCGCTCCTGCGTAAACAATAACACTACAACAGGCTTACGAACATTTAAATTCGCCTCTGCTAACCAAACCACCCACCCATTCCCACGATTCCTGCAAGGAGGCTGAAGAGGGCCTTACGCCCTACTCTTCGGCTTTGCACTACAGTGTAGGTCGGAGGGACTGCCCGCCCACCAGCACGAGTAGCAGGTGGGAATAAAACACAGAAGTTATTTTTTTCGTGACTAACCCTCTCTAGGATCGGCGTCGCAGCTGCAGTTTCCTGTATTAGTATTCTACTATGATTCAAATTAAACAAATGACAGCCACGCTGTCTTCACCTAGCCGTTCACAATTTTCAAACACCTTTTTACCATTTTTTAATGTACCTAACCTAACCTCTCTCATCCATAGTATTAAATGCTACGTCCATGTTTTAATGTTTGAAGGTTCTACTGATAATATACTATAATTCCTTTGTTTCAGACTGACCCCAATTTAATTAAGAAGGATTGGAGCAAAAGTTTACATGGATGGGGAAAACGTTCATGGAGCAGTTTACACGGAGAGTGGGGAAAACGAGATTCACCTGATTATCCAACTTTTGATAAGAAAGCATGGCAAAGTTTACAGGTAAGTGTGTGAAAAAAGTCAGCTTCTTTACAAATTTCATAAAAAACTAATTATAATAATTATAATTAACCGTATAAATTTTTAATTCGTTGTTATCTTAGCAATGTGGGCGTTTTTCATAGTTTAGGTTAAGTTAGTACAATAGAAAAGAGGAGGAGTGCCAATAGTGCCCATTTCGCTTATTTTTAGTGAGCTCAAGAATAAGATTATCCATAAGCGGATGGCCCTAGAAAAACCCGTTAATTTATTTAATTTTATTGATTAGCGGATAGTTGATGGCAGTCTAACATATTGAATAGAAAATAAAAACACTTGGGTTTAACTTCCACAATTTATTAACTCACTTGGCATAAGTTTCGCCACACTGTGGCTTCTTCGGAAGTACAACTTAATCTTAAAACTACGTACCATTAAATTTTTAATAATAGTCCAAATATTTAGAACCTAATTTGATGTATATGTTGCAGTCAAAACCTGTTTTTAACTAGAATGTGCTTTCTCTGGTTAAAACTAGTTTATGTTGAATGCCTTTTTTGTATATAGAATTGCCTAGTTATAACTTAAACTAATTGCTTTACATGTTTGAATTTTAGATAAAAATAGGGTTAACTTTGAATATCAGATAAAATTAATTTTAGGTAGAGAAACTTGTTTGAAGTAAATGATCCATTTAAGAGCAATATAACAGTGTTGATTGGTATTATAACCCCTAACCTAACCGAACCTTGAACCGATTTAAACTTGTGCTGTTTCCGTGTTTTCCAGCTAATTGTGCTTCTTCAATTTCGTCCATTAATTTATCGTAAGTTTTCTTTTGTTACGACTAAAGACCTAATTAACACATGGACTGAAAAGTCTAGGGCATAACAAAGAAAACACGTTTCTTTTTGTTCAAAATTGACTTTATTCGTCAACGTAATCTCCATCAAGAGTCATTCCAGCGCTACTCTAACATTTTAATACCACTTTTGTAAAACAATTTATCTTTTGCCTCAAAATAGGCCTCAGCTTCAGCGATAAAGCGATAAACCTCTTCATTCGAGTGAAATTTCTTGCCGGCGACCATTTTTTTTCAGATTTGCGAACAGCCAGTAGTCACTGGGAGCCAAATCTGAATAATACGGTGGAATTGCTCCCACATCAATTCGAAGTTCAATTCATGTAGTTTTTCCATTGTTTTGATGACAAATGACTTGTGACACGGTGCTTTGTCTTGATGAAACAAAATTTTTTTTGCCTTATGCTATATAACTACTACAATTCCCTGTTGATGGTATTTCCCTTCTCAAAATAGCAAGATAGTCAATGAATATTACACCACGCACATCCCAAAATACCGAGGCCATAACCTTTCCAGCCGATTGTTGTATGTTACTTTCGGGCGCTTTGGACAAGGTTCACCAGTTGCTGTCCACTGCTGTGCCAGATGACGATCGTTTTGATTCCGGAGTGAAGTGATGGATCCATGTTTCATTCATTGTCACATGTCGACGCAAAATTCCGGTTTGTTAGGTTTAAACATGGCCAAACACTGCTCAGAATCATCTTCTTGTTTTTGGTCAACAGTGAGCAAACACGGCACCCCCTTTGAACAGAGCTTTAGCTTTCTCATAATCAAAGACACATGCAATATAACATAAAGCCAAGGCGTTCTTTTGATATCTTTACGATGTCAGCTAAGTCACGCAATTTCATTTTTCGATCATTCAAAACGATTTTGTGGACTTTTTTCACGTTTTATTGTGTTACCACCTCATTTAGACATCCACTGCGTTCTGCATCATCAATTGTCTCTGTCTCTACGACCAAGTTTGAAGACAGCAAACCAATGTTATATTTTGTTTCGGTTGTTTCTGATGGAGCGGAGTCTCCATAACACTTTTCAAGCCATTGCTGATTGCTTCGCTTGAACGGTATTTTTTCCCGTCAAGAAGCACTGTAAAATTAAAACATGAAATTTGTTTGTTTTTTGATCCATTGTTTTGAAAATAACAAAAGTAGCGTCACTCTCTAGCGTCAACACAATAACTCACAAACTAATGAATAGAATTTTAACAGCTGTCTTTTGAAGGTTAGTACTAACTGAAAAAGAGGTGAATGCAATAAAACTAGCGCCGTCTATGTGTTAGACCCGGGACTTTTCAGCCCATGTGTTATATGCATTTATATATTTAGCATATTTTTCTCTGGTTATTACATGCTAGGAATGAAAGAAAACTACCAATACAAGAAAAAAGGACATTTGTTCTTATACCTTTTGCAGGACACATTTCATTTTTTTTTTATAAACAGTTTATTAAACAGTTGCAAGTCGCTACGTATTTCAGTTAATAAAATTACGCACATGATCACTTATAGCTTTGCCTGAAGTATTCCCGCGTAAACGTAAACAAAGGTTTGAAAGCATTTTGAACAATAAACCAGGCTTTGAACCTTTATCTCAAATTGATAGGTTTCATTAATGGGAAGGGTGAACTTTTTCCAGAAACAATAACTACTAAGAAAGCGTCGTTCAAATACATGGTTGTTTATGATTACATAAGTAACAAAATGTTAAGTAATTGTTAATTATTGTTAATTATTCTATACTGATTTTGAGTCCAAAAAGGCCATTGGTATATGCCTAATTTTTGTTTTAGTATACAGTTACTGATTCGGTTACTAACCATGGTAGAAATTGGAGACTGTGTCAAAGGAATAAATTAAAAAGGGACTCACCCTAATTACTATTTAATTAAACTTTTTAGTGCGTACGTATGTTTCGCCCACTTCAAATGTGACCATTATGAAACGCGACCACGTATCCGCATTAAAAAGGATTAGTGGTAATTAGGGTGAGACTCTTTTTAAATTATATTATACTAATGATCCACGTGCAATCGGACTAGCTTAGTTATAGGGGTACCTTTTTATATATATTGCCGTTAAATGGCGACAATCCGAAGACTGGTTGGACGTGCAACTCCACTACTTCCTATCCTGGCCCAATCTTCGCAATTTTTGAAAACTGGAATAGTCCCTAACTAACACATATAAGGTACCTGTCCAAATAAGGTCCACCTAATTTTATTTTTCAAATTTCTATTGGTAAAGATAAAGATTAAGAAACATACATTCCTCATCATAACAGGCGGGCTGAAAATTTCGTTGGCTGACCCATATATGACGCTACTAGTATCAAATCCACATGATTTTTAGTTAGGCCTAACCTTCAAAAGACTCGTGTATAAATTTGACAGCTGTTGCACTATTAGTATCTGTTATAGTATTTTTATTGAAGGAACTTCTGTTACTTTTACAAAATGGATAATGGCGAAATGAGCACCGAGGATGATGCACGCAGTGGGCGCCCAAAAAAGGCTGTTACCGACGAAAACATCAAAAAAGTCCACAAAATAATTTTTGATAACCGTAAAGTGTAGTTGATTGAAATAGCTGAGATCCGACTCGAAAGATATCAAAGGAACGTGTTGGTCATATCGTGAATAAATATTTGGATAAGCGAAAGCTCTGTACAAAGTGGGTGCCGCGCAAGCTCACAATCGACCAAAAACAACAACGGATCGATGATCTTAAGCAGTGTTTGGAGCTGTTCAATCGTAATAAATTCGAATTTTTGCGTCGATATGTGATGATGGATGACGTAACGTTATTGGAGCGTTTAAAAGACAAAATCGCGGAAAAGCAGCCTCATTTAAAAAAAAAGAAAGTGCTGTTTCATCAAGACAATGCACCGTGTTACAAATCAATGAAATCGATGGCAAAATACCATGAATTTCGAATTTCGAATTGCTTCCGCATCCACCGTACTCTCTAGATTTGGCCCCCAGCGACTTTTTTCTGTTCTCAGACCCCAAGAGGATGCTCGCTGGACAGAAATTTCGCACCGATGAAGAGGTGAAGCCTATTTTGAAGCTAAAGACAAATCGTATTATAAAAATGGTATCGAAAAATTGTATGACCGCTATAATTTTTTCTATGCCAGCCTACGAACTTTTCAGGAGGCCTATTATGATGGTTTTCTATTAAAGCAACATGAACAAAATAAAAATCATAAAAATATTAAGGATGATAAAAAAAGAACATGTCTGTAATTAATTTCCTTCTTCCGATTAACCCATGGTTCTTTAATCTAAACTTCAAATGTGGCCAGAATTTGTCACATTTTCTTTGACTGTTTTCAATTTTCCTACTGACATTAAAACAATCATCTTGTCACATACTAAAACTGACAACGGTATATTAACATCAAATCGGTCATTGATTCCAGAGGAAATACGTTGTTCATTTATGGGATCGTCCTAGATTCATGGGTGCACTTTACGATTAGTTAGTTCAGGATGTCACTTAAGAAAAGGTTAAACCAAGTTATTCCAGTTATTTCATTTCTTCATTAAACGAATAGTTTTCTCTATTGAGTTCAATAAATCAATAAACTTGATGTTTTAACATTTTGGGAGTAAGCGGTATGCTAATTGTTGGAACGTATCGAGGTACTGCAGGGCTTTAGGCAGGGTAGCACCTTTTTGGCAATATTCTGGTTGCTAATTATTATTCAGAATATCAGAATAAAGCAAGCAGAACTAACGTGAGTTAGCGGTGGTATTATTATTGAGTCGCATAGACGATTACTTTGTGGTTTAGTTTATTAACTACTGGACAACTATTTACACTTTTACAATTATTATTTACATTGTTGCAATGGTGAAGAATATTCTTGAAAGCAAGGGAACAGAAAATTGACGCTGTGACTTATCTTTTATAAATTTGTACAACACTGTCAGAGTTAATAAAAACTTTTAGTGAAACTATAATACCAAGTGTTTTCTTTATCCTTTGATTTTCAAATTGTTTCAATTTATTATTACGACTATTACTAATAGTATTTTATTCATGGGCGAAAATTGACTATGACACCGTACCATACTTTGGAATCACTTTAATCTATTCGAGTGAATTCACAGACGAACCTGTCATACCATTAATGTTAATTAATTTTTCCATTATACATATATACATATCCATATTTAATTTGTGGTAGTTATAAAAATCTATAGGGAAAGAATTTCTTCCCTCCTTAAATAACATAAAACTTTAGTATTAAAATACTTATATCAAAAGTGAATAAGAAATACGATACAACAGCAACGGTTTAATGACTCAGGAAATTGATTTTGCTGTAAGCAGTAATGTAGCTGTTGGTGCAACTGACACTAAAATGTTTGCTACTTTTATATCAATATAAAAGTTTGACGTGTCGCATTCTGTTTTACTATATC
This sequence comes from Agrilus biguttatus, assembly GCA_963921985.1. Lineage (NCBI taxonomy): Eukaryota > Metazoa > Arthropoda > Insecta > Coleoptera > Buprestidae > Agrilus > Agrilus biguttatus. Next base: position 30,701,682 of record OY998119.1, read on the forward strand.
TGCGTATAATTTAGAAAACTCGTCATTCCGTGCAATATCGTAGCAAGTAGGAAACAAAACCTATGCAAATTTCTAAATTTTTCCTCTCGCAGCTAAACGTTTCCTTTTGCGTCTTTTCATTATTTTAATTTAAACTTTTGGCGAACCTCTCTATTAAATAAAAAACGTACAAAAACAAGGAATAATGTTTCACCAATATTTATTTTCGACAATTCGACGATATTGTTTCGATCGGGCTGCGATCATTATCAAGAGTAATTATACTAAATCTTAAAACTAATGTCAACAAATTTATACCTTCTACAAATTACAAACAAAAAGTAGGGAGTTAGTAAAGCGTAATTCTGTCTGATTATTAACTTTAAATTTTTGTACAATGTTTTTTTAATTTTCATATTTTCAAGCATAGATAGTCTTCTATTATCATTTATGTTAGAATATAATATTTTCGAATTTCTTAAAATAAAAGAATGGCTTAAACTGATACAATGTTCCGCGAATCCTGTTTTATGATGTTTTTTATTGATACTGTAGTGATGCTTCTTTAATCGAGAACCAAAATGGGATACAGGCGGAAATTACAGATCATTTGTAAGCCTTTCCAAGAAGCACAGGCACGGATCGATGTGAAACTTTTAGAACAATTAACTTAACTTCTCATCGCCAAAAATCCTAACTAAAGAATAGTGCAGAGAAGGGCGGAAGAAGTATTAGGAAAAGACCAATTCGGATTTAGAAGAAATAGGCAAACATATTAGGTCATTTTAGAATTACGGCTAATAAGGGAGATATCGATAGAAACGGGAACCACGGCAAATCCTAATACATCTAAAAAAAAATATTTTTACATAGTTAAATTGGAAAATATGTAAATATATAGAAATTAGTGGTATATATATCAGGGATAAATATACAGAAAACTTGGACTAGAGCAGTCGGACCCAGGTTTGAAGCAGTGACCTCCCGAATGCTAAATATTGATCTAGAGCACTAGACCACGCTGTTCGGTAGTAGGAAGGATTTTAATACAACTTTAAATAAAAGGGAGGCGGTAGTGATAATAAAGCATGAAATGAATATAAATAAAGTCAAAACGAAAATATTGATTTGTAAAGAAGGTGAAAGTAGAATTAGATCTAATGTAAAAATTGGAGATGAAAAATTGCTGATTTTCGATTCAGAACAGAAGAAACAGTAGAAACATAATAAAAATGATAGCGCAGGGATGAGTCACTTTAACAACAAGAAATCGCTTCTGTATTCGCGATCAAATAGAAACTCGAAGAATATTTTACGAAGTGCATGTTCTGTTTTGCATACAAGTAAACCGTTACAAATGTCACCAGTGTTTTCTATTTTGTCAATAGTGTCTCAATTCTCCTGTCCACTTGTACACATTTCGTTGTTCTTCTTTTCGGATACATATTTAGCTCTGTCCTAGCATGATGGATATCGTAATAGGCAGAATCATCTTTTAAATGTTTTAGAAGTTCCATGATGTTTGGATGCGTTTTTCCAATATTTCTGTTAAGTCGACCATGCAACTAGTCACATATATTTGTGGTGCAATGCCGCTCTCCGTAACAATTCCACTTATCTCCAATTAGGTCATTTTCCATCCATTGATCAATAAAATAGTCATTGTAACTGTGCTTTTCAGATCGACGTGAATAGTGTAAAATTAATGGAAAAGATTAGAACAACTTTTGAATGTTCCGTAACCTTCTAACACAATTTGTTGTTTACCCCAAGCAGTTTCAACCAACTCAATCGAATCCATAATTTGTGACGTTAAAATTGTCGTTTTGTCAGAGACTAAATAATAAATTCTGCAAGCAGCATATTTATATATTAGGTAAATTAATAACAACAGAGGAATCTGTCTCTCCCGCCGTGCTGTGAAACTAGAACGGTTTCCTGATCGAATATAATTACTTGACCCCTCCTGGTGTGTATTATTTGGTACATTTATTAAATTGTCTATATGTAGGTACCTATATCGATAAATTTGAGCAAATTATTTTATATGTTACGAATATGTAATACGTTTATAAGAATTATTACATATGCATTATAATACCTAATTATGAACTCAAATTAATTATGAGGGTAATAAAGTTGGCGAACAGCAATACCACCAACATTAATTGACATAAAGATCGGCGGGCAGCAATTCCACAATTTCAGGTAAAATATTTTCGCGGGCAGCAATGGGACATCCCCGTTATGGAACTAAAGCTTTTCTTACGTTGGTTGTACTGTATCTAAAATCACTTGATGTAGGCCATGATAAGCATGTGAAGATCATAATAAATATTTACGTACTTGACCGCATTTACGACCGACTCGAACGTGGAAACGTTACATAGTTTGCAATAAAATATCTCATGTTCATGAAGCACGCGCTTTTTTTATTATACATTAAAACTTATCAAAACACGTGTATCTAAATAAACGAGTTTTTTTATGGATTGCCATTACAATTTTCTTTAATTTTCGAAATTGGTTTTCGTATCATCTATTTTCTTTGTTATTTTCCATAATACAAGAAGAACTATAAAAAAAAAATTTATTCCCGGTTCATTTAGAATTTTTAGATCTTGACCATAGACCGTGTTTTGATTCGCTATGAATCGTCCTGGACTGCAACTTGAAGTCCAGGTGTTTGTGTTGAATTTTTGGATTGAAGTATATATATATATATATAAAACCTGCTTAAAGACTTTAATTCAACGACTTACTTATATATATATATATATATATATTTACACTTTTTACAAGGATAATACTGGTAGCAACTACCGGGAAGCGTTGCGTCACGATTGAATTGTCGATTGAATATTAATTAATTGATTAGACTTGTTTTTTGATATAAGTTGAATATAATTGATAGGTTGATAGTTTGATTTGAATTGATATTGCTTGTTATTTTGATCTGATGACCTCTTTTTAGAAAAAGGTTATTTATAGATTGTGGATTAAGTTGGAAAGGGATGGAGGTGTGGTTAAGTTGATGAGAACAATGATGATGGGTGTTACAAGTGAGGAAGGTGGGTTTTGAAACTTGTTGTAGCGTATTGGTGTATGGTTATAAATGTGACAGAAATTTGATACAAATTGACGGACGTTAGGATTAGGGGGTTGACAGTTACAGCTAGAAAAATTATCGGAATTTACGGGCGATTTATGGTAGTGCAATTAGGAAAGGATTTGAAACTAAATTGACAAAGGAAAGGAACTGGTAATAAATTAACAAAGGAGCTAAAAATCATAATTTAGAAAGTCGACGTGAAGACGTTACACATCTTGCAATGTTAATAAATCATTTGGTGGTCCAAGGGACGCAACAGACCGCGAAAAATTTACATTGATCTAATTTAAGAATAATCTATACGTAAAGTGTAATAAAACACTGAAAACCCGAAATTCCACAAAAAACGTTTAGTGGCCCAAAACGCGTATGGACACGTGTGCCATTTTCAGTTAGAGACTAAATCAATCTAAATTTTAAAACTTTTTGTATAGTTAAAAACCTCTCTAAGATATATTGAGAATCACAATAAAAACAAACAATTTTACTATTAAAGAGGGGTGTCCTTATTAGGGTTTCAAGGAGGTCACACTATTGAGTCATGTGGAATCTAATTTTAATTCCATAATAACCTAAAAACATCCAAGTTTGGGATAGGAGCATTATCTAGCATATAAACAAAAGGATTATCAACGATTTTAATTAAATTTAAACAACTAAGTCTACTTCATGTTTATTATCGAAAAAAAGCTACCCTAGAATTTTCTACTCTATTAATTTTAATCATAAGATGTGTCAAGTGTTCTCTAAATCTTATATTAATTGCTTTACGACTCTAACCTGTATATATTTTACATTTAATACTGTAAATTCCTGATTTTTATTGAATTATAAGAACATAAGCTTTCACGGCCGGAATTCATAGTAGAATGATGGTTCGGGCTTGTAGGCCGTGGTCGATTTGAACGGTTTCGTCCAAACGTTTCGTCAGCAACTGCGGCTGACATCCTCAGTGGGTGCTGCTTTGACTACGCGGGCGATGATTATACCTCGAAGTCTCGGCAGCGACGTCTGGACGAAACCGTTCAAATCGACCACGGCCTACAAGCCCGAACCATCATTCTACTATTTTATTGAATTGCCTTATATTATACTATAATTTTGGTCTGGTGCTCTAGATCATTACTTAGCATTCGGGAGGTCACCGGTTCGAACCCGGGTCCGGCTGCTTTGTTCCAAGTTTTCTGTGGTTTCCTTGGATCATTTAGGCAAATGCTGAGGAAGTAATATTCCACAGATAATCTTTCACTTCTCTTCTGTCTTCATTTCGTCCGTTTCATCTTTCTATCCCTAACCACACCATCCACCCATTCCCACGATTCCTGCAAGGAGGCTGAAGAGGGCCTTACGCCCCACCCTCCGGCTTTGAACTGCAGTGTAGGTCAGAGGGACTGGCCGCCCACGAACACGAGTATCTGATGGGAATGAAACACAAAAAATTTTTTTAAAGGAAGTTACAATCAGAGACTGATCATAGGAAAGTACAAAACCAATAACGAATATACCGAATAACCATCACAATTAATATCCAAAATAAACCAAATTAAAATTAATACAAAAGTTGAAATACCGATAATCATATGTTTAAGTTTAACAAGTGTAAAAAAAATTTGTGTAACTATTCGTGTAATTAAAAAACCAACAAAAACTACAGTCCACTGGACCAAATTTATTTTAACCAAAAGAACAAAAGACGGGATACCGTCACATCCAACAACTACTTCGATTTGGTTGGTGATTTATCGAGACTAATGAGATCTAGTAATGCCTAAATCGCGATCCATGTCTGATGGTTTCAATAAATTACTGATCAAGAACTTACACTGTAATTATTCTTCTAAATTTAAACAGTCATAGAACGAGATTAATTTTTCTGTTTAAATGAGGTCGTAACCTTTTAAGAAGATTAGCTCGGACAACACAGTTTTGTTGTTGTTGGTTTTGAATCACATTTCGTCCAAATTCACCCAACCAGAAACATTCTCATATACATGACCGCATTATTAATATTATAAATTGCTTTATTTATACGTGAAGGACCCTTCTGTAAATATTTGTGTAGAAAATACAATTACATATATCCACCCCGAAAGGGTATTTATAAAAAGCAAGAAACACAGTCAAATATGATAATGCTAATGTCAGTTTTTGTACTTGTTAAGTAATAGATACAGTTGCGTTCACTAAAAATAACGGACAAACAATCCCATCGTACACACGAAGAAGATCCCCTCAGCTTAAGAACTATCCGCTTACGCAAACATTACCATTGCTTTCACCTTGAGATCTAATTACTGAAGTTTGTAACTTAGGGCGTTAATTCAATTTGCTGAAAGAAACTATTTTAAGTCAATAATAATGAAAATGTAAGCTTGTAGTTTTGTCCCCCATCACTTTTATTTTTTTAAGACAAAATATGTAGCTAGTAATCAATCAATAGTAAAAAGAAACAGTATCTCTGTCGCGATTTTTGTCGACTGAGCGACCAACTTTGGCTTTGACAGGGCACAGGGCAGCCTTCATCCTTTCTTCGCCACTCCTTACTATCCTTCGCCATTTTTGGTTCAGGAGTGTAGTGGTGGATCCACGTCTCATCACAAATGACGATACGCCATATGCCTCAAAAAAACCTCCCCTACTTGTCGAAATCGATTCAAAAGTCACATTTTTTTTAAATTCCTCCTTACTTCCTACCCTCCGACTTTGCACTACAGTGTAGGTCGAAGGGACTGCCCGCCCCCAGCACTAGTAGCTGGTGGTAATGAAACACAATTTTTTTTTTTTAATGCTAAAGAGATGTATAATCAGGTAAAATAGAAATTTCGGTTGTCTCATCTTCTAAAACAATGATGTCTGCTATTAAGTTTTTTATATGCTAGACAAGTGTCATACTAAGGTATCTACTGAATCGATTCAATTTCAGTTTTTCAGATTGCTGACTAAAAAATTCAGAAAATGGTTTTGAAAATGTTAAACGGAAAATTATGTTAAATATATAATTGATGGTGGAAGCTTTCACTTGTTGAAACACAGTGTATTTTTAATTCTTTAATTATGTTAAATATACTTAAAAATCGTATAGGGATGATATGCACGGATCGAAGAGTGTTATATAGTTTGTATAAAGAGCAACAGGCAGTTTTGGAATTCGGACACCAATGTAGAGAAGTAAATATTATAAAGTTAGTTAGACAAGGATGCACGTTGTCACCGCCAGTATTTAGTGTTAATACTATTTATATTATTAAAGGTAATAGAGCTTTAAAGATAGATATAAAGGCGGCAGAAGATTAGTATGCTTATTCTGATCATGATTTTTAAACACAATTTGTTGCCATGTCTATAAGAAAAACAGCTTTACGTATGAAGCTGCAAAACTATCATTTGATATAAAGAATTGGAATTTGATCGTTATTATTGATTGAATTGAGATCATAATTAAAATTTATTACTGTAAGCATTTTCATTTTCATGTATGTATATTATTAGGAACAATAATATTTATCCCGTTTTAAATTCAAACTATCTACAGTGCACTTTTTGTGATCATCCTCGTGGCAAACAAAATTAGCATTCTTTCATTGTATAATAAATAGATTACTATCATTACCCTTATCGGAGTTAAGTTATAATAAACAACTAAATATTATTAAACTAATTGCAAAGAATAATGGCTACAATACTTCCTTAGTAGACAAATTAATTACAAACAAAGAAAATAAACAAGTTAAAAAACATAAAACTACATAATAATATTCTCGGTGCTAATTCTAATACATTTTGTTAATCATATTAGCCATAAGTTTAAGGTTCATTTACGGAAACTAAACCTTACAGCAGTCGAAAATAATCCTCTCACATTAAAGAATCTTATAGTCAACAAGAGAACGAATAAGCAATTAGATTAGTGTGGTATTTACCAAATTTCGTGGGATACTTATAATGCTATTTATATAGGGCAATCTGGCCGAGCTGTTTCTACCAGATTAAAAGAGCATATGTACGATGTTAATAAACAATTCGTAAAAATAGGTATTTTTGAACACTGTACCCTTTATAAACATAAAATCAATTTAGATAATGTAAAATTGTTACACGCGAACGTTAATAAATGCAAAAAACTATCAATGCTAGAAAATATAGAAATAAAAAGGACCATACGAAATAAGAAACTCACTGCATTATTTTGTTTTACATTACAAAAACTTGTCAATTTGTATTGTTAGACGTAACTTTGTTAATATAAAGAAAATGGTTTGTTTCAGGGCGGATGGGGTAAACGTTCCTCAACTGACGACGATTACATCCTAAGTAACATAGTAGACGGGATTTCAGATGACGGTCCAATTCCTGAATACAACTACTTTGTGGAAAACGAGAATGACGACGAAAAAAGAGCCTGGAACAATCTACACTCGACTGGATGGGGAAAGAGATCTGGCAGAAAATGGGGAAACTTTAAAGGTAACATCTGCTATCCACGGATCCACACTGATTACTTGTAATAACACTTACTTTCACTAACGATGTACCACTTATTACACAAACCTACACTTTTGTATTTAAAAACATATAAGTCACACTGTATAGGGTTATTCAAACTGAATGGTACATTAGACGTTTTAGAAAAACTAATCTTGTAAGAAGTTTGAAGAAAATGATAATTTTATTATTAATTGGTGAAGTGAGTATAAAAACACCTTTTGGGATATTTCACAAAACTTTATTGAACTTTCCTGACATACGTTTCGTCTATTAGGCCATTATCGAAGGATACAGATGTTTGTACTGATTTTTACATTTCTCACTTAACTACTTATACTAGGTTTGTAGATGAAGGAATTCGAACAGTAGTAGGGATGAATTGTTGGTATTTAATTCTATTTAGTTATTTACTAGATTAACTTTGTTCTTTTGACATTTTTAAATTTCTAATGTTTTGAAAAGAATTAACATTTTACTTTTTGGAGTATGGTGTAATAGTTTGGCCGAATTATATGAAATGTTGTGTTTACTGTTTAAACAATGTTCGGATATACCTGTAGATTTTTTATTTTTCTCTATAGTATAAATGTGTTCTTTCACTCTTGTTCTGTTATCTCTCCCTGTTTGTAAAAAATTTACAGGTATATCCGAACATTGTTTAATGTGTAAACACAACATCTCATATAATTCGGTCAAACTACTACACCATATTTCAAAAAGTAAAACGGTAATCCTTTTCGAAAGATTAGAAATTAAAAAATGTCAAAAGAACAATGTTAATCTAGAAAATAACCAAACAGAATTAAACACCAACAATTCACCCCTACTAATGTTCCAATTCCCTCATCTACAAACCTAGTATAAATAGTTAAGCGAGAAATGTATAAATCAGTACAAACGTCTGTATCCTTCGATAATGGCCTAATAACCGAAACGTACGTCAGGAAAGTTCAATAAAGTTTTGTGAAATATCCCAAAAGGTGTTTTTGTACTCACTTCACCAATTAATTGTAAAAATGTTTCACAGTGAATGCACCACAAACAGCATTAATTATATGATAATTTTATAATTTAAACTGTCTGATATTTCCGATTATATCGAAGGTTCATGTTAACTTTGTTATTTTAAATGGAATGTTATATTTTACGACGAATTCGTATAAATTCGTTAAAGTGACTTTGATAACTAACTAGTATGCCTGCGATGAATAATTTCTAAGATACCATAATTTATAGAAAAATTATCGCTACCACAACCCAAACTATACAAAATCATAATTTCCATAAAATACAACTTAGAGTGTTGAAATTTTTACTAGTCATAATCTAAGTTTAAGTCCAACGTCATGCTAAAATTAAGCTGTATAATTAATATAGATCGATCAAAAAACTAATTTAAAAACGTCAAACACGAATAATTTCATTTTTTTTTTTTTAATAGCACCTTATTTTATTTTGTTATTCGATTCTTTTTTTTATCCTATTTCGATACATTAGGATGTTTCCTGTTGTTTTATATTAACATTTTTGAATACTTTTTTAATTTATGGATTAAATTATCTGTTCGGATTTATCTTTTTATTTTTGTTTGTAATTTATTGGCCTTGTCGGTCACACATTTTTTACGTCTCAAATTTTTGTTGTATTGTCATGTGCATTTGCTGTCCGTTTCTTTCTTCTGCCATTTATGGTTTTATAATAGTATGTGTCGTATTTTTTCCCTTTTTAGTATTGCCGTCTCCCATTGTATTATTTTTTCTTTGTGTTCAAATGTGCATCTAGAGTTTAAGTTAGTTTATACATTTATTGGGGGTAATTTGTCCCATCGGTCCATTTCGAGGACGTAGATGATGCACCGACACATAGATTACAATGCATTTTTTGTATTTACGGTTTTCCATCCTTTTTGTTTATTTTGTTGTTTCAAGTGTAAGTGCATCGGAACCACCCCTCCTCTAGGGGCGGTTCTTAAATTCATATATAATATAGTTAACTTAATACAGTAAGAACAGTTCATTCATTCAAATACAGTAAGATCAGTTCAATCAATTCATTCATTCAAAAATTAGACGTTTAGGAGAGATCATCTTTAGTACATATAACATATAGCAACAATTACAGCAAGATCTCTATAAACGTATAGTAGCAATAACATATAGTTCAATCAATCAATCATAATCAATTAATCTTCGTAAAATAGTAGCAGTCACGACGTTCCATAAAATTAGTGTAAATAGTTTGTAAATAGTTGGGTGTAATAAACAATTAAAACACGAAGTCCGTTTATTGCACCGATTCCCCCATAGGAATCAAAAGAAGTAGCACATCTGTGCACCGATGAAATAATTCATTTTATCCATCTAATTATACATTATCTCAGAAACCATTCATCATAGGCTTACAAGTTGGTTATTAAAGTCACTTTAAAATTCAATACTTCATACGAATATATATACAGCATTTCATTTAAAATAACATTGTTGACATTTATTTCCGGTATAACCGGAAATGGAAGATAGTTGAAGTTATTTGAAATTGAAAGATCATCCTTGATAACCTCCTACTTCCAACATTTCGAATCTCTAACAAGCTTAGTTTCCTTAAAACGTGTAATGAACCACTCAGTTTGAATAACACTGTAGACGGAAAGACTTTAAATTATGGCTTAGCTAATCTCTGGCACACGTCCCGCAAGAATCTTCCTGCCTCTCGTTTTCTAGAGTACAACGGAGATATATGAATCTTATTTTTTAATTTTTGCAGAATCATGTACAAGTGAATGAATGGGTACAGAAAAGAATCTAACACTTTATTTCCAGAACAAAATAGTACAATTATTATAACATATTTTACAAGATCTGCAAACCTTTATTTTGTTTACGAAAAAAAGAATTGTCTCGAATCTAATCGCTTACTTCGAACAGTCTTGCTGTAATATTATTTCTATAATGTTTAAATAATTTTTTGTGCCCATAAACACATTTTCTGTTTTTTTTTCTTTTAAATTGATTGTTTGTGCATTTGAAAACGTTATCGTATTTATCATAGATGCAAAACAAAACAAGTCCACTCGATAATTACCTGGGTAAATTAGATTTAACTTGACTGTATTGTATTTCATATCAAAGTTGTATTTAATCAGCGGTAAACGTAACTGAACACGTGACAAAAACAAAAGCGCACTTTAGCCTTTCTTTAAAATAACTAAGCGAGAATATGAGAATAGGGAAGTCTTACATTGACATATTGATATAAACAACTACGGTGTAGGGTGTATAACAAATTAATGATAAAATATTGAATAGAACGTACTATTTACAATGACACAATTTTAACGTAAATTATCTCACCACTAAAAATCTCCTATCTTGAATTGTTATAATTTTTAGTGCTCTGTAAACAAGTGGGAGCCCTTATGCTTACCTGAATGTTATAGCCTCATATCTCATTTATTTATCTATTTATTTACGTAGATTGTTGACCAAAAACAAAAAAAAATGAGATTTTTGGAAAAATTTTAGACTCCTTTCCATTGATAGAAAAGCATACTCAACCTTTTGTTACATCTCTTAATAATATGTAGCTGGCGTGACAGCCTTGACATTGATCTATTTATTTAAAATATTGAATACGAAATTTAAAAGACTTTTAACTTGTTTTTACGTTTTTCAGGTTCTGTATATCTAGAAACGGAGATATATATGCTAAAATCAGTAACAAAAATATATTAATCATTAAATAAATAAATGAAATCGATTTCTAATAAAGGCAACAATATTTTTCCTGAATTCTATATAAAATACATTTTCTCCAGATTTTTCTAACTTTGGGAAATTATACTCTGGATATTGAATTATAGGCGAAAGAGACTTATTAGGATTCGCTGTGACATATGGATCTAGTATAATCCTACAGAAAGAGTTTTAGAATCTTTTTGATTTCAAAGTTGTTATCAAAGCGTCGACCCTTCCCCTCTAACTTCTAATATATCAATTAAACACATCTTAAACTTTTAAAGAATGTAGTTATTCGTTATTTTTTTCAGTGGAAAGTATAATTAACATTATAGCAAAAATAATTTATAAAAATTTTGGAAATAACTCCTATACAGGGTCATTCAAACTGAGTGGTACATTAGACGTTTTAAGGTAACTGAGCATGTTACAGATTTGAAAATTTGGGAGTATATTTGGGGTTATCAAGGATGATCTATTTAACTAAAATAATTTCAACTGTCGGGCACTCTCGGATATAGAGGAAGCAGACGTCAACTTTCTTATTTTAAATGGAATGGTATATTTTTTACGATGAATTCATATGAAACATAAAATTTTAACGTTACTTTGATAACCAACTTGTATTCCTATATGCCTACGATGAATAGTTTCTGAGATAATTTAACTTATTGGAAAAAAGATTGCACTGCAACCCAAACTTCCATAAAAATGACTTAAAATGTTGAAATGTTTACTAGTTATAGCCAGGTCAAATCGTAAGGCTAAAGTCATGCCAAAACTAAGCTGTATAATTTGTACAGGGCGTTTACAAAAAATAGCAAATTTAATTTTGTCATTCGATTCCATTTTTTATCCTCTTTCAATACATTGGATATTTTCCATTCTTTATTTAAAAAAAATCCAAAATTATTCAAAAATTTTCAAATAAAACAGTAGGAAATATCCAGTTTGTGTTGTGGTGCAATCTTTTGTCCAATAAATTAAATTATCTCAGAAACTATTAATCGTAGGCATATAGGCATACAAGTTGGTTATCAAAGTCACCTTAAAATTTTATGTTTCATACGAATTCATTGTAAAAAATATATCATTCCATTTAAAATAACTAAGTTGAGGTCAACTTCCGTTATAACCGGAAGTGCCCGACAGTTGAAATTATTTTAATTAAATAGATCATCCTTGTTAACCCCTACGCCCAACTCCCAAATTTTCAAATCTGTAACATGCTTAGTTTTTTCAATATTTGAAAAATCAAAAAAGGACAGTGATGTTTCAACAAGATTTTTATTATTTACTCGAAAATTGTTTCAACTAAGAAGTCTTTTTCAAGAGTACATTGGCAATACTAAAGTTACATTATAACGAGATTCTATTTAAATACCTATTCTAAAAGCGAAAACCTAATTAACGTACATAGATAAAATTTCACATAATTATTACAAGTTTAATAAAAGAGGTGTATTCTGAACAAATAGTTCTGTGTGTTTATTAACGATGTTTTTGATTGATTTCTGGGCATTCTTAATTTCAAGAAATTCCAATAAATTTAATTTCTTTCCCTTATGTTGACTGTGTATTAACTTAATATTGACATTTATATTATGGTTTTTATTAAAACAATGTTCTGAGAGACCTTTATTACATGTTCTCTTCTTTATATATTTATCTTTTAAACGGGTGTCTAAAGAACTACCAGTTTGGCCTAAGTAGATAGCATTACAATCGTTGCAATTTATTTGCTAAACGCCATTTTTTTGTCCGTTGCTTAATTTACATTTGTTATTTATTAGAAAAGTTTCTAAATTGTTTTTATTGATCTCTATTGCATTAATATTGAATTTACTAAGTCTTTTTACTATTTTGGAACTAGATTGTTGTATTTAATTAATAGAACAAAAACTGACATTATTTTTATTATTAGAGGAATAATCACTGAATAAATATTGTAATAGTTTGTTTATGAATTTTTTATTCAAAAGATTAGTAGCTAAAGTGTGGAATTTATTGAAATTTCTTGAAATTAAGAATGCCCCGAAACTAAACAAAAACATCGTTAATAGTCACACAGAATTGTTTATTCAGAATACACCTCTCTTATTAAACTTGTAATAATTATGGGAAATTTTATGTATGTACGTTAATTAGGGTTTCGCTTTTAGAATAGGTATTTAAATAAAATCTCGTTATAATGTAACTTTAGTATTGCCAATGTACTCTTAAAAATGACTTATTTGTTGAAACAATTGTCAAGTGAATAATAAAAATCTTGTTGAAACATCTACTGTTCTTTTTTGATTTCTCAAATAACAACATACTAGTGTTAGATTTTGAAGGAGTTGACTTCTTTTTGTTTATTTTAAGGCCACGCCATTAACCAATCACAACAACTTGTACACTGTTGACTTTATTGCACAATAATTATACAGGAAAATAGAAATTATTAAAAACTTGAAAAGAGACAAAAATACAAATAATATAACAAATACAAACAATAATAATAAATGAGTGCGACTTAACACCAGGCCAGCGCGGTCGAGTCAGGTCGAATGCCTTCGCGGCGCCAGAACAGGCATGTCGCGGTGTCATTCCCGTGACGTAATCACACCCCTTCACCGCTGGTTGCTAACACTAGATATTGAAAACACACGTTTTTGTTAGTTCCATCCTTTAATTAAGCGTTTAAATGGTCAGCTAATTGCTGAATATTGTATCTTTGGAGGAGATAGCTTCACCGATTTTCTTTAGAAACCTACCTACACTAGCACCATATGTATATTAGCACATAGTGATGTATCTCTTACGTTATTGTTTTGTACAGGAGTCTGGGGAAAGCGGGAACCAGCTTGGACTAATTTGAAAGGCATCTGGGGAAAAAGGAGCGTCCCTCTACAGTAATTAATGTCTTTTTAAGGGTGTCAGGTATTACTGTTACTGTAACAATCCAATAATCAACTTGTTTATTAATACTTATTGCGAAATATTTCTGCGCTATTCATGTCAATAAACAATTCCAGTATGTGTCAATTTACGGACTAGTACCTGAAATCCTTTAAATTTTCATGAATAAAACAACCGATTTTCACATTTAACTAAGTTTCAGTGTTTTATCGAATTATTCTAATCAATTGTTTAATTATTAAATATTAAAGTAAGTCAATAAATAATGTTAACAGAATGAATAGTGTGTATTTAATTTTTTTAATTTAAACGAATGAAAATAAAATACGTAATATGCATTGTAACCTTGTATTTGCATAATATCGACTACATGTAAACAATTTACCTCCCATTAAATCTATCACTTCATTTCAATCAAGAAAGTCTTTCACAACATAACCTAACTTTACTCCTTCATTCATACATAGGTGGTCGGAGTTACTATAGTAGCAAGAAAATGGGGTACTATCGAAATAACCACTGCATTCTTTTACTGTATTTATCTACATGGTATATGTTACGACGGCCCTGCGGAAGTTCGAACAAAGAAAAAGACGACGACCGTTATGTAATGTGAATATTTCCGTAATTTTCTTTTGATCCAATAAACTGATTTCGATTTTTTTGCCTTTATAATCGCCATATCTCTGAAAAGATTTGATATGTACCCTTAAGCTGTCTCTTTTATTGTAATATTTAATTAATATGATACACAACACCTCCCCTTTTTTTCAATGAGCCTGTTTCAAAACAAAAGGGAGTCTTGTTTATTTACGCGGCCTCATTTGAAGAAAAAGAAAGTGTTGTTTCATCAAGACAATGCACCGTGTCACAAATCAATAAGATCGATGGCAAAATTCCATGAATTGGTCTTCGAATTGATTCCGCATCCACCGTACTCTCCAGATCTGGCCCCCAGCGACTTTTGTCTGTTCTCAGACCTCAAGAGGATGCTCGCTGGACAGAAATTTCGCGCCTATGAAAAGGTAATCGTAATCGCCGAAACTGAAGCCTATTTTGAGGCTAAAGACAAATCGTATTATAAAAATGGTATCGGAAAATTGTATGGCCGCTATAATCGTTGTATCGCCCTCGAAGGGAACTATATTGAATAATAAAATCAAATTCAATCATAAAAAATATTTTTTTCTATGCTAGCCTATGAACTGTTCAGCTCACCTGTTATACCAATTTTTCTATAATTGCAAAACCTGATTTTTGGTCGAAAAATTGGCCTGACTTTCTATTTAAAATGAACCTTCTCTTATATTCTAGTTTTAAACAAAACGAATTTTATAATTTCAGCGAATACTAAATATAAAAAAGCAAAATAGAAGTCAAGACTTCTTTAATGAAACTTTAACCACTTTAAATTGTTCATTCAGTTTTATATAATACCTAGAATAATTTAGTAAGAAATTTTGAACGGAGAACAAAGCATTAAATAATACGCACATGTAAAAACCTTCAGCGGAATAATTAAAATATGAATACATCGTTATCATTAACTTTATCATAATATACACTTATTTTGCTTAATCATTTCATATATTGCCATATATAGATAGGTATCAGATATCGATTAAACGAATTTATAAACTTATTGTTAGACATTCGAGCACATTTATGTTCAGTGAATGTTAGTAGGACAAGTTAAAAGCATTTAGAAACGACTGACGCATTTTCCACACGTGCGTGTGTACGATACGATCATATACAGAAGAATCCTCGATCTCGCAATTTCTATTCACATTTTTTCAAATAATCGAATACAAGGTAAGAATTTTTAAAAATTTATTAGAATTGCTTATTGATAATTTGTGGAAATATACAGAGTGTAGGGTAAATAACCGGTAACTTTAACAACGTATAAAAATCTCAAGGCCAACCAGAAAAGTGTAAAAGTACCACTTTACTTTTCGTTTGTATGTTAATTAAAGACAACCTTAAAACATATTTTATAAATTCCAGCTACATAAATCACTTATAGCCTGCGCTTTGGGAAAATGATAGCTCAGGATATTATTAACCAATTTTATAAAAACAAAAATAAGAAACAGAAATATTTTAATTTTTTTCGTAAACTGCATCGAAAATTAGGGTAATTTATTGGGTGCCATTAAACAACTACTCTGCTTTATGTCCATACTTATCGAAAGTTTACATTTGATAAGGGTTATAAACAATTTAAGTCTAAAACCGTTCTTGTTACAATGGTCTTATGAAATGTATACAAATAACAGTATACATTCTGTAAATTCACTGATTCAGGTAATGTTGTTTGACGAGTCTTAGTAAAGGAAAATTATAATATCCCTCTAAACTCATTAGGTAAGGCTTCTCCTAATAAATCGATCAAAACAATCAAATTTCGGATAAATCATATGCAAAACAAACAAATCAAAAAAATAAAGACTTGGTATGTGGTGCTTATTATACACAGCAATTAATATTCCATCTATTCGGTCAATGCGTACAAGGAAAATTGGAAAACAATCGAGGACGAAAAAAGAAAATTTTGAGTCCAAAAAAAAATAAAAATTGCCGGATATGAAAAAAAAAACAATCCAAAACATCCGAATGTATGGAATGAGAATTAAAAAAAGGAATCGAATGACAGAATAAAATACTGATAGTAGGTGCCATTTGAAAAAATGAATGTATTCTTGTTTGAAGTTTTTTTCTGAATGTCCTGTATAAATTATGAAGCAGAACAGTGTTAACCTTAACAATTCACTTTAGCTAGTAATACTAAACTAATAATTTTGGATTTTTTTCAAATAGAACAATAGGAAAATGTATCGAAAGAGGATAAAAGGGAATCGAATGACAAAATAAAATATGCTAGGTGCCATTTGAAAAAATGAAGTTATTCATGCTTGAAATTTTAGTAATTATCTGTATTTCTCTTGTAAATGGCCTTATTAAGCCGAAACAAATTTGTCGAGTTGATAAATAAACTAGTGAAACTTGTCCTTTTATTTTCTTTCTTGTGCTTCGTAAAAATGCAGTTTCACAAAATATGCACCACTTCTACCTTAAATTACTTTAAATAAAAAGATCATCCTTGTTAACCCATACTGCCAAATTTTCAAACCTCTAACACTCTTTGTTTTCCTAAAATGTCAAATTGTACCACGGTGGAGTCATAAACAAACATTTCTATTTAAAAACTCTGATTAAGTAGGTAATTATAGTATTTTTAAAATATCCTGTTAAAAAGGGAAACTATTACAATAACTACTTGATAACTAGTATTTTTATAATAGCGCAAAATAAACACACATGTAAATCTTTTGTCTTTGTACTTAATGAACACTACAAATGATGTATTGAAATTTAAATTGTAACAATTTTTTATTTTAAGAGGCATTAAATCAAACACAAAGCGTAATTAGGCATGCTAATCGTTAAATGATATTAATTTAACAAACAATTAAGTTTGAAGCTTCTATTTATTTTTGATCCAAAAGAAAATACAAACCAATAAATTACATGTTCGGTTTATTGTCAATTTATAATCATGGCAAGGTTGTTCGATTGATCGTTGTGGACCACAACTAATCAATTTTCCGTTATTTTTAATTTGTTATTAGTCAAATCTACACAAAGATCGTTAACCAAAATTATTTAGGAAGAGTAGAATCTGTTTATTAGTTGATGATATAAGATTATTTCACCGGTGCACAAATGTGCCACTTCTTTTGATTCCTATAGGGGAATCGATGCAATAAACGGACTTTATGTTTTAAAAGTTTATTACACCCAAACTATTTACAACTATATACACACTAATTTTATTGTACGCCGTGATTGATACTTATTTTTACGAAAATACTAAATGACTATAGATTATGATTTATTATATGAAACTATATGTTATTAAATACAATATGTTTAGAGAGATCTTGATGTTTTGGTGCTATATGTTAATGTACTAAAATGATCTCTGCTAATAATGTTTGATGTTTAAATGGTTTGAATCTAATATGATTAAATGATGAATTGATTCTGCAACTGAATGTAAAGAACCGCCCCCCAGAGGAGGGGGTGGTTCCGATGCATCAACACTTGAAACAACAAAAAAAGAAAAGGAAAGGAAACGTAAACATACAAAAATGCAACTTTGCAAGCTATGTGTCGGTGCATCATCTACGTCCTGGAAATGGACCGATGGGTCAAAAAATTACCCCGAATAAATCTATCTACTAACTTAACTCTAAAATAACATTTGGAAACAAAGAAAATATAATACAATAGGGCTAAACGGCAATACCAAGAAAGGAAAAAATATAACACATGCAAAAACCATAAATTGCAAAAGAAAGGAACAGACAGCAAATGCACATGACAATACAAAAATTACAAAAATCCGAGAAGTAAAAAATGCATGACCAATAAGGCTGATATATTACAAAGACAAAAAATAAAAAGATGAATATATGCGAACACAATCTTTATTTATTATGGTGAGCACATTCCAAAATAATAAAAGAAACAGAAATAACCTGATATTTAAATTTTCTATCAGCAAGAATAATTGGCGAAGAAATTGTTTTTAAAATACGAACAGCAAATTATAATATGCAAAATAAAATGGATACATATAAGTAAAATAAACTTCTAAGCGTCATATAAATCTCTCAGCTGAAGGTAACAATGTCAAGACGAGGTAATTTTTGTTATAGAACGGGAGATAACGGAACAAATGCTTGAGGATCATCACAAATTTTTGCTACTGCTTTTACGCCTTCGCCGGGACTCGAACCCGGGATCTTTAGTTTTACCTGCCAATACTTTTGCCACTAAGCTACGCGTAAAGTCAAAGATCCCGGGTTCAAATCCCGGCGAGGGCATGACAGCAGTAACAAATCTTTCCTCATTAATTTTAGGTAATCTGTAGTGGGTACAAATTAATTCAACAATTAATATCGCACTAATGTATTTAAAATTTACCCCTACTAAAAGTTCTTCAAATATTTCATTTACAAATCGATAGGTTTCATATTTAGTAGTCATAGTAGGCTTATGCAAAGCGCACCTTATAAGTCAACCACTCCGAATAGACCGTAGGCGTTTTTAAGGGGATTGTAATGTATAGCGGAAGAACGCATAATTTTTGTATAAATTTTTCTTATTAAGTGATTGTCTAAAATCTTATTTCAATGTAGATTTTCAACTTCTTATCTTATAAAAGTAGAAATCTGAAGACTGTAGTGACTAAATAAAATAAATCAAAAGACTCACCCCGTATTCACCACACAAAAGCTTTAACGAGTGGACACGTGTTTCATCCACTTCTTATATGCAAGACTCGCGTTGACATGCCGACATAAGAAGTAGGCGAAAAAAAAGAACTTTTTTCTGTTTCATTGCCACCAGCTACTCGTGCTAGTGGGCGGGCAGTCCCTCCGACCTACACTATAGTGCAAAGCCGGAGGGTAGGGCGTAAGGCCCTCTTCGGCCTCCTTTTAGAAATCGTGGAAATGGGTGGGTGGTGTGGTTAGGGAGAAAAAGATGAGACGGACGAAATGAAGATAGAAGAAAAGTGAAAGATTATCTGTGGAATATTACTACCCTCAGCATTTGCCTAAATGATCCAAGGAAACCACAGAAAACTCGGGCCAGAGCAGCCGGACCCACGTTCGAACCGGCGACCTCCCGAATGCTAAGCAATGATCTAGAGCACTAGACCATGCCGCTCGGTGAGGTAGGCGAAACACGTGTCCACTTCTTAAAGTTTTTGTGTGGTAAATACCACATTTCTTACAAACTTAAATGCTAACATAAATGTACATAAATTACCGATCTGTCTCAACAGCTAACTTTAATAACGGGGAAATCCCAAAATCAGTTTGGTCGTTTGTCATGTGTTTTTGTTGTGTTATAGTCTTAGATATTTCCAAAATTAAACACGAATAACGTCATTTTTTCAAATGGCACCTACCATATTTTATTTTGTCATTTGATTCCCTTTTATCATCTTTTGATACATTCGAATTTTTCCTATTGTTTTAGTTTAAAAAAATCCAAAATTATTTAAAAAATTTCAAATAAAACAATATAAAACATTCGAATGTATCCAAAGAGGATAAAAAATGAATCGATTGACAAAATATAATGTGGTAGGTGCCATTTGAAAAAATGAAGTTATTCGTGCTTGAAGTTTTTACTTTGTTTTTCTGAACGCCCTGTATAAATTATGAAGCTTACATTTGGCATGACGTTAGCCTTAAGACTTGACTATAACTAGTAAAAATTTCAAACTCTAACTATTTCTTATGGAAATTATGATTTGTTATTGTTTGGGTTGCGGTATCTCAGAAACTATTCATCGTAGGTAGACAATTTGGTTACCAAAGTTACCTTAGAATTTTATGCTTCATGCGAAAATAACAAAGTTGACATCAACTTTCGGTATAACCGGAAGTGGCAAACAGTGGGAATTATTTTCAAAACTCTAGTACGCTTAGTTTTTCTAAAACGACTAATGTACCACCACCCAGTTTGAATAACCCTGTGTAAGATGTATAAATTATTTTATCAGTTTCAAAAGTAATGATCAGATATCAGGTAAATTGATGGAAAATGCGTCCAATTTCGGCTAAAGGGAGCCAATTTATGATTCAGCAATTATTATATTTACAGTAATCTGTGTTTTATTTATTATTAGTTCAATTTGGAATTGATGAAAATGTATTTTGTTACTGATTAGTTTGTCATGTCTGGACTTTTTTATTACTTTACTTGCGAACTAACTGTTTTGGAGACCAGGGGAGCCTTTTATATTAGGTTCCATTTTAGATTAATAAATACAACAAGATGAACTAATTAAAAAAATTCAATCAAAATGATATTAAAGCATTACAGATTGATTCTCAAAACAATAAAATTTAATAACCTGAAAGCAGTGGAGGATCCCGGTGGGGAGGCCACCTTCGGGATCAGAAGAACTAATATTTGACATTTATTTACAGACAAAACAGAGATACAAAGGGCTAAAATTTTTATGAACCCCCCCCTTCTCAAAATCCTTATCAGCTTCTGCCTAAAATAGTAATAACAATTTATTATTTTACTGATTTAATTTATTAAAAATTGAATATTATTATTATTTAATGCTTTAAGATGAACGGTTGGATTACCATCTATACATTAATCAAAAACAACAAAATCAATTTTCTTGACCTTACCTTACAATATTCAGATAATAAAATAAATTTTGATATTTTCAGAAACTCAACATTCACATACACAACAATTCATAATAATTCAAATCACCCTCTTTCACATAAAATTGTAGCATATAATTCTATAATACACCGAGCTTTTCCAGTCCCCATTTCAAAAGAGAAATTAAAACATGTGCTAAACATCATTTTAACAATTGCAAAAAATTATAGTTTTGATCCAAGAACAATTCAAAATTTAATCCGTAAAAATCAATTTACAATAGCATGCCATTCTATATACCCATACTTATAAAACAAAGAATGCAAATACGTATCATTGACGTACTTTGGTAATATTTCAATAAAAATCGCTAATGTTTTATCTGCAAACAACCTAACAGTTAGTTTCAAGACAAACACAATTTTAAAACACATACTTTTTAATTCAAAAGATAAAACTGACAAATTTGAAAAAACTGGAGTCTATAAGCTAGAATGTACAGAATGTGATTCCTACTTAGGCTAAACTGGAAGATTTAGCTACTTTTTGTTCATGAAATTAAAAGTTTATTAATAAAATATTTTGAATAATAAATAATTTTATTTGTAATATTTTTAAAATTTAGAATGAGAAAGAAGAACTTTGAACCTTTTTGTAATTGAAAACTTGTACAGGGTGGCCCTTTAAGTGTAATTAATAACTGCATTTTTTGATAATTAGCTAATCAAAATTTTAAATATTATGAAATGAAGTTTTGTTACATAGTCTTTTTTTACAAGCCTCAGGGCGGGCCGCCCCTGTCACTCTTATTCCATTTTTGTTAAATAATGGAATATAGATACCGTCTAATACCATACTTGCTTATAAATACAAACGTATATAATAAAACATTGACTAATATTTATTAATGTTAAACTGTTAACTTTATTGAAATTTTTTAGGGATATTAAGTTATTGAGAGTATATTTTAAAGAGATAGTTTAATAAACTATTAACTATAAAATCAGCAACAAACAAAAACTGAATAGAACAATAGACCTTGTCTAAATTAAATGTACATAGCGTATATGTTTTCTCGGAAAATGTGTATTTTATATGAAATATTTAAAGCTGCACGGCTATTTCAATGAAATCAGTATTTTAATACTTTCCGATACTACAAATGCCGTTTTTAATAAATTACCTAAGCCCTTCCCTGTAATTAATAAGTGCAATTTGACAATTTAGCGGTACTGTTGGTTGCCTAGTTTTTATTCGTGCTTGAACGGTTTTGTTATTTTTTTATTATTGAAATTGAATTGAAATGCTAAGGAGAGCATTGGCTACTTAATAATTGAAAATTTATAGACTATAGGTAACTTTTATAAATAAGACATCAATAAAAAAATGGCATTTTGTGCGTGAATGTTTCTTAATGTACGAAAGTACGCATGCGTGTTGGTTAATAATGGCGAAATGTTTCAAATGCTAGTCGATCAGCTGTTTAAAGTGGTGGTGTTTTAACATTTTACAAAAATTAATTCGTAAACATGTGTGTATCATGGGTGCTATTGCATCTGTGCTGCAATGGCATTGCAGGACATGCAGCCTCATAAATCCAACGGAGCAAGTAAAGTGCATTCGCTGTGGAACACAGCGGCAAAACAACATAAACAAAGAAGATGACATAACTGATTCCATATGCGAAAATTTTGGTGGCAGCGCAAATTGTACCGTCATACGAAGACCAAAAAAATGTAATGCCACCAAAATAACTTTGAAAAATAATTTTTTTAACAGGTACTGTTACTGTCATATCTTTTGTTTAAAAGATCAATAATGTACCTAATTTTAGCAAATTTAGCCAAGTCAATTCTGCTACATACCGAATACCATCAAAACAGCATGATTATTTATCCCAACCAGATTTTATTTACCATGGAAATAATGTTACTTATTTCGCTAGTCTTAAACGAAGTAAAAGCGAACCTTCTCTAACCTATATCTACAAATGTGAAGTTTGTTTATTTCATTCTAATGCATGTACTCTAAGGTGTGTTGTGTGCAGTTCATTCCAAAATAAAATGAACGTGAGTCGTTCTCCTTGTAAATATTGTGCGGCTTTTAACAGTGTACCTCCCATTGAAAACTCTCACTCAAATACTGTGATCAGAAACTATTTAAATTGTAACAAAGCTGATACCTGCCACTGTCAACTGGATCAAACCTCCAATTTTGTTTCATTGTCAAACATTCGTAGTTTTAGTTGTGATGGCAACCAGCAACAAACAAATTGGGTTCCACAGGTGGACAACACTAAAGCTCATAAAAAAAATGAGGAAGTTGTAGGTGTAAATAGAAATAAAAGTGAAGGTAATTGTGATTTGAAAGAATTTCGCACATTCTCTTGGAAACCCAAAAATATTCCACAAAGTACTACTTGGACATGTAAAAGATGCACATTACTTAATAATCCAGACAATATGTACTGTGAGGCTTGTGAATCACCATTTCAACCAGATCTAAACAGCAATATCAGTCCCAGCGTTTTAATAAAAGTAAGTACTTGTCTAATCAATATAGAATATTAAATGCCTTTAATTATCTTTAAAATGTATCTATGTAAAACATTTAGATATGATTTTTTTGTTTTATACTCTTAGTATTTAAAAACATCCCAAAAAAATTACTAATATCTAAAGATAAAATGTTTGCAATTGTTTTAATACTAAAGTACAACATTAAAAAATGTAATTTAATTAACAATCCCTATAACATATTTGTTAGTGTTACAGTAATTCAGTTTTACTTTTTTCCCCCATTTAATACCAATTTATTTTTTCAAGGTTGATAACTGGGCAGAAAATGAAAATATAGATTTAGGAACCCCAAGTCCGGGACTTACCAATCAAAAACCAATATATCGTAGATCATTTTCTGAATTTACACGAAAACACACAAATGCACCAAATCTGAACAGATTAAGCCTAGATAGTGACGTTTTAGATAGGGGCAACTTTTCGAAATGCAGTTCTTCTATGAGCGACATTCAAAACCCTCATAGCGTAAACAAAGGCGAAGTAAAACATTGGGGAAGTTTAACTCGAAGCACCAGTGATATCACATCGAAAGATTCAACGACGACCGATAAGACTGTGTATACTTACATAGGAATTACTGCACCTGAAGCTAAAAAGAAAGTTCAACATATCTACGAAAACCAAGGCATAATTGCATCCCGAAGCAAACCACCTAAATATAGCACTGATGAAATGTAGGTGTACCTTAATTTTGAAATTATAAACTTTTTTTTCGAAATATTAAATAATAAACGTTCCTAACGGACACTTAAATGGATTGTTCTTTAAAAAGTTCATGAGATTTTGGTATTCATCCCGGTCATTATCATTTCATTTATATATTCTTTGTTTATATTTTTCTATATTTCTGATTTTTTAATTCAACTTTTAGATTACGTGCATTAAAAGGTTCATCGACTTTAACATTTAAAGAACGTCGATGGACATGTTTACAATGTTCCTTCGCCTATAACTCCCTGCAAAGTTATCGATGCGAAATTTGTAGTAGCCCCAAAACAGAACACTGTAAAATAACCGTTACTGACGAACACGGTAGCCTTAACGACTCTAGTTCGTAAGTTGCGATTCATATTCTAATAATTCTCGACAACTTAAGTTAACATTACTTTTTAATATGATTTAAATGTTTCATTATTTTCCCCGATAAAGTCAAATCTGTTTCTTTACTGTGAACATTTTTCCTGAAATAAATTATGTAATTTTTTTAAATTTTGTTTATTTTTTTCATTGTTTTATCAAATTTGAGTCAAAGGCATGTATTTACTGGAATAATAAGAATTAAGTTGTTTCTACAAATTACTACTATCGTGGTTCTTTGTCTTTAAGGGCTCTAAGGAGCATAATAATTTTTTATTTATTACTATTTTTTACAGGTCTCAAAAGTGGGACGGTACAACAATTTCATCCACAGTTCCCATTGCAACTTTAGATCAAGGACTAGAAGAAGATTTTCAACACATGCCAGGTATATATTTGGTTTGTTAAAATCAAGGTATAAAGAAAATTAAATTTTAGTTTAAAAACCTGAAATTTAAGTTTAGTAAAAGTTATCCCACTGAGTTTTGTTGCTATTGCTTTTTGTTAACAGTAAGTATTAGTAATATTATTGTTATGATTTATGTATCTATTAGAGGCCAAGGTCTGTTACAAAAAACTTTTGATAACACTTTATAAGTTGTTATAAATATGTACAGTACTTTTATTCACTTGACAAAAAGGTTCTCGGCTTCAGACTTTTCAAGAAGAAATACACCAAATTACAAGTATGTTAATAATAGATACGATTAATTACTACTTTTTATCATATCGAAAGTGTCTTAAAAATTGGGACTGAGTTTTATGTCAAAATACAATTTATTGAAACAGTTTGCTAAATGTTTTAAAACGAAGGCGAGTAATTCAAACAAATTTTGAAAAAGCCGTTTAATTTCTTTATCTCAATATCTAACAATTTTTACTACATTTATTACTCAAGTTCACAGTTTTTAAATTATTTTCAACTTTTTGTGTACCTATGCACTTTGGTTATTCTTTTCATAATATTATATATGTATTTCATTGTAGGTGAAGTATCTGAAGAACAAACGTGGACTTGTAAGAAATGTACATTGGTAAACAAAGGATATTCATTAACTTGCGAAGCTTGTTGCGGATCGAAACTAAAATCTGTTCTTGCAACAAACGATATGACGTTGCGCAAGGGCGAGTTTTGGTCATGTCCACAATGCACTCTTAAAAACGCTCTCTATGTTTCCAACTGTAAAGCTTGTAAAGCGCCTCGATCATCAAAACTTGAGCCACCTCCAGTTGTCTCATCTCGAAGTCCCTCTCCCCGAAGATCTTCCCCAAAAACGCACAATAACTCTGTTGACGGCCTGTATGCAGAAGTTAATAAAGAAAGGAAAGCATCAAATCGATATAGGACTGGCTACATTAATCTTCACTCTGATAGAGAAGACGGTATGTTGTTAAATTTTGACTATGAAATATTTAAAAGGCTTTAATGAAGTCGTTTTTTCATTACGATAAATATTGAAATGAAAATTGTTGGATTTTACTATTATTAACGAAAGCAATGTCAATATTAAAAAATAATGACAGATACAGTCCGTTTATTCGTTGTGTATGACAGTATACCTCATAAATTGAATCTATTTGTTTAATTAAAAAAATTAAATTGGTCTGTTTGATTTAAATGCTGCTGAACCATTATCAATTTCAAATTCATTTTCATTTCATTCATTTCATTTCATACAAACATAATTTCTTATTGAATATCGTGGATGTCCCCAGGTAGTAATTAGTTAAGAAAATTGTGAAATACTTCATACCTCGTAAGTGACGTTAAAAACTGTTATCCTCTACTGTCCTTCCTTATAGTAGATTCGTTTTTTAATTCAGTTATACATTTATTTTTAATTTTATGGAAAGTATTCAGTATTTACAATATCCGTATTGTGATCAAAATAGTTTATTATAGACATTCATATTAAGACGTCAATTTAAAATTACACTTATAAAACCTCAAATATTTCTAAAATTAAACAAATAATTATAGAATAAAAAAATCACCATTGTAATGGACAAAAAACTAAATAAATATTAATTATGTACGTATAGACTTTTACCATTAAATAATCTCGCTGTTTTTTAACTAGTTAAAGAACTATGCGCTTTGTCATCCTCAATAAAACGATTACAATTGTATATAGGGTCTCCTGTTGTGGATAGACTGACCTGGCAGTGTGGAATCTGTACTTTCGAAAATAGCAAATCTGTATCTGCATGTGATATGTGCTTAAATGTTAGGGAGGAAATAGTCTGTAAGTTGTTTTTTTTTTACATTTTCAGTATATTGATTTCTATTATATTCATACTTGAATTTTGCTTTTCTTTTTGTATTCTCTTTTTCATTAAATATGTTGGAATTATTAATGATGTCAGTGCTTTTCATATTATTTGTTATATTCTCGTTCAGCACGTAGTACAACCCCAGCAACAACTCCACCGACACCGCCGGCTCGACTTAGTCAAGAAGAATTAGCAAATAAACATTGGCACTATATAGTGCGTTATTGTAAATTGAAGAAGCACTCGTATGTTGATGAAACGTTTCCGCCAGCCTCTAGCAGTCTGTATTACAATCCTGCAGAAAATAAAGATTCACATGTTGTCAAATGGAAGAGAGTAAAGGAGGTGGTCGTCGACGAAGCTGATAAAAACTTGTCTTGGGCTGTGTTCCGGCGGCCTCTTCCTTCGGATATTTCTCAGGGTGATTTTTTATATATTTATGTATTTTTTTTAATCAATATATGCATTACATTAATTAAAGTGATACTTTGACCTTTTATATTTTATTTCTCACTTTGTTTTGTAGGTGTCTTGGGTAACTGTTGGCTTCTTAGTGCGCTTGCTGTATTAGCCGAAAGAGAAGACTTAGTAAGAGCGGTGTTAGTTACAAGACAAATATGTCCACAGGGTGTCTATCAAGTGCGACTTTGTAAAGATGGACATTGGACTACTGTTTTGGTAGATGATCTATTTCCATGTGATAAAAAAGGTCATTTGTATTATTCCCAAGTAAGTTATCTAGTTTTACCAAGCAGGTAACTATAAAACATTACATTCCCTACAAAATTAAAAAAAAAAACTACAGTTTTACACAACAGCTTTTTTCGTTATCTTCTATCAAATCGTATATATACTTAATTCGTGAACATCGAAGTATTTATTTAGTATTTATTATAGAAGGGAGGAAATGTAACTTATTTAACATAAGGTACTGTGTCACATGAATAAAAAACAAAAATAATTTCTGAATATTTTCTTCAGGGCAATTAAAATTTAATTTACAATTTATTAATACTTGTCTGTTACACTAGCAGCCTGGGTTCGCATCTCGGCCAATAAAATTCTTTTTTTTGTTATGTTGGTAAAATAAATTGATCGAATATCGACTACACGCAAGTTCTAGTATATGTATTTTAATTTAGAAGTATTCGCCTTCATACATATTTGAGATAACATTAAGTTTTTCATTTACTTATTAAATATAAATGTATTATTAATTCACATTTGAGAAAATAATTTGATGAGACTCATCCCTATTACTACACACAATTTTTGAATCGGACACGTGTTTCACTCACTTTGAGTGTGAGCATTATTACCGCTAGACTGAATCAGTCAAAAATTGTCTGTGGTAATAGGGGTGAGTCTTTTCAAATTATTTTTATTTGCTTGCCAGTCTCCCACAATATTCTCTCATTCACATTTGAGAACATAGACGCGAATTCGTTAAATATTTCGTTATATACCTTTTAATACCTATTAGATTTAAATATATTTTCGCCAATTATATATACCGTTGTAACGTTTTTGTAAAACAAATGTTTTTTTGTGATGACAAGGAGCGCTTTCTAATTTAAAATTGATGTGTCATCCACCAATCTATTTTGCAATTTGAAAAAATGTACGATTAAAAGTTCATAAAGAAAACTTGACAATTGTGCTAAGATGTTGAAGTCCATGTTATCTCAGCCTTTTTCATTTTTTCTGCATAATACGAATGATGTGTAATGTTAAAAATGAGTTTGAAATTATTTTTTATTTTTTTATTTCTCTTTATCTTTAAACGGTTAATTATTAAGAAATAATATATGAATAAATTAATATAAAGTTAAAGAAGCACTGGGGATCATTCCATAAGATTTATTAAATTGCTCTATACATATTTCGACAATTATGCCATCGTCAGAGGTTTTGAAAATAATTAAGATAATACAAAACTTTAAAAACTTTTTTGTGTTTCATTCCTGCCAGCTATGAAGATAATACGATTGTCGAGGTATATTTATATATCATTAATTATTGGATTTTACCCTTCATAAATATGTTTGGACTTAATAGAGCTAACTGGCTTAAATCTATTTATTCATTGTGCAGGTTATTCTTATCGTTGTAAAGAGCTCTTTAAATTTCAAATGTTTCCATCTAGTACCAACACAGTTCTCCGTTGATTTTATGAATAAATTATCTATTGTTAGCTGATATGATTCGTCTTTCTCAGTTACATTACCCTGAACAAATATGACTTGAAAAAAATTACTATTTATATAAATTTTTAACTTGTCTAACCAGGCTAAACGGAAACAACTTTGGGTGCCTCTAATCGAAAAAGCAGTTGCTAAAATACACGGTTGTTATGAAGCTTTAGTCTCCGGTAGAGCCATTGAAGGCTTAGCAACATTGACAGGAGCGCCATGTGAAAGTATTCCTCTTCAACCGTCGTCTGTACCAACTCCAGCTGAAGACGAACTAGATACTGATCTTATTTGGGCACAGTACGTTTTTTTTTTTTTTTGTTTTCATCCATACAATATATTTAATAATTATTATAACTAGGTTGCTATCGTCAAGACAAGCTATGTTTTTAATGGGGGCTTCCTGTGGTGGAGGAAATATGAAAGTAGACGAAGCAGAATACCAAAGAAGAGGCTTAAGACCTCGACATGCGTACTCACTTCTAAACGTTAGGGATGTCGAAGAATATCGCTTGTTGCAATTAAGAAATCCTTGGGGTAAGAATAATCTAGTTCCTTAGATTTAGTTATGTATGTTACATGAAGGTTTAATGATACACATTAAACATATAAAAATGTAGAGTATGTTTAATTTACTATTAAAAATGGTGACATAGAATCCAAAAATAGGTTTATTTTTATTTTATATATATATATATAGTTAAATGAAAAACAAATAGTGATAAAAAAATAATAGTAATAAATAAAATGCCATGTTATAACATGATTTATCCTTTAATAACTTTTATTTGTAATTCTAACTGTGTAAAGGTACAATTTAATTCAAAAATGAATTTCATGTTAATGTATATATAGCTATTTTTAATTCATTAACCTTACACTATTGCCCTGTAAGTCACCATTTTTTTATTATTTACCTAATTTGTGTTTACATTATTCTTTCTCATATTTGCTAAAAATAAAATAAAAGCCAATGCATGTTATTAAACTCAAATATTATAAAAACAAATACCCATAATTTAATATAAAAAATATATATCTAAATAACGAATAAGGTTTCTTCTTGAGCTTATGCTGTAAATTAATAATTTATTCTATTAATTTTTCATAAATGATACTGAACATTATTTCTGGTCTCTTTTTAGGTCATTATGTTTGGACAGGCGACTGGTCAGATAATTCAGATCTATGGACTGCTCAGTTACGTCATCAGTTAATGCCCAACGGCCCACAAGACGGTACATTTTGGATTTCTTTCGCAGATGTTTTAAAATATTTTGACTGCATCGATATTTGTAAAGCAAGAAGCTGCTGGAACGAAGTCAGACTCAATGGTATCTTACCGCCGTTTGCCTCACAACAACATCTTTCATGCATCTTGCTAACGGTTGTTGAACCAACCGAGGTGGATCTCACCCTTTTTCAAGTAATTATTTATATGTACATTTTTTTTCTTCATAAAGAATAAAAATTATTATTGATTGAAGTGAAGCACCAAATTGCAAATACCACAGTTTTATTTATTTTGTCATAGGAGGGTCAAAGAAAATCTGAGAAATCTCTTAGATCGCAGTTGGATTTGTGTATCGTCGTATTCAAGGCTCGAAGTCAAAATCAGATTGGTGGTTTAGTGGAACACAGCAAGAGACAAGTACGGGGATTCGTTAGTTGTAACAAGATGTTAGAGCCTGGCGACTACATTTTGGTTCCCTTGGCTTTCAACCATTGGCACACAGGACTCATTGACGCTCAAGCGTATCCAAGGTATTATTTTTTGGTATACTGTTGTTTTTATTTAAACTTTTAAAAAAGCAATGAACAAGTTTTTATTGAAAATATTATTTATTATTATATTATATATATTAGTAGTCAGATTTTTAGATAAATAAATTGCGGTTGTCTTTTCGAATTATTTGTTATTCCAGATTTATTAATTAAATTAGAGTGGAAACCTTATTTATTTATTTTTAATGTTTTTTCTTATTCGGTATATAAATGAAATTGAAAAATACTTGGGATAAAAATCATTATGCTTTATATGCCCGTTAAAAATAATTAAAATCTTTCTTACCTCTTTAGGTATGTTCTTGCGATACACAGTTCAAAAAAGGTTTGTGCTCAACAACAAACTCCCGCTCCGCATATTCTTGCGGATGCTATAATATCCCTCACCTTGGCTCGAGGGCAAAGACACGAGGGTAGAGAGGGTATGACCGCTTATTATTTGACCAAAGGCTGGGCAGGACTTGTCGTAATGGTCGAAAATCGTCACGAAAACAAATGGATTCACGTCAAATGCGACTGTCAAGAAAGTTATAACGTTGTCTCGACGCGTGGTACCTTGAAAACCGTCGATTCGGTGCCACCTCTTCATAGACAAGTCATTATCGTGCTCACCCAGTTAGAAGGAAGTGGTGGCTTTTCCATAGCCCATCGACTCACTCATAGACTAGCCAATTCGCCGGGACTATATGATTGGGGCGCTCCAGGGACGTCTCATGATCCAGATTTGGACTACCAAACCATAGGACTTCACAGTCCTCGTTTAATTACTTAAAAACAAGAAGAGGCCTATTATTCGAAATAATTAAGCCATATTGTCTTCTTTGTGAACATATTTTGAAAATCTGATGAGGATAATTGTTTTATGGTGAGTTTTCTAGAATATTAATTATTCAGATATATTTTAATGGAAGTAAGATACACTTTAATACTTCGTATAATACACTGAACTTATTTCACAAACCTTTTGGAGCTCTTTTTGTTAGGTTACAAAAGCAGTTTACTAGGAAATACTATGCTTTAATTATTTTATGTCGTTATATAGGTATAAGAAGTTAGGTTTTTTAAATTTAATTTTATATATTTTAAAAAATATTAGTAGTTTATTTCTAGAAGAACATTTGTATTTCAAAAAATAATTTTATTATCAATTCTATCAACAAAAATTAGAATTTTATTTTCAATAAAGTTTAAATAAATATAATAATTGATTAAGACATAATGTAATTTGTTCAAAGGTAGGTATTTCCACGTATTCGTTTTCGTTTAAATATGTTTAAAAATGTGATCAATTGTTAAAAAATTATTTTATCAAACTTTCGTTGAATTTAATAAACACATTACACTCATCCATATTTTGGTCTTTATGATTTGATTTGAATAGACTTATCTGGTATTAAAGGTGTTATTAACAAAATATAGGAAATGATGATGGGTACATAGTAATGGATTTATATTGTGATATTATCATTATTATTAAAATCAATTCTTACTTGTTCTTATAGCAATATCTATACACAAGACTTCTTAGCATAAATTCTCGACTTTTTAAAATTATTTACACATACCACACATTCTCATAATTTTCTTAACACGTACGAGTATAATAGGTATATTAATAACGATGCTTTTGTAAACATAAATAATGGGACTCTTAAATCCTAAGTAATTTTTGTTTAAATAAGTATTAGGGATCTGTTATAAAGTTAAGTCTGATTTTGTTTTTCTACATAACGTTTTACACATTAGATAAAAGGATGATTAATTTTTGTATTAGTCAATACGCGAGATAGGACTAAAACCCCGAAAAATAAGACAATATGGCGTGTTAAATACGAATAATTTCACAACTGTGAGGTAAGACACAAGAGGGATATCATTAAATACAAAAAACTATTCTTTAATTTTCAAGGTATTCTCTCAGATGATTAAAATCAGTTAATTTTTTTTTAATTTTAATATTGAATAACTGCATTTTTTTAATGCATATTTTCCTATTCCGTATTACATAATAATTGTGTAAAAAAAAAGGCTTAAAATTTTTGATACAAATTTGAATATCAAAATGGCTGTGACAATTTCGCCACTTAAACTGAACAGTATTATTTATAGATCATTTTTTTATTAATGGTTAGTTTATTATAGATGAATTCAACCTTGCCTTGTTAAATAATTAGAATAAGTAATTTTTGTTTAAACGGTTTCTTCATTTTGTCGCACTTACTCAAAATTGCATTGAAAAGTAAACGTTTTTATTTGTTTTTATTGATTACAATTATAAAAATTAGACGAAAAGGTAATGCCAATATAATTTTTGTTTCATTAAACATCTTTTTAAATTTATCAAATCGAAATTTTTCATTACTAAATTTTATTGAACATCTTTATTTTCGAAAATGTTATCTTTACCTAGTTAATAATATCCCTCTTGTCAATTAATTTCCTTTATTTTCAGAAGACTGTTTTTTGAAAAATAGTTCTCTTTTGTAACATAATTTTTTCATTTTTGAATAAGTGTTAATTTCATTTCTAGAAGGAAACTGATAACAAGTATGTGCTATTTTCAATTCTTATTTTTAGTATTTGGTTTTACTAAATAATTGTGTTACACTTTTGCATTCCAATTTTGAGACTCGTTCTTTTTATTGTACTGGTACTGAAATAAAAAGGTATGCATATATAGAAAATTGCATGAGAATCGATTTAACTACTTGTAGTATTACTTTTTTTTTTGTTGTCAAAAAGAATGTGCAGTTATTTTAGATGATAGATTAAAATCATTGGATTTGTTTTTGGTAGATGATGTCAAAATGTCAAATCGAATTTTAATTGTAAGACGTTTATATTAATAAATTGTTTGTTTTGTGTAATATATATTTTTTGTCTTATTGCTTACTTTATAAAACCAAATTATTGCCTTTTGAAGTAACTTTATATGAAGCCTTTTCATGTAGACTCCAAAGTGGCAGGGGCGTCTACTTTTAGAAAACCATAAGGGTGCTTATGCTCATTTAAAAGAACTGACGAAGTGGAAGAAAACATGCACACCTATGGACCAATGAGAATATCCAATAGAACGTAGAAAGCAGACAGGCAGTTAAGACAGAAAGATGTTACATGTTATAAATATACAGAATAGAATAAAATAAGATAGGTAAAAAACGCTAGATATAGCATTAAAGAACGTTTATCTATATTTAAAGTTTTTTTTTTCAGTGTATAGTCCTACAACATCTTTGCATTCTTCGGTACGTACTCTAATTAATTAAGTTTAATGAAAGTATAAACATGAAACCATTATGGTTATCAGAGTGTAAGATAATTTTTATTAACAGGAAATAATGTCCAAACTCACTATAATAGCAACTCGGAAGTAATGTTTGGGTAGATTGCAGGTACATGTACCCATATATGAAATCATAGGTCTCGGCATGCACGTTCATTAAGAATGCAGAATGGCTGATCATATTGCTCACGCGTGTGTTACTAAAACGCGCGCTATTAAAATACATACATTTTCGTAAATGTTTTACACGAAAAAGTTCTTTGACGAGTATTTCGCAAGACCATACGGCTAAAAATACACAGATGTAACAACATAAGCTTTCACGGCCGGAATTCATAGTAGAATGATGGTTTGGGCTTGTAGGCCGTAGTCGATTTGAACGGTTTCGTCAGCAACTTCGGCTGACATCCTCAGCAGCACCCACACGAAACCGTTCAAATCGATCACGGCCTACAAGCCCGAACCATCATTCTACTAATACACAAATGTTTTAAGTAATAAAATCATTGATAGCAAAACAAATGATGTAGACACGCGGAACGAGGATCGGAAACTTCTAACAATTATTATTACTGATCAGTCGCTCCCAGCCACCCACAGAGTCGGCGTCCTTGCGAAAAAGTTAACTAACCACATAAGTTCATAATTTTATAAAAAGTAATCACTAATTAAACTGTACTTTCGTTAGATTTTTGCTGAAACATTAATTTAAAATTTAACACTTGTTTTTTTATCTCATATTTGTGAATTTGTAAAACAAAAATAAATAGGTAATTATGCTATTAGTTTCTTGTAACAGGTGCCTTGTAGAATGTTCCTGTAATAACTGTACACTTTGTACAAAGGTAAAAAGCAACGAAATAAATTTATCAAAGTTTTCCGTAAATAAATTTATCAAAGTTTTCCGTAAATAATAAAGTTAAATCATGTTCTAAAAAAATAAATTTTCATATTTCAAACAAAATTCATAGCACTAGAACGTAACTTCTATAGTAAGAAATTGATTTTTTAAAGACATCTAAACATAATAGAATGTAATAAATTCACATTCAATAGAACGCAGAACTTGTAAATTTCTTATAAATACTTTTATTTAGTAAATCACCATCATAATATTGGTTTATTGCATTTGATTAGAAAATTTAATTGAAAGTTTAATTGTAAACTCTACATTTGGTTCTACTTTAAGTATTTTTCAATAGTACTCAGAATCATACTCTTACTAGATACAATTCAAAGTTATATTAATATATCGACAGAAATTTTGGGGTACGGAATGTTGACCATCCTATTTTGAATAATAAATAAATAGCCAATACTCCACCACTTACCCTTGACATTTAAGATTTATATTATTCTCGACATCTTTTTACTACTATCTCAAAATTACCTCCTACGTGTATATTACTTATATAAGTTGTAATTGTATCTCATTAAAGTTTGTTGTATGATTTCTATATACACTTGAAAAAGACGTAAGTCAAAGCAATGTAAAATTTACAACTTTTTAATCATTAGAAGAAATTTAACAAGCGGACAATTTATGAACAAGTTATTGTATTAAAGATTTTTATGTTTTCGACACTGAAAATTTTTACATAATTCCAACCGCTGTTGTACTGTTAGTAACATACTACACACTTTTGTAAGCAGTTTTCATCTTTTAACATTATCAAAATTATTAATAAAATATAGTTGGAACATAATAAATAAAAAAGTCTTTTTATCAAAAATACTGTTTAGGTGTATCTAAATTGTGAAAAATTATCTTCTCTCTTATTAATGGAGCACAAAGTATCAAAATGTAACAAAATATTTTTGAATCTACTCTACATATATTAAAAACATTAGTTAAAGATTATGTATTAACATTTTAAACATGGAGTTTTTATGGGGGAAATTTGTAAAATAGCTTACTCCACAGATTGTAATTTTTTGGAGTATAGTGGGTTACATACGTAAATTTGAATTGATATACATAAAAACAGGGCGCTGTAGCGTGTAAAGATAAATCAATAATATAATCGGGCATATGAATATATTTAGAAATGGTGACGGTATGTTACAGTATGAAACGAAATTTGTGACAACTGACTTGTTTCGATGTAAATAAAATGAGTTATTTAAATTAAATATGGTACATGAGCAATATAGGAAAATCATTATGATTTATTTATACTGCTTATGTAAAGTCAGTATTTTTGTATTTTTCTTTGTGCGTTTACCCGATTTGATCGTTTTATGTTCTGTCTCCTGATGTTGCCGTCAGCCATCTTTCTTCCATCAACTATTGTCGTGTATGTGCCATCGTTGCATTTCATAGGTAAGAAATAAAAAACTTAGGTAAAAAGTTTTGCTGGAGGCCATGCAGTTGTGGAAATCTTATAGCAAAATATTTTTTATTGCGATGTGCATGTTTTTTTCTCGGCAACTTATTTTTGTCTTGGTATTTTTGATAATATACGTATACCTATGCAGGTACCTGCTTTCTTCAGATTATTTCAATTTTCCTAGAATTTGTCCAAATTTGCATATATAAAGCGATTTATTATTTAATTTTCATGAAAACAACAAGACAGATTGTAGTTTTTGTGAAAAATAATTTATTTATTATTCTGAATTTATTAATTACTAATAATACATAGGTAATGTCACTATTGTTGTTCATCTTTTTTTCTTTTTCTGTCAACGTTGTTAAAATTTTAACTGTTTTAAAAGTTCCAATTTTAATTATAGTTAAGTTGTGGTAATACTTCCATTATTTATATAGGTACGTCTGTTGTTCAATTAAAAAAAAGCATAGAATTGATTATGTCTGAAAAACTATGAAAACAATATTTTGAACATTTGCAAACAGCAAAATCTATGTAGGGATTTCTGTGTAATTATAAGTAAGCTTCGGCATTTTACCTTAAATCCTAGTTATCTACACCATGCAATAATACCAGAAGTTTTATCTGTTTAAAACTGTTTAAAAGCTTGTCTTCTTACAAACATCAATCGAATTTTCTTTGCAAATAATTAAAAAATAAATAATTACTTTACGAATACCTACATAACAACTATAGTAGAGCTAATATGGTGGAACTTATTGGAACGATACTAATTTAAAACTTGATTTGTATTTAAAACTTATATGCATTGAAATAACTACAACTTGTTGTATCGTAGGTAAGAAATTGAAACTCTAGGTAATATTTTTGTGGAAGCCATGCAATTCTCAAAATATTATAAATAAATATTGATGATTGCAATGTGCATTTTGGCTTTTTCGTCAATTTATTTTTTTCATAGTATGTTTGATAGTCCCTTCTCACAATGTTAACCGTCCGATTTTTTAAAAAATAGGTTTTATTCAGGAAACTTTAACCGTATGTGGTTTGGCCGAACATGCCAAATGGCTTTTTAAAATATTTTTACAAAAGTTAATACATTTTCGTATTTTTTGCAGAAAATGGTAGTTACGATGTATCAATAAAGTGGCGTAGTTTTGGAACCACGTTTCCTAATCATTAGGAAATTGATATTCTACAATGTCTGAACCATTTCGACAATATTAAAATGAAATTAGAAAGGAGCATGTAATGAAAATGGGGCTCTTCGTTCAACATGGTCCGGACCAAATTAGATGGGGACAGGTAGGACATTTTGAATTTAATTTAATAAGTGAACTGTTTTTTACAATTGAATTGCTTATTCAAATGTTTTTGATAGTCTCTTGTTTCATTATTATTTCATTTGTTTTTGAATTGTTTTTATCCTGCAAAAATAATAATAATAACATTTGCATTTACGATGTACATAATGTCAAATAACACTGCATCTAATTAATTTGTTAAATATAATTGCCTTCTATTATAGAATTTTTTAAGAAAGTTATAATTAAATATGAAAAAATATTTAACATTTAATTTGACTACTGTTACTATTGTAAGAATAATATTGGCAACAGTGCAGTCAGCATGTTGTATTGTCCGAATTTTTAACCTTACTTTTGCATAATATCACATGTTATTAGCACTGTCTATGCATAAAATGGATTTGTATTATCGACTTGCAACGCGCGATATTGCTACATTCTCTGTTTGCAAAAGGCGGCCTAACGGACTGATTGATCTGATCAATATCGAAACTAAATACTTCCGTGTAATTATCGGTTACTCTACTATTTTTGTTCAAAAAAATCTCAAATCGTACGAAGTGACTAAAAATCAGTTTTTAAATCGGTTTCATCTGTGGCAGAATATTTCTCTAAAATATGAACACTTCCGGTAAAAGTAATATTGTGGTAATGGGGACTTCAAAATTATTTTTTTCCTGTAAATGGTAGGTAAAGTATTTATTAGTTTTTGTTTTGTCCAGCAGAATAATTTATTTTATAATTTATACTGAATTCAGACAAAAATATTTGATAAATATAAATATAAAAATGGAATCAACATAAACAACTACTCCGAGGGCTAATACCCCTACCGGCATTGAATTATACTGTTGATTCCGATGGACTCCTAGGCGAAAATATAACATACTCAAAAAAGAAGGAATTAAAGTCCTTATTCGTCTAAATTTTAATATCAAAGATCCCACATTTTGAACGCGTCCTACAAATAAAATTAAAATTTAGACTAATAAGGACTTTCCTTCTTTTTTGAAAAATATTTGAATTTGGACAAATGTTATGTACATCTTTAAACGAAATGAGAACGGGAAATAATACTTTTGACAAATGAAACTTAACCAGTTGTGATTGATTTAGAAAGACTTGCTGTTTTAAGGTTATTTGAGTTGAGTGATTTGTTTCGTCTTTGTTATTCATTTGCAATACGTATTCTTAGGCGGGGTTGTTATATTTTCATCGTTAGTGCAGCAGTGCTGTCGAGTTCATGTGTCATGGAAAAGAAAACCAAGTTGTAATGTTTTACAATGTGGATTGCATTTATTGTTGTTATTTTTTCATTAGCAACTCCCCTTCTCGTGATGTTCTACAAATAGTGCAAGATGTGGTTAGTTTGATTTTTTTTAATATAAATTTAAAACCGATGGCGACAGAAAAGTAAAGGTTAACTATGTTTATGTTTGATATGGGTATACTACATCAAGGCATTTCTAAAAATAAATGCCGCCTCCGCTGAATTATTGATTTTCGTGTAGTCCAGGAGGGATATGAGAAATTACCTTGTTCAACATTGTCGCTGTGATATCCTAAGTGAACAAGAGCATGTCCTATACATTATATGCCAATATTTCTTGATTTATTTACAATTAAAGATCTAAAAGTGATTACTTTTGCTGGTAATTAAAAAAAATAGTATTCTTAATACCTAATTCCAATATATTGTAGGGTAGGTTCATTATGAATAATTTTAATAGATATTTACTTAAATCAAACTAGAAAATATCTTCGCAAAATATTTATTAAAAACCTCATAACACGTGTTTCGATCTTTCGATTATTGTCAAAGAGGACTGCAGTACAATAGTACTAAATAAGCAAATCATCCGGGAATTTATAAGAAATGCCTATAACTTGGTTAGAATATTCGACAATTTCGCAATAATTTTTTGCATGTCTCCACATTTTGGAATTCTGAACAACTCTTTCCTTTAACTTTTTCGAAACAGTATTGCCACTTAAACAAAACAGCCTGTATAATAAATTAAATTGAACTTCGGCAGACGATCTTATATTAAAGTAGGGAACGTGTTTTGTTTGAAAAATGTTTTGGTTAAACTTATTATTTAGAAATAATTCTAAGCAAATTGCGATTTTTTTGAACTACCCCTATACAAATACATAATATTTGAGGTTTTCATATGAACGTAATATTGATCACGTAAGCTAAAAGAAGTTTTTAAAAAGTTATTACAGTTTATTTAATAACAAAACAGAAAACGCGCTCCTTGAGCTACACTATAGTGCCGCCAATTATGTTTAAGTGTTAAAGAAATAACTTTTTAAAAATTTATCTACGTTCTAATAGTAACTAACTCTAAAACTAGCGATTAAACAAGAGGTAAACATTATTGCTCATCCTTCGTAGAATTTATCGGATGATGGATGGGAACTTTTAGAGAAAAGCGCTCGCGAAGCATTCTCGACAGGTGTGCTGGACTTAATTCACCACGTCATATTTTCGTGCGTGAAAAACAATGTACAGCATATAATTTTTATTTTGAAGAAATACTATATAATAACGCAATCAGTTTTTCGAAAAAATATATATTTGTTGAGATTTTTCCAAAAATTGTTATTTTGCAACTATTTTTTTAAATAAATAATTTAGCTCACACTCGTAAATGATATGCTTTTTATATGTTGTTATTAATTTATTCACGAACGTGTATGCAACAATCCACCGTAACAGGATTTTATCCGAAGTAAAAATTCAACTTGATTCCCCTGTACGTATAAAAATTATAGCGTTTACACAGTTTAGATGCAATATTAGCTGTAATATTTACTAAAATCGTATGCATTTCTGTATTTTGCCTACTTAGTGTATGTAAAGTTTTGATGTGTAATATGTAAAGAGGTTGTTTTTCTTTTTTTAAACGATTTTATTTTAAACAAAAAATTAACAATAGTTTGACAAAAAATGACCTGTTTGTTCTGCATGCCAATGTCTGTGTCACACCAATTTTTACGTGTTTTTTTTCGGCTATATCCCAAATCAGTCTATGTACATGCAAGATGCTTAATCTAAGTGTCTGTTAGTCTGTTAGTTATTTTACTTTGATTTACCTCTGATTTAACCAAAGTGCACTAAATACTGCCTTATTGACCTGGAGATGCTCCCG
Organism: Agrilus biguttatus; assembly: GCA_963921985.1. NCBI lineage: Eukaryota > Metazoa > Arthropoda > Insecta > Coleoptera > Buprestidae > Agrilus > Agrilus biguttatus. The sequence continues at coordinate 30,743,093 of OY998119.1, forward strand.
TTAAGAGTTTCTTTTTTTACCAGCAGTTACTACAACATGCTTTTAAATTTACTATGCAACTTTGAAAATCACATTGGAACTATTTTTTAACAAACCCCGAGATATTGCAAAATTATTCTGTTGTTTAAACAAATTGCAATATCTCGAAAACTATTTAACCGACATAATCCATCTTGCAGACTAACAAAGTATCTTCAGACCCACGAAAATCATTAAATCAATGCTTTTCGTGGTGCAATCACTGTGAAACATGTTTGATAATTTATTAAAGTATAATGAGTACAAAAACACGTTGGGTAAAATTTCACTAACTTTTATTAAATATTCTTAACGAAATCGTTTCGGCTGTAAAGCCATAATCATAAGATACAGTAATTGTACTAAATATTATTGCATTTGACAAGGGAGTCTTAGACAACGTAATTGCTTCTTAAACCTATTAAATTCCTTTAACCCAAATATACAGGTTCTCTATTAACTAACTATATTCATTAGAAGTAGCTATACTCGTATAAATCAACGTAAATAAATAGGGACTAGTTGCAATTAGGAATGTTAAATTAGCTAAATAATAATAATAAATTATTCTCTTATAAAACCGTACGTTTGAGAGAAAAATGAAAGAAATTCAGCAATTTAAGAATGATTGAAGCAACATTTAAATTTAGTAACTTTTGTCTACACATATTTTATAAATAATTTGTAATGATTTATGAAACATATTAATTAATATAAATAAAAGAAAAAATGATGCTTTTTTATGTTTCAAAAAAGTTTATTAGTATTTCATTATTTATTCTTTCGGCATATTATGCGTCTTTCACGAGGATGTTAAATACAATAAATAAAATATTTATCACACTCTTGAAAAACGCATAATATGCCGAAACAAACGTAGAGACTAATAAAATTTATTGAAACATAAAAGAGCGTCGTTTTATGTTTTATTTTTATCACATTATACGGGATATACATTTCAAGTGTTTTCACCATTGCTATATCGAAAACGGTAAGAGTTACAACATTGTTTAAATTAGACAAAATTGTAACGAGCCTGTATGTGTGTGTACAAGAGCGGCGGCGAGTTCCGGAAACAGATAAGACGGGTTCCTCGAATACGGTCGTCGGTCGGCGCTTTGATAGAAATAAGTAAACAACAACATAATAGGAGTTCGAGAAAATACTAGAAGATCGTTCCTGATTACTCCAGAACCTTCGATACCTCTATAAATATTATGTTGTCGACGGTCAAGAACAGTTTAGTTTAGTATAGTTTAGTACAGTATAGTTAGAGACACAGTTACGATATACCGAGTGATATAAATAAGTGGTAATATAAATACGACATACCGAGTGATATAAATAACACATTTACCTTGTCATATAAATAAGTTGTTGCATTAGTGTTTAAGTGTTATATAAATAGTGTAAAATAAATAATTGTTTAAATAAATAAGTTGAACTAGAAAATTCGTTACAAAATGGACAGCTTTTAAGGATCACTACTAATTTGTTTACAGTGTTGCCAAATTTTCTTTATTTTTAAATATCCTGAAGATGGATTTTTTACTCTGAAATGCCAAAAACTATGATGATGTGGGGTATCGTTGTAAAGGTAATAAAATATCTTTTCAAAAATTTGAAAAAAAAATCCAGGACTGCATTTACAAAAACAAACTTAGCAGTTGTATCTCGAAAACCGCACACGGTACAAAAAACAAATTAATGTATCTTATATAGGCGACCGCATATTCACCACTTTTTCTTAGAAAAGTTTCCTTCTATCTTGTTTTATTTTGAAGTTATTTTAATTTGAAATTTTAGGTAATTTTTAGAAAAACTCCTGCATATCAGAAAATAAATAAAATTTGGAAACACTGTAAACAAATTAGTAATGGCCGTTAATAACTGTCCATTTTGTCTAAATTAATCGATGTAACTCTTACCGGTTCCGAGATAGCAATAGTGAGAACACTTGAAATGGACATCCTGTATATATTTAATTAATACAAACTACTAGTTTATTATAAACATTCAATAAAAAGAATGTTTTGGATAACATTGGTTATAAAAATGCATTTAAAATGAAAATGTTTAGGGAGGAGAAACATAATAGGTATATTTGTTGCAATTAATAAATTCCCTTAATGTATTTACCCTTTAATCCCAAGTATAGGTAGAGCTTAGACCAGTGATTCTCAACCTTTTTTTTGTTGCGGCACATATTTAACGATTTCAAAATTTGGCGGCACACTTTTAAAATGTTGCCAACATGATATAATTTAATAATATTAACATTATTATATATTTGCAAAATTTGGCGGCACACTTTTGAAATTTGGCGGCACACAAAAGTGCCGCGGCACAGTGGTTGAGAATCACTGGCTTAGACAAACTCTTGCGGGCATTTCGAACACATTTTAGATACATTTTTTACGGCGAAGCTACTCTGCATTTTTCGATATTTGAAACGAATTGTAAATCGGAGTTTATGTACTTTTTGGTAAACCCTGGACTTTTTTTGAAATTGAAAAATATATTTTATGTACAAAAACTTCGTACATATTGTTTTTTAAACTGAGTTAAATTAACGTCCGCTATTTTTTATTTAGGGGAAATTCAATTTTTGCGAGCTTTTACGGCACATCTCAAAATTTGTATTTCAAAATATCTTGAAAGATATCATATGCATTAAAGTTTACTCTACCAATTTTTAAAACGAATTCAAAATCGTCTTAAAATGAATGAAAAATTCTTCATTACTTGTAGTAAATTCCAATTTACACTACCAGTTCTAGTACACCTAAATATTTTATTATCAAAAATAGGAATATGTATTTAAAGATTTAAAATTGCTCTTTTCTATGGTTCTAGCAGATTTTAAAGCGGATTTTAGATTAATAGGCTTGCAGCGTTATAAAATAAAATGTGTAACTTTTACGGACTTAGCCCGTATAATTTTTATTTCTGTTTGGAAATCTAGTCATAAGTGTTAGGTAATTTAAAATAAGCAATGGAAATTATAATTGTTATTTTATTTCTCATTTATGACGAAGAACTGTTAATAATACTTCTGCTATTTCGTGCGCTCTGCGTAGTTAAAATCGTCGATAGCGTCAACAGTCCCTGATGTCAACTTGACCGCGGCTTCAGACATAAATCATAAACATTCCTCGGTAATTCGACGATGTTATGAGCCTAACTCCTACTTTCCATGGATATAATTTTTAGTAAACATTTAAACGCTCCATAGATTTCAATCTTCGTTAATATAAATAACCCTTTTTAATGGAATACTTCTATCATTTTGGCACTGTTATTCTGATTTAATTTCTGCCAAACTATTGTCCAATTCGTTATTTCATCGTCAGTATTTTAACGTCCATTATCATGTTTTACTGTGTTATCTGCAAAGGACGTGTCGGATGTCATAACTTTTTAGGTCCTTTGCAAAACATCTGTCTCGCTTGTATCGTTATTCCAATATACATGTGGGTTATTCTATCTTGTAAAATTTAACATCAGAATGCTTAATAAAATATTATGTTCTGGACAAATAAAATTTAACGATCATACTTTTACATTAAAAAAATCTTTTTGCATTCACTAAAAGTATAAAGGGAGTGTTAGTAGTTAATTATTTTTAATTTATGGTTTTATATTAATAAAATTATGTACAGGGTAATTCATAATGTAGTGCATATAAGGCAGATTTCAAAACAAAATTATTTAAATATACATGGTTCACATCAGGAATGTATTGTTGCCGAAGCAGTAACGGTTGTCTAATCTAAAAAATAAGCACTAATTATAAACAGGAGCACTAATTAATGATTCAAATAAATGAAAAACCCGAACATCAATAATCAATATTTCTCTAACTCGAGCTGTAAAAGATCGCAAAACTGTGTTTATTGTTTACTAACTGCTAATTTTCATGTCCGTCTTCACAAATGACGCCATATAAAATTTGTTGCTATTTCATCCCTTTGTGATTCACTTTGAAAAAATAACACAACAGGTTTAATTAACTTGTAATAGTGTCTAAATACAAATTTTTGTGTACGTAACTACAGACGACTCGAATTTTCATACAATAGTTTCACAGCCATTTAATACGTTAAAGGGGTGAAATACATTTTTTTTCTTACTGGATGTATATGTTACAAACTGAATTTCTTGTCCAACATTATTTTTCTAGCTAGCTTTAATAGTTTCGGTCCTGTGTTATTGAATCAGTTAGATGTGTAGGTTAACCCTAAACCCCCATTTTAACCCCTCTCGATGTTGGTGCCCAATATTTCATTTAAAATCAGGACCACCTAACAACTATCAACCCGCATTTGACTAGATTAAGGTATTTAATTTTGCGAACTTCTTCCTTTCCGCTGTTTTATACACAATCTCTGTACAAAATTTAATGTTGCATCACAAGAACGAAAATTAGCTACACGACTATAAATTAAAAATATACCTATTTTAAATTAGTTGTTTAGTAGTTTAATTATTTTAGAGTGTGAATGAAACTGGGAAACAAAAATTCATTATCTTCTCTATCTGTCTATTCATGTTGTCACTATCTATCTCGCTCTTGTGCATGCACTAAGCAAAACATATAATTTCAATGTTATAAAACGAAACTGAAACCAGATACGCGATTTTTTGAATTATGAAATATTTTTTATCCTCTCGATACATTTGGATGTTTCCCATTGTTTTATTAGAAAAAAATCTAGAATTATTCAAAAAAATTCAAATAAGACGATGGGAAAGACCGGAATGTAACGAAAGAGGATAAAAATGGAATCGAATGACAAAATAACTATAGTAGGTACCGTTTCAAAAAATGAAGTTATTCGTGTTTGAAGTTTATAAAGTTTTTTTTCCGAACGCCCTGTATAAATTATGAAGCTTAATTTTAGCACGACGTTAGCACTAAGACCTGACTATAACTAGTAAAGATTTCAATATTCGTAAGTCAGATTCTATGGATGACGTTTTTTCTATAAATTAAGTTATCTCAGAAACTGTTCATCGTAGGCATACAAATTGGTTATCGAAATCACCTTAAAATTTTGTGCTTTATCCGAATTCTTTGTAAAATATATACCATTCCATTTAAAGTAACAAAGTTGACATCAACTTCCGGTATAACCGGAAGTGGCAGACAGTTGAAATTATTTTAGATACAAAAATTATCCTTGATAACCCCTAGCCCCAAATTTTCAAATCTCTAACATACCTAGTTTTCCTAAAACGTCTAATGTACTACCCAGTTTGAATAACCCTGTATAGTTTTAGATTATTTTTTTTATAGGTCGATAATTGAAAACAATTAGGATGATAGTTTTTATTTCATCATTTAGAAACACGCCTTTGCCGCATCCTTAAATAATTTATATTTTAGAATGTGGATGAAATTAGAAAAACAAAAATTTATCCTCTTCTCATCTCTAATGCTCTCTGTTTATGTTGTAACTATCTCTCTTGCTCTTGTATTCGATAATTTTTGGAGTTGTGATCAGGCGATGGAACTTGCACGAAGCAAAACATATATAATTTCAATGTTATAAAAACGAGACTGAAACCAGCTACGCGATTGGTTGCGTAGCGTTTTATACGTCATCGCTGCTTCGTGCAGTAGCTACCGCAAATCCGTGCAAGCATGTACGCTGTTCATTACCACCAGTCTATCACGGTGCGTTGTTGAAGGAAGTCTTGTTTGCATCGTTTCTATTCAACTTACGAAATTCATATTTTCGTATAATTAGCTTGCGTTTGCGTTTGTCTATTTTAGGTGAGTTAAACTAGTTAAATTCATGCGGGTTAGGTTTTGAATAAATTATCCAAAAATTTCTACTAATTATGTATTTAAGTGTGTGATTAATACGTTTTTCTTGTTAATTTCTACAGATTGGCAGATGAATGATAGTCCACCGAAGTTAATTTCGTTTGTACTGAAACAACAAGTTGTCTATTCTTCACTTGCAACATTATTCAGTTAATTTTGGACCGATGGACGAGAACAACTTGAAGTTCGTGTGGATTTCACTGAAACAACAAATACTCTGCAACAGTGTCGTTCTTTCTGGACTTCGCCTGCTTTCAATTTATCTTCAGTTAATTTTTGAATTATGCGTGATGGCACACTGAAGTTTACTTGGATTCATTGGAACAACACTCTGGTACCTTCCTTCCTGCACTGTATTGGCCTATTATTTTACTGTCGACTTCTTCATCCTTGGAACATACATTCTGCAGTTACTTAAGGTAAGAATAAATTTAATTTAATTTAAAAATGCTCGTTATTAATCTGTTACCACCCTATCTGTTTCAGACCGACGATGGAGAAAACAAAGAAGACCCCGTAGTTAGAATGTTTTTTGCATTTCTTTTTATTCGAAGTAATTTTTTACCTTGCATGTTTTATTTATTTGAATTAATTTCTTATTTTACATTTCTTTTATTTGTGTTGATGTTATATTTTGCATGCTATTTAGTTTTTTTTTTAATTTTATTTTATTTGAATTCATATTTTATTTTGCATGTGTTTTTTTTATTTTGCATGTTTCTTGCTTACCTCTTCGCTTTGCTTACTGCACATTCTTACTATTTTGCTTCGCATTTATACTACGACGTCCACATGATTCAACGTTTCGTTATCGTGTTCAATTCTCTTCTCAGCTTTGTGGGCCGAGGGAGGGCCTCCCCGAACGAATCCCCTTAGCCTTAGCTTTTTAGTTGTTCTTTGAAAGTACCTTAGGTGCTTTCACGTGAGTCTCCTCTAACGTCACTTCATTTCAGACAGGGTACAGCGGAGTTATCTGGAATAGAAGGAATAGCCGACTGCCTGGCTTGCCTTGACGAAATCTGTCCGATCTTTTCTACCAATCTATTAGTCATTGTCGTTAGTCCTGCTTAATGCTCTATTCGCTTTCAGATAATATGGTATTTCCTAAGAAGACTGAAGACATCGTATTTGTTTCTTTTTATTGTATTTCTTTTGTTTTCCTGTATTTCTCTTACAGGTATTTTGTTCTTTTTACTTTATAAGCTGTTATATTAATATGATCGTAATTTAAGCTGATAATTAGCTTTTCCAAATTCAGTTTTTGCCATAATTGTTCAACCAAATACAATTTTATTAGTAATTTTAATAATTAGAAGTAATTTGGGTGGATAGGGTGGCTATAAGGGGAGATGCGAAGGCCACAGAGTGTTAGGAGACCTTTTTGTCCCAAATATAATGTTTGAATATTAATATAACAGCATATAAACAATATATTGTACATAATTTTGTCTTTCTCTTACAGATATTTTATTCGTTTTACTTTATGAACTGTTATATTAATATAATCGTAATTTATACTGATAATTATCTTTTCCAAACGTTGTTTTTGCCATAATTGTTAATAAAAATTGAATTTTATTAGTAATTTTAATAATTAGGAGTAGTTTGGGTGGATAGGGTGGCTATAAGGGGAGATGCGGAGGCCACAGAGTTTTCGGGGGGCCTTTTTGCCCCGAGAATAGTATTCAAATATTAGTATAACGGTTTATAAAGCATGAAATGTAAGCAATTATCGCATTTAATTGTAGTAAACTCTTGTCAAGTTGTATTGAAAATGTATTTGAAATTAATTATGCTATTTATATTATATTGTTTGTTACTCAAGCTGTATTATATCTCTTATATCTTGTATTAAATAAATCAATTAATCTATTAGTGGTTTTATGTTAATATAAACTTGATTAAATAATTGTATTCTATTAAAAGTGATTTTAATAAATGTGTTAAGATTAGAATTTGTTTGATTTTCTCATGAACCAACACTTTAAATTCACTAAAGTATATTGATAAAGTTGTTGATTTACATTTGCTGTTCAAACATTTTGACAATGATATATAAGATGTTTAATTTGGATTCGATAGATTGGTTCCAATCCACTTACGCTCTCCTAATACAAATGTTGGAAAATTTTCGACTTTTTAGTAACATACCAGGTCTGGTCAACAAATTATTTGACACGCGAATTTTAATTTTCTAAATTTTTCTGTTAAACTATTTGTTGGCTAGACCTCGTATGTGAACATAAACTAAAATTTTCAACATTTGTATCAGGAGAGCATAAGTGTCGTTAGGTAATTTTTGTTAAAATATTTGTAGATTCGACCTTATATGGGTTTTGTGTTTTGAACGTTTAGATCCCTGTAGTTAGTTTTGCTATTCTCCGACAGGTTACCATTACAGATTTCTATAGTAAAAATTAAGTGTTCCGAAATAATTTTTAGATGAACTTAACACCAAAATTTTTAATTCATTTCATTCTAATTTTTCGTTCGAAAAGTAAAAATAATTTAACGTTTATAAATTTATTTATTGAAACTATTCAGAACAAATTATTTATTACATTATCAAATCAAATACATGTTACCATAACGCTAATAATTAATACATTTCAACAACATTTTACAATAATTACAACAAAATTATATACAATATATTGTTTATGAACTGTTATTCTAATACTTGAATAATATTTTTGGGACAAAAAGGCCCCCTGAAAACTGTGGCCTCCGCATCGCCCCTTATAGCCACCCTATCCACCCAAACTACTCCTAATTATTAAAATTACTAATAAAATTCAATTTTTATTAACAATTATGGCAAAAACAACGTTTGGAAAAGATAATTATCAGTATAAATTACGATTATATTAATATAACAGTTCATAAAGTAAAACGAATAAAATATCTGTAAGAGAAAGACAAAATTATGTACAATATATTGTTTATATGCTGTTATATTAATATTCAAACATTATATTTGGGACAAAAAGGTCTGTGGCCTTCGCATCTCCCCTTATAGCCACCCTATCCACCCAAATTACTTCTAATTATTAAAATTACTAATAAAATTGTATTTGGTTGAACAATTATGGCAAAAACTGAATTTGGAAAAGCTAATTATCAGCTTAAATTACGATCATATTAATATAACAGCTTATAAAGTAAAAAGAACAAAATACCTGTAAGAGAAATACAGGAAAACAAAAGAAATACAATAAAAAGAAACAAATACGATGTCTTCAGTCTTCTTAGGAAATACCATATTATCTGAAAGCGAATAGAGCATTAAGCAGGACTAACGACAATGACTAATAGATTGGTAGAAAAGATCGGACAGATTTCGTCAAGGCAAGCCAGGCAGTCGGCTATTCCTTCTATTCCAGATAACTCCGCTGTACCCTGTCTGAAATGAAGTGACGTTAGAGGAGACTCACGTGAAAGCACCTAAGGTACTTTCAAAGAACAACTAAAAAGCTAAGGCTAAGGGGATTCGTTCGGGGAGGCCCTCCCTCGGCCCACAAAGCTGAGAAGAGAATTGAACACGATAACGAAACGTTGAATCATGTGGACGTCGTAGTATAAAGGCGAAGCAAGATAGTAAGAATGTGCAGTAAGCAAAGCGAAGAGGTAAGCAAGAGACATGCAAAATACATAAAAATAAAAACATGCAAAATAAAAGATGAATTCGACTAAATGAGCGAAAAACATGCATAATAAAAAATGGATTCAAATAAATGAACTAAAAGAAAAGCAGAATAAAAACGAATTCAACTAAATAAAATAAAAAATGTATTGAAATAAAATAAAGAAGCATTCTAACTACGGTCTTCTTTGTCTTCTCCACCGGCGATCTGAAACAGATAGGGTGGTAACAGATTAGTAACGTGAAACTTTTAATTAACTTTAAATTTATTCTCACCTTAGTTATGTGCAGAATGTACTGTTACAAAGGCCGAAGATGTTAGCAGTAAAAGAATCAGCCAACAGAATGCAGGAAGGAATGTACCACAGTAGTAAGCCATTTATAATCCAATTCAACTGTATCTTAAGAGTACTCGGTTAATCATTACAACTTCTCACTGGAAATCGTCGTCAAATCCAGTGTAGACTTTCTCGTCATCAAGGTGGAAGACGGGGCTGAGAAGGAGCAAAGAATCCCACGAAGATAAAACTACATTTAAGAACAGCTTGTCAGAAATACTGATGGAAGGTTTGAACAAGTAAAATACTCAAATTCGGGGTGTAACAATAAAATGTAACCATAACTTGTAAAATAATTAAAATAAAATATTTGTTATTTTTAATCGACTGTTGATTGTATTATCCAATGAAATTAAAAAAAAGTCAAAGCACAGAACGTTGATACAAGTGAACATAAAAATTATGAAAGAATTTTATTTAATCTCATTGATGTTTATTAAAAAATATTCATAAATAATTTTTCTTACCTTTTAATCCAATCCACATCACAAACTTTCTTTAGCAATAGATTTCACGTTATGATCGTTATCCTTATTTCCAGTCAATCTAAATTCGAAGTCATCGTACCTCTCGATAAAAAGGCCGTTAAGACATAGGGTGGAAATACACAACACATATTGAACCGTTGAAAAGTGAATTCGTTCGGCAAAGCCAGCAAATAATGCATTCCCAATTGTATCTGTGAAAATAAAAAACATACGGGAGTCAAAAACAATAATTCTCGAAAACAAAAATGACTACTGAATAAAAACAGTAATTATTTTATTACCAAAATAATTCAATTGAATTATTTTATACAATCAATTTGTTTATGTAGAACTGATGGCTAATATTTTTTATAAAATCGATCGATCCAAACAAGATTTCAAACTTTTCCTAGATTATTAGATTATCAAACATGGCGTACTGAACTCCGTACATTACTTAATTAACGTGAATCGTCAAAATAAATTTATATCCGAATAAAAAAATACATACCACATATAAAACTGTAATTCCGGAACCTATTGTGATATAAACTTTGTATGTACCATTACTTTTTCCCAAATTTTTAATCAAAAATGTCGATAAAATATCACAACCGACAACCACAAAGCATTATACGCGATGAACTAACGAAGCAGCGAGCAAGAAGGAAGTTACGTCATCGTTACGTCATTGATAAATTAACAAACGTAACATGTATGACTCTCTTTCGTTGAATCGTCGTTGGTTGTAGTAAATGTCGATTAAAAAAAATATTTTGATAAAATTTAAATACATCCACCTCAACTAAGTATCACGATATTGGATAAAACAAGACATTTTTGTATTTGAATATTAACATATGTGCAATTGACTACGAGATTATCAGTTGACGGAAGTTTCTAGACTGGCGCGAAATATTCGAAATTCAAATGAATTATGAATTTTTATAAGAACGTTAGCACTTTGCGACGCAGTTTCCAACTTATTTCAAGTTTAATATAAAATTATTTTTTTTAAACCATCAGAAATAGAAGACCTTCATGCACAGCACACTATTTCAAAAACCCTAAATAAAATCTATGGATGTGCCAAAGAAACTTGCGAAATATTGAATTATTTACTTTGCTATGCTGTCAATAGTATGAGGATCAACCAAAGTTAACACACTGTATTGAAAATCGACATATGTGAACGTTTATAAAATGGAGCCCATGAAATATTGTTCATTTCTGCGGAACAGCGTCTCGCCTCCCAATAATGTTTATAATATATTCTATGCGAGTGTGAACTTTTTTAAAAGGGTTCATTCTGTTCATCTTCGTGGTACCTATACCTATCGAATGTCTGTGAGTTATGTCCTGCAGTCAACTCTGTTAGACCACCAAGAAGCGGATCAACCGGCGCCCTTAACGGACATCACATTTTAACCCCTTTTAAAGTAAATTCATCAATATTTTAATGTTATGAGAATTCTTTTGATAACTATTAAGAACATAGCAAACGTTTTAAGACAATAACCAATAGAGATAGAGAAAAGGGTAAATAAGGGATCTAGCCCTAGACCGTTAGTCTATAGTCTACCGTAGTCTCAGACGAACCTACAATTAGTTTATAGTAGTGACGTTATAAGCGATGTTTAAAAAAAATTAAAAACAATGTTTCTTTTATAATAATTAAAAAGTAAAGTGCTAATTTCTTTAAGTTGGATTGTGTAATATGGGCATTGCCCTGACAGATCAGGAATGGAATATAAAAACAATAATATAAATAAACAAACATTTAAACCATATCCAAATAACCTCAATTTGTGGTGTGTGTGATAAAATGGTTAAAGTACATAGAAGCGTGTATACAGCATCTGCTAAGAGAAGAATAGAATTTGTACACTCCCATTGACTATGCAGCAGCATCTGGATATTCTGCATCAAAAGGTACAAAAACTGAAAAGTAAACCCGTTCAAGTTCAAGCAAGTTCAATTACAAACTCTGGAATGAACTTCCGGAATTCGATTTTAAAACCAAGACATTATAGGTAAATAAGCGGGTAAGACTTATTGTAAGCGACCACATACGCCTGGAAAGCACACCACCGCTGAGGGTGTCACATGGGTTGGGATTCCCATAAACGGTCGTGGATTGTTAACGATTGTAGGTAGAAATTCCAGGCAGACGAGAGCTGATAGGCGGGAACGGTCCGCGATTTATATTATTTTAAGATAAATGTATTTCAAATAACAGTTGTTTATAACATGTTAATTGTTTATAGTGCAGCATTGAGATGTAAGGTACGAAATATAAATAGAAATTATTATGTCAAAATTATATTCAATAATTATCATCTTTTTATGTGCTTTTCCTTGATTCTCATATTTAACGTCGTAAAGGTTGGCGACTAGCATCCCACATGTTTTGTTTTATGTGAGCTAAGGGTAACGAAAGACATAGGAAGGAATAGAAAGATGCGAGGGCAACATTTTTCTAATACACAGTATGTATATAGACGTCGTGCACGATGCAGTGACGAGTTTTTCTAGCGATGCGATGCGGTTGGCATTGCGAGCGTTGTGATGCGATGCGATGCGTTACGTTGCATGTGCATTTATTATGCGTAGATAATTTGTGTAGGAAATTATTGGTTTACTAATATATATACCGACAATCTGTCACTCCTGTATTGACACAATATCCCCGGTGATGCCTATAGTACGATGGCTTGCTTTGCATAGTGCTATAGCGGCACGGGGTTGGGTCTGACCCACCCTGTTGGTCTCCAGAATGTGAGAATCCCGTTGTAGGCGCGGGAGCGTAAACTCACAATTACAGGTATTTAATACGATTTGCTGATTGACGGATTCTGCTAGACCGATGAAGATTAATTCGCAAGTCCTCCAGAGGGGCAGGGATTCCGAAGGAATAATAGCATTAAATTCACATTAGAAATTGAAAACAACAAATCTTTAAATTTCTTGGACTTAACCCTTAACAGAATCAATGATAAGATTTCTTTTGGGATTTATCGCAAACCAACTTTCACAGATACGTTACCTCACGCTAATTCAAGACAATCAACCACTATAAAATTAAGTGCCTTCCATTCATTCATACATAGATTGTTATCGTTACCACTAAGCAAAAATGAATATGAAAAAGAAGTTGAATTAATTAAAACTTTAGCCCAGAATAATGGTTTTGAAACATCTCTCGTAGATTAACTAATTATAAAAAAGAAAAGGACCCTCTTACTTAATAAAATATATGCACCACAATCAACTACAAAAAATGAGACAAAACGATTTTGTTTTATTAATTATGTACCAAATATTAGCAATAAAATATGTAATAAGTTAAGGAAACATAACATTAATACTATTTGTGTGAATAAATCTAATTTAAAATCATTCATATGTAATAATAAAGACAAAATTGAACCATTATCAAAATCAGGTGTTTACCAAATTAATTGTAAGAATTGTGAGGCTATTTACGTTGGACAAATTGGTCGTGCCCTGATAACACGCATAAATAATCATTTAAAATCGATCCAAAACAACAATAAATGTACAGGTTTCTCAGAACATTGTATTTCAAATAATCATTCCATAGACATAGATAATGTTCAATTACTTCATTACTTACTCAAAGGCCAACGACTTAATCTTTTGAAAATTCACGAAATATCAAAAGCTATTCATAATAACAAATTAGTCACTAACGACCAACTGGAATTCAATATTTCACCTTTATTAAAATGTATTATTTAGTTATCTGTTATTACTGTTATGTTTACCTATAAATTGTAGGACATTCTAGAACTTAATTTAGTATATTGTAATTACTCTTTGAAAATGGCGTAACAGCCGAAACAATATTGTTAGAGGATTTTCTTTAATAAACTTTTGTGAAACGTAGCCAAGTGTTTTGTTGTTTCTTTCCTTCTTTTTGGAAGTTTTTATCATTATTAATTATGTTTAACCAAGTGGCGTGCGAACACTCAATTTCTCAAATTACACAAAATGTCTATTTTTCGCTTTACCGTGCGCTTATAATTTTCTTTTAAGTTTTATACAACAAATCAATATTTGCACAGTTCGTTTAAAATTTCTTTTTCGATAGACATTAGCGCTAAACCAGAAATACGTTCCTGGGACATAATACTTCTCAGGTAGGATTTTATCCTCTTTAAGCAAGAAACATTTCTTTCTACTGAAACGCTTACTGAAGAAATAGTTAAAATTAAATAACATAATTTATATGTTTCAATAAATACATCTCTAAACTATCCCTACAGAATTTTAAAACTGCTCATTATATCTAAATTATAAAATTGATTATCGCATACATAACAGATAGCTCATTTGACAGACGATCTTTTTCAAACACATTTGGGCAGGCATTTAATAAAGACACAAGGTAATTCTTGAGAAATTCATTACTGAAAACTTGAAATTTTACAGAATCGATAAGCGCTATAAATTCTAGTTTAGAAAAGTCTGCAAAATAAATTTCTAACTGACTGTAAAGAAATTATATCAACAATTTCAAAACATATGACTATATTCCATAAAAGTTGAATTTTCACCTCGATCAGTCCTTTTACGTTTTCTTAACCGCGTAGCATTAATAATTTCTGAAAAAGTACTGTCATTTCGAAGTTAGAAGATGCAATATTGAATATCTAGAGACATTTTCTGCAAAATTTGATACAGCATATGGGTTATTCCAAATATTTTACGGAAAATTATTGTAAATAGTGCAAATTCAAAATCTGTTGATTACAGAAGACCTATTTTTTGTTTGATAGTTTTTATATCGTATAAATGTTATTTTTGTTTATTTTTAATTTTTCGGTATCTTGTAGCATGTAAACTTTAATTTGACCCGGTCCGGTATCATTGTACCCTACCATAAAAGCTGCTAAAGGCATTCCTTTGTTATATGTCACGTAGACTAAACATTGGGATTATCAAATTAATTTTTATTAATACACCTGAGTGAACCATATTGTACCTACTTTGTATCGTATCTACCCATTTGGCTGAAAACAACTTTTAATCGTTGAAACTGATAGAATTTTCAAAATAAATGTACATTTCTACAGTAAGCTAGTCAGTTCTTTGTTATAGGCTCACTGGATAAATATTATCCTTTCAATTTCATTATACGAATAGTGTAATTAGTGATTAAGAATAAATAGTAAAAATTACACGATTTCTTATTGGTCCTTCGAAAAATAAAACATTAAATGTGGTACATCAGTACAGCCGTTCGATATAAATGATAAAACACTACGACGGTAAAAACAAACTCGTTAAAAAGTTTTACGAAGCCACTAGCTTTTGCAATAGATTTCGAACCCGATTCTTTGTCACTGACAATTTTTTCAAAAACTTTTTTCAATTTGTCTCATTCTTCAACTAACAATTTTTGAGCAAGTACACCACCGTGTTTCATTAACTTGAGGTACATTTTTTCCCTAATATTGAATTTAGAACGTTTTGATAATTGACGAAAAAATGCTGGAACGCCAAGAGAAGCGAACAAAATTCTTACTTTCGATATATTATTAGTTGCCTGATGTAAATGTAAATTTAATCTATGAGCAGCATAATGCGTGAAAAGAGCGCACGGAACAAGCGATTTAATTCTTGACTGTAAGCCATTTAATTCTGAAGGCATTACATTGGCGCCGTCGCAACACTGAGCTACTATTTTTTTTTTTAAGTTTAAAGGTTCGAAAACATTGACCAAAAGTTCGAAAAGAGTATTCGTAGATCTATTCGCACTGTCAGGAACAGTTACAGTTACAGTTTAGTTTAGTTTAGTACACCGTCACGGTTTATAGTTTACAGTTGATAGTAGAATGGTAATATAAATACGATATACCGAGTGATATAAATAAGTGGTAATATAAATACAATATACTGAGTGATATAAATAACACATTTACCTGGTCATATAAATAAGTTGTTGCATTAGTGTTTAAGTGTTAAGTAGCGTATAAGTGTTATATAAATAGTGTAAAATAAATAATTGTTTAAATAAATAAGTTGATCTAGAAAATTCGTTACAATATCTAAGAGCTATTGAACATCGAGACATTTCAAGTAAAACGGTTCTATCATCCTCTATGACAGAAAAAAAAGTTGAATTTTGAATTTCATTTTTGATATAGTCTTCAAAATATTCCTCGAAACAAGCTATTAATTCGTTTTGAATTGTTTTTGACTGATCTGTGATTTTTTTTAAACTTTCCGCATGTTCTGCTAATTCCGTGTTTCTTTTAATAAGCGTTGAAAATTTTTCCCGAGGAAGGTACCAGCCGGATAAGATAATGAAAAATACCCCAGACCGTTTTGCACTATATTTATCATGAAAAATAAGTATTCCCCACAAAATTTCAGACCCTTAACCAAATAACTACCCCAAAAAATTTTTGACGTAGAATGAAGTGTTTTGTTTTTTAATTGAATATTTTTCCAGTTTCTACAGATTTTATTTTGAAATTTTGGCGCGAAATTTAATTTTTTTTATTAAAATTTCAAATTTGCACATTCGATTAAAAAGAAGAACAAGACACTTAGTTTTTAAAAAATTTAAAATTTGATATATTTTTGAAAATTTTTTTTTGTTTTTTAGAAGTGGGTGATCGTGTAGCAAAAATTGCAAAACCATTTTTTTTAATAGTTTTCGCCATTTTATTCCGAATCAGTTTTTTATATTTTATTAAGTTAGGTACCTATTTTAAGTACGAATGCAGTAAGTGTATGTGATATGATAATGTAAATATAATGAATTTGAGTTGAAAACAACATTCGTTTCAAATAATCAAAACTACTTATCAGCAAAAGGTCCCATACCGATGAATTACTTTTCATAATTATTAAAATAGTTTGCATAAAAACATTAAATTTACTATAGAATTAGAGATAAACAATTCCCTAACCTTTCTAGATTTAACTATCACCCGTGTTAACTCTCAACATGAATTTAACATATTTCACAAACCTACCCATACATGCACATTCCTTTCATCCTATATCCCATAAGCTAGTTGCCTTTAACTCTTTTATACATCGTTTAGTATGTAACGAATTTTCTAGATCAACTTATTTATTTAACGAATATTTATTTCCAATAATTTATTTAACACTTACACGCTACTTAACACTTAAACTCTAATGCAACAACTTATTTATATGACAAGGTAAATGTGTTATTTATATCACTCAGTATATCGTATTTATATTACCACTCTACTATCAACTATAAACCGTGACGGTGTATTAAACTAAACTGTGTCTCTAACTATACTGTACTAAACTGTTCTTGACCGTCGACAACATAATATTTATAGAGGTATCGAAGGTTCTGGAGTAATCAGGAACGATCTTCTAGCATTTTCTCGAACTCCTATTATGTTGTTGTTTACTTATTGCTATCAAAGCGCCGACCGACGACCGTATTCGAGGAACCCGTCTTATCTGTTTCCGGAACTCGCCGCCGCTCTTGTACACACACATACAGGCTCGTTACAAGTAAAAGTAGCAATGTCTAATTATGCTTTCCAAACCGAATTAAATAGAATTTATAAAATTGCAGTTAACAACGGATACAAAATTTCACTAGTAAACCAAATATTAAACAAAAAAGAAAGTATTTACCCCATAATAAAAACTAAACCGAATTGTTTCGATTGCTTTTCTTATTTTGGTTTTATTTCACTAAATGTAAGTAATATTGTTAAAAATATCAACAATAGTTTTATTAGCTTCAGAACTAATAACAATTTAGAAAAATATATAATAAATAATAAATGTAAAACTCCTAAACATTTATGTTCAGGAGTTTATTTAATGACTTGTAAAGATTGTCCTAAAGTGTACGTCGGTCAGACTGGTAAGAAATTTGAGACCCGCATAAATAAACATTTTAGTAACTTCAATAATAAAAAAGTAGATTCTACCTATGCACAACATTTTATAGAAAATAACCACAACTTTAATTTAGATTATAAAATTTTACATAGGCAAAACAAATCTTTCAAATTGAATTTACTAGAACAACTGGAAATAAATAGATTTCAGAAAAAATGAATAATTTTAAATGATCAGTTAGAAGGCAATAGTTCCTCTTTACTTAATTTAAATTGTAATAAATTGTAAGAATTAACTCCCACCCCCATATTGTATATAAATAGGATAAGTGAAGTCTAGTTTGTTATATTCATCACATGATGATGCCACTGTGTGATGAAACAATATTGTAGTGAAACAAAACAATTTTCGTGAAACTTTTTTGTTGTTTTATTTTCGTAAAAGTATGGATAAGTTTCTTCAAGTACTACCATAAAAAACTGTATTTTAATTTGGTTGTATGCATTTAATTGTTTATACGCAGATTTGTGTATCTCTAGTTGTAGATCTCAGTTGCAAGTTGGAATACACAACTCGGGCGCGCCGTAAATTTTAAAAGCTCGAAGATGGAATATTTCTCGATTTTAAAGCAGACTTTTTGGAATTATTGTTGAAAATAAATATAAAAAATACCAACAAATGGAAAACAAAAGCATTTAATAAACATGCCACGGTTTTTTCGTGTTACCACATTCTTTAGCAATAGTCGAAGAATAAGGTTTTATTTTAGCAAAATTTCAACTGAAGCACTGCCTCACTTGATAAACGATAAATAAAGATTTTAAGAAAGTAATCAAGTGACTTAAACTTTGGTGGTTGTAATTTTGTTGGATAGTTTAATTCTTCAAAACAAGAGCCTTTAGTAAATGACGGCCGATTACATAAGTGAATAGAAGAATTTTTTGGCATTGTTATCAAGCTTTAGATGTCTGCCTACAATCATGTTTTTGATAACCATATTCACAGAAAAGACTCATTGCTTCATTCTCATTTGTCCAGACCTGAAAGGTTCCCATGCCAAGGGATGAAAATCAGAGGAAAAGATGGAAAGATGGTTAATCAATTATTGACAATGAAGCATGTATCACAAAATAGTTAAACGATAATAAGTGGTACACCAAAGTGGTCAGTAATTTTTCAACTTACCAAACTGGCAGACCAAAGTCGTCAGTTATATTTCAGCTTACCAAAGTGGCAGACTAAAGCGATCAGTTATATTTCAACTTGCCAAAGTAACAGACTCAAGTGGGTGAATATTAAAAAACGTTACCTTCGGATAAATAAAAAAACCGTCACGTTGGGGTGAATATACTAAAATTTCACATCTCGGATGAATATACAAAGTAACGTCACCTTCGGGTGAATATCAGAAAACATCATTCTCGGATAAATATACAAGTAAACGTTACCTAATGTTGCCTTCTGATGAATATACGAAAATGTCACCTTCGGGCGAATATGCGAATACGTCACGTTCTCTTGAATAAACAAAAACGTCACCTTCAGGCGAACCTACGAAAATGTCACTTACTAGTGAATAAAAGAAAACTTCATTGTCGAGTGAACATAGGAAAATGTCACCTTAGAGTGAATATAGTCACCTTCGAGCGAATAATCGAAAATAGTACCTTCAGGTGAATAAACGAAAATGTCGCCTACGAGTGAATATACGAAACGTCACATTCGGGGAAAAAATTAAAACATCACTTTCGGGTTAATATACATGGAAACGTCACCTTCGGGTGAATATACGAATACGTCACATTCGGGGAAAAAATTAAAACATCACTTTCGGGTTAATATACATGGAAACGTCACCTTCGGGTAAATATACGAATACGTCACATTCGGGGAAAAAATTAAAACATCACTTTCGGGTTAATATACATGGAAACGTCACCTTCGGGTGAATATACGAATACATCACATTCGGGGAAAAAATTAAAACATCACTTTCGGGTTAATATACATGGAAACGTCACCTTCGGGTGAATATACGAATACGTCACATTCGGGGAAAAAATTAAAACATCACTTTCGGGTTAATATACATGGAAACGTCACCTTCGGGTGAATATACGAATACGTCATCTTCAGTCGAAAATTTAACTGGTCGTGCGAGAGAGCGGTTAATAAACGAGACGTATCATATCGCAGTTGAAACGAATTAAAACCATTACTACGGAGTAAATTCTACATTAACCACAACCCAAGTGTCTAAAAAAATTTCTATTTTAGTCCTGGGAATTAATTATTGCCACCACACCTGTGACAGTTGCGTCTGCAGAAAGGAGTTTCTCGAGGTTAAAAAATATTATAATAATTATATTGCAAATATATTATTATGCAAATCAACAACCCTAAATAATATCTACCCAATAGTAAAAACCAAGCCAACTGGATTCGATTGTTTTTCTTATTATGCTGAGATTTCGTTGAATGTCGTAATTTTATAAAAAACATTCACAATAGTTTTATTAGCTTTAGGACTAACAACACGTTAGGTAAATCTATAATCAATAACAAATGTAAAACTCCTAAACAGTTATGTTCAGGAGATTATTTATTAAAATGTAAAGACTGTCCTAAAGTGTACATAGGACAAACAGGTACAAAGTTCGAGACTCGCATAAATGAGCACTTTAAAAGCTACACTAATAAAAAAGTAGACTCTACCTACGCACAACAACTAATAGAAAATAGCCATAATTTCAATTTAGATTATCAAATTTTACATAAACAAAATAAGAGTTTCAAATTAAATTTAATGGAACAATTACAAATCAATGGATGTTTTAAAAAAGGAATTATTTTAAACGACCAATTAGAAGGTAATAATTCTCCATTACCCAATATTAAATATACATATTTAACTACTAAGCCCCCCCCTCCAACCTAATCTTGTATAAATAGTCTATGTTAAGCCAAATTTGTAAATTCATCACCTGACGATGCCACTGTGTGGTGAAATAGTATTGTCATGTACAAAATATACATGTTGTTTTCATTTTTCGTTAAAAGTAGGAATAAGTTTCAAGACGTATCAGCTGCTACCTTAAATAGTTTGCAATTTAATATTGTAATTCTCCACGTATTGTCCCATGGAGAATTACTCTAATAGTTTTCAAGATAAATGGGAAAAACAAGGAACGATGAGTTTTCATCAAGAAATAAGACATGCTTATTCGGATAATACCTCAGGTCATTTTAAAAAATTCAGAACTTCGCAAAAATTACTCTGTCGACTTCTGTTGAGGCTCATTTTAAAGCCATTTGGTATCCCTACAGAATTACTTCACAATTTCTATCGAATCCTATATTATTTATTTAAGTAAAACAGGAAAATATCTTCACAAAATATTTATTAAAAACCTCTAAAACGCGTTTCGACTTTTCGGCCATTGTCAAGGAGGACTAACCTACACGAATAGTAAAATGAGAAACATGTGTCCGGCTATTTATAACAAATATCAGTAACTTGGTTGGAATTTTCGACAATATTTGTAAACGCACGAAATAAAGGATTCAACTTAATATTATAGGCTAAAGGTAGACTTCAATTTCCAATTTTTCTACGAAATTTAGTTTCCTGTCTTTATTTAGAAAATGAAGGATAGAAATATTATTTTTACTGATAGATAAATATACAATGTTGGGATAAAGCCTTATATTTTTGGTTACTTAAAATAGATTTTTCGTCTTCTTGAAATCTAATGTCGAAATTTCCCTCGTTTTTCCAATATAAACACTACTGCAATTATCACATTTAATAATATAAACGCCAGATTTATTAAAAATACCATTATTAATTAACTTGCTATTTAATAACAAGTTATTCCAATTATTTTTGTTTGAACTGATTCCATTTAATACTAATTCCTTATTAAATAAGTACAATATTTGGCTAGTATTAATAACAAGAATTTGTAGTTATTTAAAAAAGGATTTAGAATTAAGTATTGTTGAAAATTCCAAACAAGTTACTGATATTTCTTGTGAATTGCCGGATATCTGCTTTTAATTTGAGTACGTACACGTTTGACAATGATCGAAAGGTCGAAACTGTAAATAGAAGTTTCAAATAAATATTTTGTGAACACATTTTCTGGTTTGATTTAAATAAATAATTATTAAAATGTTTTACAATTCATGAACCTACCGCATAATCTATTAGAAATAGTAAGAATGAGCAAAATAACCATACATATTTAGTCTTTTAATTATAAACAAATAAAAAATTTGGGCATATAACATACGATACGTTCTTGTTCACCTTATATTACCAAAACAACTGTGTTTTAAAGGTATTCTTTTGCACTGGACTACCTATAAGTTTTGTTTTATTAGTGTGTGTGTAGAGCACAACGAAAATCAATAATTTGGTGGTGGCGGATTTATTTTTAGAAATGCCTTGATGTAATAGAACCGGTATCTACGTCAAACTTGAATACATCTGATTTACACTTTTCCCTCACCAATTGGTATTAACTTTATTTAAAAGAAATCAAACTACAATCAAAACACATTTTGCAATGTATGTAGAACATCACAAGAAATGTCAACAATAAAATGTAAAGACACTACAAATTATTTTCCATGTCCATGGCACATGAACTGTAAAGCACTGCTTGCACTAACGATGAAAATGGTCTGAACAACCCGAACAAAGAATAGGTATTACAAACGGAGAGAAAAGGAGACGAAAAAATCAATCAATTAAAATTAAGTTAAAAAAGCAATACGGCTTTCTAAATCGATAACTGATTAGGTTTAACTTGTCAAAAGTATGATGTACCGTCCCAGTTTATTTAATGCAAATGTTTTTATTTTATTTTACTTGTTTCAGGATAAAAACAATTTAAAAACAAATGAAATTGTAATGAAACAAGCGACTACCAAAAACATTTGAATAAACACTTCAATTATTTGACTGCAAAAACAGTTTATTTATTAAATTCAAATTGTCCTACCTTTTCATCTAATTTGCTCTGTCCATGTTGAACGACAGCCCTATTTTTATCACAATAAGGAACGGGTCCCAAACAAACAGTAGTTTATTGATAGGAACGTCGTACTACCATTTTCTGAAAAAAAAAATAGGAAAATGTCACACCTAATTCGTCTGAAAATATTGTAAAAAGTCACTTGTTCTTTTGAACAATCATTTAGAAAAATCGGATTGTAAACATTTTGACGAGGTACTTGTTATCAAAAATACTATAAAAAAATAATTACCGAAAAAACAATATTAACATCATAATCAGAAAAATTTACTTATAAAATTTTGATAATTGCATGACTTCCAGTAAAAACTTTTACCTACAGTTTCAATTTCTTACCTATGATAGTGTAAAAGAATTTGTTTGTTAGCATGTCAGCCATTTTAGTTATAACAGATACATGACATAGTCGTGGCGCGCCAACTACAAGCAACAAGTGGTAAGTGGCAGTTATTTCAACGCACGCTTAGTTTTAAATATTATGAAAGAGAGTACGTGCCGTATGTCGTTAAGTAATTGGTACACACGCAATCATAAAAATGCGATAATAAATATCGTTCCAATAAGTACCAATATATTACCTTTACTAACATTGTTGTATAGATATTCATCAATTATTTATTTATTTTTCTAATTATTTACAAAAAAATCATTCGATTGGTGTTGTCGAAAAAAAATAAGTTAGTAAAAGGGCACTTCTAAACAGTTTTACGCAAACAAAACTTCTTTCTTTGTAAAATAACAAAGTTTACTTATAATTATACAAAAATATATGTAGTTTACTGGTAAATGTATAAAAGTTTAAAATATTGATTCACTACTTAATTTTTTTTTTTTTTGACAGAACCAATCCCATGCCTTTTTACAAGTTAGAAAATAATTGAATTAAACAACAGACGTATGTACTTATACAAATATTAGGGGTATTACGACGATTGAATTGTATCTAATTAAATATGGAATTTTTAAAACAGTTAAACTTTTAACAACGTTAACAGAACATGAAAACGAGAAGATACCTAATAGCGACACCAGCTATCTATTATTAATTCAGGATAATAATTTTTTACGAAAGTAAATAAGTTTGAGTAAATCCTACGGAAAATGAAATAATCATGAGGAAGTATCCACATGGGTAACATTTACTCATATGTTACTATCAAAAATACCAAAAAAAATAATAAGTTGCCAAAAAACAACATCCACGTCACAATCTACAATAATTAATGATGAGATTTCGACAAGTGCATGACTTCTGACAATTTTATTTACCACATTTTTTATTTCTTACCTATGAAATGTAACAACTGCACAACACGACAACGGTTAGTCGAAGAATGGTGGCTGACGTCAAATTCATCGACGTCGTCGGCTTTTTCTAAGCCTGCTTAGTTTCATGTGTCGTAGCTTTTTGAATAAAAATTGCCGGACGCCTTTTTTTGATTAAGCACACACACAAATTAAAAACTACTCAATTTTAATGATTATTTAAATGTTTTTTAGGGGACACCTGATTCGAGTTATAATTTTAACAACTAAATTGAATAACCCAAATACTAAAGAATACAAAACACTTCAAGGTAATTTAAAATGTTTGACGCTAAATTCCATAATTTGCTCAAATGACCGATTTAAACTTTAAGCTCTTTCAGTATTGTTGTTATACTTTTTATATGGGGCATATGCCCGTCGATTTACATAAAATAAAATAAATTATTGTTTATATTAAAACTGGCAAAACGTTTTTTTCTCGGTCGATCGTTCCAGCCTTTTACTGGAAGGAGAGCAAGTATTCCGAAAACAAAGGATAGAGAATACTTCGATAAAGATGTAAAATACTCTCAATTATATATGTACCTTTACTGACGAAATTTTATAATTTTATATATATTTGAAAGCTCTATAGATTCAAAATGCGATATTTATAAATCTTTAAAAGTTGTATTATTAACTTTATCTTACAAATTAACTTTATCGTTCAAAGCAATGACGTCACTGTTTTAATCTAACTCTTTACTTTATAAATATTTCCTATATTTAATAATATTGCAATATCACCGAACAAAGAATACACGCATAATGGCGTAATAATAAAATAACTATACAAACTATGTTTTAAACACGTAAATAAGAAAGCAAAAACACAGTAGATTCTTTCAATCAACTATTTAATAAAATACTCGATGACAATTTCTACTAAAAAGTCAGTAAGTACTATTAGCTAATGACAATAATATTTTTTTTAGTCGAAACAATTGTTGCTTATTTTATTGATTAGTTTATTGAAACAGTCTACTATTTTACGTATTTAAAAATAGGTATTAATAATATGTTTCATATCAACACGTCCATTATTGGTAGTTAGTTTTAATAAAATACGTTTTCATTACAGAGCTTAACATACATAGCTTTTCCTGATTTTAAGTAACAAGATTGTGA
This sequence comes from Agrilus biguttatus, assembly GCA_963921985.1. Lineage (NCBI taxonomy): Eukaryota > Metazoa > Arthropoda > Insecta > Coleoptera > Buprestidae > Agrilus > Agrilus biguttatus. The sequence goes on from OY998119.1 coordinate 30,768,745, forward strand.
ACCGTCAAACATTGAAATAAATTAATTAGTTTGTTCAAATCATGCTCATTACCATTACCATTACAGTTCCAACTGAATAGTATTTTCCTTCTCTTTTCCATCGGCAATAACAATATTGAGAGATTTTTCTAAATTTTTCATACTCGTATATCTTCTTTAATAACGTAAAGTATAATTTTAAAGCAGAACTGTATTAGCTCAAGATATACGAAAAACGTTTTTTGTCGGCATTTTTAACCGGTTTATCAGAACAACATATTTGTACGTTTGTATAGGAATAGCTACACCTTACAGTAAACAACGCAAAAAATAACAGATCGAGCAAACACAAAAAGAAAATACAAATATACTCGGTTTACATAAGCAGTATAAAGAAGTCACAATGGTTTTCTTATACTACTGTGGCGAATTAATATTTATTATTTTTCAAATATATTTATATTTCTGTAGATATTATTTTGTATTTGTATGTTTGTGTTGTTTTTGTAAATTTTATTGTTTGTATTGTATGTTATATCGTGCCTGTAAATATTCCGTTCTTGCAAATCTATTTCTATACTTGCTCTTTAGCTGTTCTGTACCTATTCTTCACTTAACGAGAATTTAATTGCTTCAGTACTTTCCTATAATCCCTCTTAACAATTCAACTCTGTATACTAACATCATGCCGTCTATAATTCTTACTCTTCCTAATAACAATTTTACAATGAGTTTCTTCGGTACATTTGAGTTCTCAGTATTATATGTTATCGACCTTTTCAAATTCATCCCTACTATGACTAACAAACTTCTAGCTCCCCTCTTATCAACTTTTCTACAAAATTATTTTAATAACTACAATCAGTTCTCTTTCGATCTTCGTGGCTACAACATAAATTCTTCACTACATTCAATTTCATATTTACTTCTAGTCTACATTAAATTTTATCAGTTACATATATATTTATTTTTGGTTCAGTGCTATTATTTTCTACGTCACCTATAACATATAAACTCAAAGAGTCTAAACTACTTTTGTATCACATAAATCTAAGTAATTTATTTTATTAAAATCGAAAAAGTTAATTGTGCACCAATTTCGATTCGTACTGTAACATACTTGTCCCATTTCTAAAAATAACCATATGCCAGATTACATTATTGATTCTCTCTCTATTTATTTTCTATTATAATTATGTATATCGATTCAAATTTACGTAGACAACCCACTATACTCCAAATAATTGTGATCTCCTGAGTAACAGCTAATGTAGATATCTCCTTTAAAATACTCCATTTTTAAAATGAGGGTTCAAAATCATCAACCATATGTTTTAGTATATTTAGAGTAGATCTACAACTATTTTATTACATTTTGAAACTTTGTGCTCCATTTAATAAGGGAGAATTTAATTTTTCAAAGTTTACATATATATACGGTATTCGATAAAAAGAGGGTTTTATTTTGTTATTATTGTTCAATTTTATTTTGAGATCATTAAAAGATAAAAACCGTGTAATCTAATAATATTAACAATCTTAGAAATTGGATTAGCGATTGGAATAAACAAAGTAAATGTTTTAATTGAAAAAAACATTAAAATCCTTAATGCAATAATTTCTTCATAAATTGTCGACTTGTTAATTTTTTTAAACTTCTGAAAATGAAGGAAATGTTAAAGTTGTGTATTATTTAGTGATGATAATAGTTTGTTGGTACAGATGTAAATAAAGGTACAAATTTTTAATTAATGAAAAATATGTAAAATTTCTATGCAAAGGAAACGCTTTTCGTTCTTTAGGTGCATGTTTATTCGTTACTTATGTGTTTATTATCTTGTAATGTAGTAGTTTTCAATCGGGACTTTTTCATGAAAAGGATTAGACCAACACCAATATGGTAATAATGGTAAGTACTTATCTCATGCAATTTTACTTTTTTTAATTATAATTGGAGAGTACCAATAATGATAAAGAAACGTATTCATGAAATTTGATACTGATTCGAGATTTAACAAATAGGCATTCGATTTGATAACTAATTTCTCTGTATATTTATTGGACGTGGTCGATAATTTTAATGGAAACCACTAAGTAGAAAGAACTTTCCAATTTTTAAATTTAATTCAGTTTGATATATTATTTTATAGATAAATAATACTTCAATCATCTATATATTGATTCTAATATATTGTCGTCTAATATGTACTTATGTGTAAAACAATATCATAAAAACATACACAGCAAACCCCGAAGAATTTATTTCACTTCTGATTTTTTTATGGTTAATTTCAAGACATAAAACAACGGTCTCTTATATGCGATTTAGAGAAGGCCTATATAAGTAAAGCTTTTCTCATGATAACAACCCGCAACCCCTATAGAGAGTATCTCTAAGTGGAAATAAGGGAACATCTGGTTCATTTTGACTAATATAAATCAGAAGTAAATCAAAGTAAATAAAAATCTCCCGCGATATAGATTGATTTGGGATATTGCTAAATAAAAATAAGTAAAAATTTGAGTGAAAAAAATTCGCAAAAACATTATCGGGTGTGTACATTTTCCACCTATTTTAAAACTTTTAAAAATTGGCATCTTACCTTCATTAAATCCTCCCAGTTGAATAACACAAAACCAAAAGGGGAGCAGGAAGAAGGGCAGGGTGCCATCGTAGGTGGTTTCTTGTTTTAGTGGGAGTATGATAAAATAATTAATGCGTTTTTAATCACCGATTAAGCTATAATAACAGAAAAAAAGAAACAAATTAATTAAATACATTAATCATTAGAACATCATGCAAAACTTTACGATAATAGATAAAAATTAAGAAACTATTTCGTAAAACGGCTACAAACAAAATTAGCAATGAAGCCTCTTTTTTATGCTCTCAATAATTTCCAATAAACAAGTACATAAGTATATAAAAATTTAAATTATTGATCAATTATATTTCTACAATACTAGGATATTTATTTTATATATAGTATCGCGAATTTATAAACCTCTTAAGAGGTTGGTCAAAATTATGTACAAATGTATGTAGACTCATGGCAATTTTTAAGTACAAATATTAATTATCTTATTTGAACGAGCCCAACTTGTTCCAATAGTGAGGAAGTAATATTCAATATAGTCTTATGGATGGGTGAGACAGCAGAAATCAACAAGGAAAACAAATTAACTGCTTTTCTAATCAAACTGTAAAAGCAAAAAATACAACAAATCTAAATAACAAAATACACGCACAATCTACCAAATAATTTCAAAGCAGATACCTAGCTCTTCCTTTTTACAGCTTGTTTCAAAAAGGAATTTTAACAAAAACATGATAGGAAGTAATAGACAGTAACAAAAACCTAACAATTTATAATAACTGATAACAATGGTAACCATATTTTTATAATTAGAGAAGAATTTTAGAGTTTATACCTTGATTAGATTGACCATACAAACAGAAAATAAAATCTATCGAACTTTTTTAAAGACAAAATGCATTTTTCTTATGCAACCCATTTCACAAACCGTTTAATTACTAAAGCAAGTGTACAGCGCCACCTGACGTGTTAAGTATGAACTATACAACAAGTGGCAGAGTTGATTAGAGTTAGCGTAACCTATAAATGTAATTTTTTATTTTACTAAACAAATTTTAAATAAACAATGTATTGTTTATCGATTTGTTGAATATACAGTCACAAATATGTGTACTTACATATTTGGATTAAAAATTAAAACAGTTTTTTCTTTCTGGTTTTAGTAACTGGATTTCTAATTATTAAGGTTTTCAACTGCTAAATTATTGTTTATCAATCTTTTTTCCCATTGTCATTAATTTTAGAGTATATACAATATTTTTATGTCTAAAAATGTTCCAATTTTGTTATGGTGTACACCAATTGTAGAAGTAGAGCGAATGATTAAATGTGATAATTATTCCTGTTTATTAACAAGTGACATGGTCTACAAAAATCATTCAAGTTTATGTATAAGGTATATTGTTGTACATATCTGTTATTAACTAATACTGCTTCTTAGGCCTATATTTTTCATGGCAGTTTATTTAATCCTGGTGATCTACCAATAGGATTAAAACATTTACCATGGAGTATTTTCCATGATTATTTTTGTACAGAGATGGACAATTCATATCTAACATAACATCCACATTTGATCAACACACTGATTTTCCCGTCCCATTGCAGTATTTAAGAGATATTGAATCTCTTATAGATATCTATTTTTGGTTTGTTGATTGATTTACTCTTAATTGCTGTTTTAAAGATCGACAGTATTATATACCAATATAAAAAAAGAATAATTTGTTAAAAAATCGTTCACCAGTGTTGTATATTCGATCAAGCTGTAATACCCCATTAAAAAGGGACAAGATAGTGTCAGAATTAATGATTTATATTAAAATAGATTCATATGGAACTTGTTTGAATAACAAAAAGATGCCCAACAAGTAAATAATAAAGATTCTTCTTTTTTGCTGAAAATTTTCAATATGTTTCTTTTAGTCTTAAATAAGGTGATGTTTACTCATTTCCATATCATAATTTGATTATGAGGTTTACAGCTTCTTATAAGTTCACAATAGCTATTGAGAATTCAAAATTATAATATCATTCTGGATAGTAAATAAAAATTTGATAATCAGATGAATTATATCATTTATGGCCAAATAAAGTATAAATGTAAAAATTTGAAATCTTAAAAATAATTTTACACCATTAATATGTCAAATCAGTATTAATATATAAATCAGTCATTAGGTTTAATTTGAAATAGCATTTAGAATATGAAATAAAAAAAGTCCAGCACATATGTGTTTTTAAAATTCAACTTATACAGAGCACTTGCCAATGCATATAATTTGATGAAAGTAACTATAAGAACATATTGCAACAAACAAAATACTTCAAGCAATAACAAAGAAAAATTGTTTCATCTTGATGAGTAAAATAATATTTCTTTTGGACGAGTATAACATTGATGAGTTATACCATTTTGTATACCTATTTCTGTAAGAAATGTAAGACATATCAAAAACAATTTTCAAATACGTTATGGAGTAAACTAAAAAGTATAATAGGTAGAGTAGATATGTATTCAAAACAATGAAAATTTCAACTGATGTAATCTATATAATCCAAAAATTGAATATTTTGAAAAGTAGTAAGCTTTCCAAAACCACAGATCAGAGAAGTTTATAGATGAGGCACTCGATTCACGACATTTATTGACTGGTGTACACACTAGAAAGGAAAAGGCGGGGAATTTAAATTGGTTGTAATTTCGTTTTCAGTGTCAAGCTTTTCTCAAGTAATGAAATTAGAATTTAACATGTAACAATCTATTTTCCAAAAGAATATAATAAACCATAAAATATTCTTTTAGTTGGTAGATTGTTACATGTTAAATTCCAAGTTCATCAAAATAATGCAGAGGATACATAATGATAAATATTGAAGATGGCTAATAATATATTTTATTGTATAAAATAAATTCAGCTATATAAATTGCGTTTACAATTAACAAATGTACTCACTATTTAGATACAGTAGAACCTCTCTTAACCGGCCACTTTAGCTATTTCAAAGGAAAATGTTAACAGAAATATAAAATAACACTGTTTTATGATGCAAATAATATGTATGCTCAGATTTTATGAAGCATTTGAAAACATTGAAAAAGATAAAATAGGTATGTACTGTACAAATTAACAATAACAGCAAAATAATTTTTTTTTTGTTTTTATTTTCGAAGAGGAGAGGAAATCTTCGAAATACGCCCAGCCGCCCGTGCGATTGGGTAGTGAGGTGTCCTCAAACCTACCGACTAAAACCTCTCCCCCTCAAACCATTTTTCACTAGGCTGATTAATCCCAGAAAGGTTAACAGGGGTTCTACTGTAATAATTACAAACTTACATAGGAATGAAACAATTTCAAATTAAAGTGGTATATTTACTTATCTGCAGAATCTAATGTGAAAATTAAGTGAGACGTAGATGCAAAATGGTATCAGGAAGGAGATGGAGTGTTGCCGCTATTATCAGCTACAAGGTATAGTGCTGCAATTGCCTGTACACCTTCAATCTGGAAACCTACCAATAAAAAGAAAAAATTATTAACGAATTAACTGCGTGACACATACAAAAGAAATTTAATTTTAACGTTCTTTTATTAACCATAATTATTTCTTTTGATAAATAATTTATTTTGTTTTACTTAATGATCATTAATTTTATTTCACCTGACTTGTTAGTAAAATAGCTTTAACCCTTTTTTGTTTGTAAATTTCGCATACGCAATAGTTGTCCACATCAATGTCAGACATATATATTAAGTTTTTGTGTTTATAACTTTGAAAATTGCAGGGATTCTGTAACATTATTCTTACAATTAGAATCTTTTAAAGAGGGTTGTGCACACCTTGCGTAAATTTCGCATATGCAATAATTGTCTACAGCAGTGTCAGACAACTAAATTAAAGTTTTGTATTTATAAGATTCAAATTGGAAGAAATTTCGAGATATCCTTTTTACAAATTGAATAATCTCTAAAGAGGATTATGTGCCCCTTACGCAAATTTCGCATACGCCATAGATGTCTACATCAGTGTCAGACAACTATATTAAATTATTGTGTTTATAAGTTTGAAAATGGCAGAAATTCCAAAGTATTCTTTTTAAAAATTTATTAATTACTAAAGAGGGTTGTGTGCCCCTTACGCAAATTTTGCATACATAAAAGTTGTCTGCATCAGTGTGAGACTTATAATATTCTTTTGTGTTGATAACTTTGAACTAGCGAAGTTTCAGTAAAAGTTAAGTACTATAGCAACATATATTCTAAGCGAGTTGAGGGTATAATAGTTGCTTTCATCACTGTTAGCTAATTATAACGAAAAATATTTATTTGTGTACCTTTTGTATTCTTGTTCAAGCATCAACTTTTGAGTTTTGTCCTTTTATAACACTTTCATATTTGTGTTTAAATATTTTCAGTAATATTATGTTTCAAGCGTAAGGAGCGAATGTTGATACGGAAACGATCTGTATTCTTGAATGCATCTGTGAAGAGAAAACAACAAATAAAAGCTAAATGTAACAATTATGTAGAAAGAAAAAATAAACAGAGAAATATATATGTTGTTAATAAAATTATAATATTGAAGTTTTTATACGAACAATTTCTTTGTATTGATCTGATTGCTAATAAATTTATAAATTAAAAAATTCAAGTTTTCAAACTTTTCCTGGATTCTGTAATGTGGTGAGGTAAATTCTGCATTGTTTACTAATTTAATTTGTGGGAATTGTAAAAATAACTTAATACCGGATTAGAAAATACATACCACATATAAAACTGTAATACCTTTACACATTCCGATGTGAATTTAGTATGTCTTATCGCATTTTTCAAAATTTTCTCATAAAGTATAGATAAAATGTCACAACAAACGAAGAGAAATACTCCAATGAATGAACAAAAAAGCGAGCCGGCAGGGAATAATACGCCATTTGATGAGTTCAACATAATATCATTTTTCTCGTTTCTTTTACTAAATCGTCGTTGGTTGTTGCAAAAATTGATTTAAGAAAAATATTTTGATAAAATTGAATGAATCTAATTAACGCGATAATTAAATAAAACAGGATATTTTTACAAAATAGCATAAGATCACCAAATCAGCTGGTAACAAGATTATCTGAAAACCGAATATTACCGAAGTTGACGAAAATTTTACATATTTTGCATATTTTGTAGTTCTCTGCATCAGTCTCAGACAACTACATTCAATTTTTGTGTTAATAAATTTGAAAATAGCACATATTTTGAAATATTCTTTTTATAAATTAAAAAAAAATCTAGAGGGTTGTGCGTTCCTTACGCAAATTTTGCAAACTCAGTGGTTGTCTACATTACTGTGGGAAAATTATACATATATATAGTTATGCATAAATGTAATACAACACACTTTTTAAAGAGAATTATTAAAAAATATATTCAATTACACAACTTTGGACTTAATATTACGACCTCACAAGTTTACAAACCAATATGAAGCGAGGTTTTTTGGATATTTTAGTCTTTTATTATTTTTTATTAATTACACAAAAATATTTGAATAATGAACTGATGTTGTCATTCTTCGGGTGTACAGGCCGTCGTCGGTTGAAATTGCAATTCCAACCGACGACGGCCTGTACACCCGAAGAATGACAACATGAGTTCATCAACTGGCCGCGAAAGCCTTAATCAATTTATTTGAATAATGTTGTTTACTAATTATTTTAATGTAAATATAAACAAATTTGCGTTACCTACGATAATGTGAAAGGAAATTTAAACCTAGTAAAAAATTATTGAAACAAATGGAATAAACTGGCAAATGTTTATATTATCAGCATGGACGGCCATTAGACCTTGGAGGACAAAAGAGTCAAACGCATATTAGAATGTACGTTTAAAATGATACATAAGAATATAACTCTTCATTCATGTTAGAACACAGCAACGATACCTTTTTTCTGCAGAAACTCGTAATTCCTTATTTTAATATACAATCTGTCACGTTCGATCATCATCCATTGACGACAAATTAAACACAAAGTTTAAGTTACGAAACGTTTATTGTATAACCACAATGTTCATTTCACCATACCGTGGCTTCTTCAGGTGGAAGAAGTTGAATAAACATAAAATTAATACAATATCATTATATTATTTGAAATTGTAGACTCCCTTGGCATTTGGTGAAACATTAAAAAAAATAAAGTAAAAGAATTAAAACATTTGGCAAGTTTCACAATGTTAATTTATTTCTCTGACGATCGTTTCGGTATTAAAACCATTTTCAAAGAGTACACTTTTGTATACGATCGTCAGAGAAATAAATTAACATTGTGAAACTTGCCAAGTGTTTTAATTCTTTTACTTTATATAATTATATACTAAAATTACGAATAAAATGGTAGGGGGTAGAAGTGAGTATTACACGTTAAATATATTTAAAAGCGGTGATCTATTTACATCTAATTGATCATTTATAATTAGGCCTAAACGATTTAATTTATTAATTTCTAAACACTATGAAAGAAAGATAAGTAATAAACAATGGTTTGTCGCAGTGGCCATTGGTTAATAATGGCCCCAAATCCATTGGCGTAACCAGAGAGTGCTTCCATAGTTACTACACTACTACTTCTGAAACAGTTGGTTAATACCTCGAAAATTAACAGAATATTAAAGTAAAATGAAATGTTTCTGTGTTACTGAAACGATAATATTTAAAGGTATGCCTGCATGTAAGCAACGTAAGATTATCCCTGGTACGTTAAGTTAAACTAAAAGTTTAAACATCAACTAGACGACTTTTCGATCCAGGTTTTCCATGTTTGAGTTGAAGTTTTGAACTTTGAGCTCGAAAATGTACTTAATCCATTTATCCCAATCAATTCGATTTATTATCTGCTGGGTTAAAACGGCATTACAGAATGCAAAAACTACCAAAAAGTTCATTTATAAACTCTTGTTAAACCCACAATGGAAACTAAATAAATTTATACAGGTAATACAATGGAAATTGTCTTTAAATTAAAAACGATAAAATGTATTGTAATTGTTATTCAAAGAAGTTTTTAAACATTGAAGAAACAGTTATTCAAAATTTTAAATGGATGCATACGATAATTGTCAATTATTTGAAAACTGTTATAAACAAGAATAATATAAAATGAAATAACTTTAATTTCAGCTCATTATTAACTCTACAGTATTGTACTATTATTTCGACTGTTTAAGTCTCTATCAACAGTATATACAAAAAAAACAGACTTATAAAAGTTAATTCTAAATTGCCAGTAATTGTGTTTTGAATTTAACAACAAACCACATAAATAATATTGTATATAATAAATTTTACTTTGATTAGAAATGAAGTCTTTGTTTGCCGCTATCGTTTTTCTCTGATATTTGTTTTAAATCCAATTGTTTATAAACAAGTGAGTTGTCTACCATTAGTAGTAAGTGGTTTGTTTTATTTGAATAAAGTATTTTCTAATTTTTCTTTTGTGACGAACTGTAATTATTAAATATGAAATGGAACTTCTAATGAAAGTATGGATGTAACTGAACATAATTTTTTGCTTGATAAAGGCACAAAATGATACCGATGGGCCGTACCGGATACAAAAAAAAATAAGACTATAAATACGAATGATGCGAGCTTTTCTTCAGTTTATCGTGACCATGCTTTCGGGAAAGAGTATGCGTCGCGACGCGTCACGCTGCCGTGGCTCGCTTTTCGTGCTTTAGGTGCATGTTTATCCGTTCTTAAAGTTTTTTAACTTGTCCTGTAGTGGTTTCTAAATTTTCGGGAGTGTTTTATTAAGAGGATTAAGGCAACACCAAAGTGGCGGTAATGGTAAGTAATTGTTTTCTTTTTATTTTTATTTATTTGCTTAACTTATTGTTCAATATTTCAACTGTCTTTTTTCTTTGTGATAATTGTCCAGTCTTTATAACAATTTGGAAATTATTAAAAAACATTCGTAATTGAAAACATTTTGATTTTTAATTTTTTCGAAATTAACTTTTGTGATTGATATTATTGGTTTGGTTGATTGATACTGTTTTAGAAAGTTTATATTTCTAGTTTTCTTTTTAATAATTTTGTGAATTTTTTTGAATTTTGGAAATGATCAAATTTCTTACAATAATTTTAAACGTTTTAGTTAACATTATTAACTTTTCATTCATAAATTTTAGCTTTTTAGAAATAGATTCGCCTCTCCGCACTTGTGAAATTAATTTAAATTTTTTCAATAATTAATTTTATGATTGATATTATTGATCTAGTTTGGTGGATCACAATGGTGAAACATAAAGTTAGGGAAAGATTCTAGAACATTCGTTAAAATTTTACAGAAATTTATTATTATTTTTTATTGATTTTGATTAAATTTTTATTCATGAAATTTTAATGACTTCTATGATGGTTTAGTTAATTATTAGATATCATATAATAATTTAAATAGTTCTAACTGTAGTATACTTAAATTTTCGTGAATTTTAGTTTTTTTAATATTAACTTTTATAAATGATAATGCGCACGTGGAAGTGGGCGAAACACGTGTCCGCTCATATAAAATTTAGTTAGTGGTAATTAGGGTGAGTCTTTCTTTATTTAATTATTGATCGAGTTTGGTCGATCACAATGGCGAACCATAAACTTGTGGAAAGATTCTGGAACACGTTCCTTAAACTTTTACAGAAATTTAGTGTTCTTTTTTATTATAATTAGTTTCTTTTTTAATTGAACTAATTTTGATGAAATATTTATTAATGAAAGTTTTATAGCTTTTATAGTAGTTTGGAAATTATTAAACAATCTACACCAATTTTAACTTTTGTGATTGATATTATTGACTGGATGTGGTCAATCACAATAGTGACCCGTACAGTTCTAAAAAGTGTATAATATAAATTGAACACAAATTTATTGTTCTTTTTAATTATAATGGTTTTCTCTTTCGATTTGACTGTATATTTCATTTTTAATAATTTTCTTTTTTTATCTTTTTGCAGTTACCGTCCAAAGAGTGGTAAGCGATTTGCATGGTCTCCCAATAGACGAGGTGGTAAGTTTGACAATTTGTTCCTTTACAATTTGACTCTTGGCACTTCGTCTATTCAATGTTTAGCAAGTATAGCACCATTTTTGTGTATTTGTTATGCAAAAGGTAAGTACCATTAAGGTATAAATTAATACAATAATTAATACCGCAGTAGACTGTAAGTGAGTTTCAGTCTTGGAAAGATATCCAGCCGTCCCCCAACCGTCCATATGACTGAGCAGCATTGGATTCCAACCTCCGAGGATGATTTGGTTATGTTCTCTTCAGCTGGATGTGTTTTGTGTTGAGGTAGTTGGGTGTATGTTGATGTGTGTGTTCAGATGTAAATGTGTGGATGTTGATGGATGTTTGAGTGATGTGAGGAAGTTTTCGAGAAATTCTTCTAATTTCTCAGGGATGTCAGGACATTGTGTCAGAAGTGTGGTTGGGGGTGAGGGATTCTTTCTTTTTCCTAGGGCGACGGCGGCTCGGTTGTGTAAGAGTGGTTTGATGAATGTTTTTTTTTGTGTGAGTATGTTTTCACGATAGGAAGGTACATGGTTCTACATCGGTGGTATGGATCGTATCGTCGGGGCAAGAGGATCGCCGTTACATAGTAGGACGCATGTTTTTCTTTATTTATTGGTAGGGGGTGCTTGCCTCTCACCCTTTCTTGTACTATACTTGCTAAATGTTACTTTTTCATGTTCGGTCGTTTGGGTATTGTTGGGTCCGCGGCGGGGGTTGGGGGGAGAAGTGAAAAGTGTAGTGATTTCTAAGAAGAGGATTATCAACACCAATAAGAAGATATTGAAAAGTAAGTACAAATTCCAGTGTTCCAGTGTGCACTTAGTTATTAATTTCGACTAATTAGTTGACGTAGCAGCCTCCATCCAGGCTTCTAATTTTGTGTGATTATAGATCCGCAATTATCTCCGACGGATGTCTTTTGAGGAAACAATGGAGGTACTTTGACGTATTTTCCAAAAAGAGCCTCAACTCCAAAATGTGGAACATCTATTTCCAGAAAGTTCAGTATTTACATTAAGGACCAATGGATTCCAAGATTTATCTTCACGGATTTCTTTCGAAGAAGCGATGGTCTCTAAGATGTGAAACAGCAATTTCCGAAATGTATGGTTTTTATTTTCTGGTAGGTCATTACATAATTCAATATGTTAACTTAAATGTAGCAGCCTGTGTTAAGGTTGTGAGTTCTTATGATTACAGGTCTTCTACAATTTTTCCTGTTAATTTGTTTGACGGAATGCAAATCAGAACGTTCACGAATTGTTTGGTATTTCTATCAAATTGTCGACGGTATGATGTTTTATAATTTTGTACAATTTTTAAAATTTTATGTACGATTTGGAAATTACCTCACTCGTCTTAGAATGTTATTTAATTTCATTAAGTGAACCAAACCGTTTCAATGTTTAAGCTTTCTTGGAATATCCTTCCATCAGTCGTAACTTTCATTTTACGTTCATATTGTATATTTTAGTGGCGTCCGAAAGCATGTTCACAAAAACATACAAGTTACTTTGTTACTACGGTTCGAAAGGCTAAATATTCTTATTATGGGTTGTGATGTCGTAATTTTATCTGGTAGCTGTTGATGTTGTAATGTAGATCAATGTGGGTCGCTTATCTGCGTAGATGTAGTATAGAGAAAAAGAATTTTTAGCCTTTGAGGAACCAATGTAGGTACGTTGACGTGTTTTCCAAGAAGAGCTTCAACTCCAAGATGTGATGCATCAACTTCCAGAAAGTATAGTGTTTAGAATGAGGTATTCTCTGTTACAGTTTTATTTTTTAATATGTGCATTGCATCCTGAATTTGTCAGGTTGTCTGTCTTGTTGTGATTACAGACCCGCAGTTTCTTTGACGGATTTCTCCTGAAGAAGCAATGGGCTCCAAGATGTAATGCGTGAACTTCCAGAATGTATAGTATTTAGAATAAGATGTTCTCTGTTACTGTTTTCATTTTCTAATATGTGACATGGTATCATTAATCTGTCAGGTTGTCTGTCTTGTGGTGATTACAGATTCGCAATTATCTTCGACTGATGTCTTTTGAGGAACCAATGGAGGTACATCGACGTGTTTTCCAAAAAGAGCCTTAACTCCAAAATGTCAAACATCAATTTCCAGAAAGTACAGTATTTACATTAAGGACCAATGGATTCCAAGATTTATCTTCACGGATTTCTTTCGAAAAAGCGATGGGCTCTAAGATGTGAAACAGCAATTTCCGAAATGAATGGTTTTTATTTTCTGATAGGTCATTACAGAATCCAATATGTTAACTTGTTAATGTAGCAGCCTGTGTTAAGGTTGTGAGTTCTTATGATTACAGGTCTTCTACAATTTTTCCTGTTGATTTGTTTGACGCGATGCAAATCGGAACGTTCACGAATTGTTTGGTATTTCTATCAAATTGTCGACGGTATGATGTTTTATAATTTTGTAACAATTTTTAAAATTTTATGTACGATTTGGAAATTACCTCGCTCGTCTTGGAATGTTATTTAATTTCATTAAGTGAACCAAACCGTTTCAATGTTTAAGCTTTCTTGGAATATCCTTCCATCAGTCGTAATTTACGTTCATATTGTATATTTTAGTGGCGACCGAAAGCAAGTTCACAAAAACATATAAGTTACTTTGTTACTACGTTTCGAAAGGCTAAATATTCTTATTATGGGTTGTGATGTCGTAATTTTATGTGGTAGCTGTTGATGTTGTAATGTAGATCAATGTGGGTCGCTTATCTGCGTAGATGTAGTATAGAGAAAAAGAATTTTTAGCCTTTGACCATTATTTATGTGTTAACAATTTTATTAACAGAACTGTTTATACTTGATTAAAAGTTTTATTTACTCGAAAATATTACTTCCTTTAAATCTCCAAATCGTACATCGACAATTAATAGCTATTAATGTCTGTGAAATGTTGTGGTTTGGACCCACCACATAACAAAAGATCCCTCACGCTTGGTTTGCATCATTGACCAGAGCGTGAGTATTATTTTTCCCGTGTGGGGAGCCTGTAACCCCCATCGGGCGCGTTCCCAGGTGGCGGATAGGGAAGTGCCCGGTTAGCAGAAATCGGGTAAGAGATAAAATGTCTCTCGCGGACCAACAGGCACTTTTAACATTTGGTAGTTTATTATAAGAACAGGCTTTCACGGCAGGAATCCTTAGTATAATTCATATTCATAAAAATGGTAATGATCTTGTCTGTACGGATATTAGCTACGTACAAGTCGATGGAACACATGCAGTTAATACAAGGGGTAAACATTAACTTTTCATTAAATAAATAAGCTTAGGTAGAAGTAGATGGGCTACTAAACGGTTAGAATAGCCAAATATAACTCTTATTAGTTCAGCTCGTACTTCTGGTTCTGTTTAAAACACAAAATACGTATTTATATTTTTGATTATAAATGCCATTTTCTAAATAATAATTTTTACTTCAATTTTGAAACTACTACAATAACTTAGTTTCCACTTTCGTTGTTGTTTGTTTGTTTGTTTGTTTGTTTGTTTGTTTGTTTGTTTGTTTGTTTGTTTGTTTGTTTGTTTGTTTGTTTGTTTGTTTGTTTGTTTGTTTGTTTGTCTGTCTGTCTGTCTGTCTGTCTGTCTGTCTGTCTGTCTGTCTGTCTGTCTGTCTGTCTGTCTGTCTGTCTGTCTGTCTGTCTGTCTGTCTGTCTGTCTGTCTGTCTGTCTGTCTGTCTGTCTGTCTGTCTGTCTGTCTGTCTGTCTGTCTGTCTGTCTGTCTGTCTGTCTGTCTGTCTGTCTGTCTGTCTGTCTGTCTGTCTGTCTGTCTGTCTGTCTGTCTGTCTGTCTGTCTGTCTGTCTGTCTGTCTGTCTGTCTGTCTGTCTGTCTGTCTGTCTGTCTGTCTGTCTGTCTGTCTGTCTGTCTGTCTGTCTGTCTGTCTGTCTGTCTGTCTGTCTGTCTGTCTGTCTGTCTGTCTGTCTGTCTGTCTGTCTGTCTGTCTGTCTGTCTGTCTGTCTGTCTGTCTGTCTGTCTGTCTGTCTGTCTGTCTGTCTGTCTGTCTGTCTGTCTGTCTGTCTGTCTGTCTGTCTGTCTGTCTGTCTGTCTGTCTGTCTGTCTGTCTGTCTGTCTGTCTGTCTGTCTGTCTGTCTGTCTGTCTGTCTGTCTGTCTGTCTGTCTGTCTGTCTGTCTGTCTGTCTGTCTGTCTGTCTGTCTGTCTGTCTGTCTGTCTGTCTGTCTGTCTGTCTGTCTGTCTGTCTGTCTGTCTGTCTGTCTGTCTGTCTGTCTGTCTGTCTGTCTGTCTGTCTGTCTGTCTGTCTGTCTGTCTGTCTGTCTGTCTGTCTGTCTGTCTGTCTGTCTGTCTGTCTGTCTGTCTGTCTGTCTGTCTGTCTGTCTGTCTGTCTGTCTGTCTGTCTGTCTGTCTGTCTGTCTGTCTGTCTGTCTGTCTGTCTGTCTGTCTGTCTGTCTGTCTGTCTGTCTGTCTGTCTGTCTGTCTGTCTGTCTGTCTGTCTGTCTGTCTGTCTGTCTGTCTGTCTGTCTGTCTGTCTGTCTGTCTGTCTGTCTGTCTGTCTGTCTGTCTGTCTGTCTGTCTGTCTGTCTGTCTGTCTGTCTGTCTGTCTGTCTGTCTGTCTGTCTGTCTGTCTGTCTGTCTGTCTGTCTGTCTGTCTGTCTGTCTGTCTGTCTGTCTGTCTGTCTGTCTGTCTGTCTGTCTGTCTGTCTGTCTGTCTGTCTGTCTGTCTGTCTGTCTGTCTGTCTGTCTGTCTGTCTGTCTGTCTGTCTGTCTGTCTGTCTGTCTGTCTGTCTGTCTGTCTGTCTGTCTGTCTGTCTGTCTGTCTGTCTGTCTGTCTGTCTGTCTGTCTGTCTGTCTGTCTGTCTGTCTGTCTGTCTGTCTGTCTGTCTGTCTGTCTGTCTGTCTGTCTGTCTGTCTGTCTGTCTGTCTGTCTGTCTGTCTGTCTGTCTGTCTGTCTGTCTGTCTGTCTGTCTGTCTGTCTGTCTGTCTGTCTGTCTGTCTGTCTGTCTGTCTGTCTGTCTGTCTGTCTGTCTGTCTGTCTGTCTGTCTGTCTGTCTGTCTGTCTGTCTGTCTGTCTGTCTGTCTGTCTGTCTGTCTGTCTGTCTGTCTGTCTGTCTGTCTGTCTGTCTGTCTGTCTGTCTGTCTGTCTGTCTGTCTGTCTGTCTGTCTGTCTGTCTGTCTGTCTGTCTGTCTGTCTGTCTGTCTGTCTGTCTGTCTGTCTGTCTGTCTGTCTGTCTGTCTGTCTGTCTGTCTGTCTGTCTGTCTGTCTGTCTGTCTGTCTGTCTGTCTGTCTGTCTGTCTGTCTGTCTGTCTGTCTGTCTGTCTGTCTGTCTGTCTGTCTGTCTGTCTGTCTGTCTGTCTGTCTGTCTGTCTGTCTGTCTGTCTGTCTGTCTGTCTGTCTGTCTGTCTGTCTGTCTGTCTGTCTGTCTGTCTGTCTGTCTGTCTGTCTGTCTGTCTGTCTGTCTGTCTGTCTGTCTGTCTGTCTGTCTGTCTGTCTGTCTGTCTGTCTGTCTGTCTGTCTGTCTGTCTGTCTGTCTGTCTGTCTGTCTGTCTGTCTGTCTGTCTGTCTGTCTGTCTGTCTGTCTGTCTGTCTGTCTGTCTGTCTGTCTGTCTGTCTGTCTGTCTGTCTGTCTGTCTGTCTGTCTGTCTGTCTGTCTGTCTGTCTGTCTGTCTGTCTGTCTGTCTGTCTGTCTGTCTGTCTGTCTGTCTGTCTGTCTGTCTGTCTGTCTGTCTGTCTGTCTGTCTGTCTGTCTGTCTGTCTGTCTGTCTGTCTGTCTGTCTGTCTGTCTGTCTGTCTGTCTGTCTGTCTGTCTGTCTGTCTGTCTGTCTGTCTGTCTGTCTGTCTGTCTGTCTGTCTGTCTGTCTGTCTGTCTGTCTGTCTGTCTGTCTGTCTGTCTGTCTGTCTGTCTGTCTGTCTGTCTGTCTGTCTGTCTGTCTGTCTGTCTGTCTGTCTGTCTGTCTGTCTGTCTGTCTGTCTGTCTGTCTGTCTGTCTGTCTGTCTGTCTGTCTGTCTTGTTGTGATTACAGATCCGCTATTATCTTCGACGGATTTCTTTCGAAGAAGCGATGGGCTCTAAGATGTGAAACGGCAGTTTCCGGAATGTATTGTTTATATTTTCTGGTAGGTCATAACGTAATGTAATATGTTAACTTGTTAATAAATACAAATCGGAACATTCAGGAATTGTTTGGTATTTCTATTACATTGTAGCACGGTATGATGTTTTATAATTTTGTACAATTTAAAATTTTTTATTAATTCTGCAATAATTGATTAAATTCCTTGCACACTGTAGATATATTATTTCATATATAAAAACTATGTACCTATATGTAGTCAATGTTCTATTATTTTTTGCTAATTATACATATATTGTGGTTATTGCAAATATAATAAACACATTGCATTATAAAATAAAAGTACTATAGCAACCTAGCTACCCAGATCTTTATGAAACTACACTTGTTTACATAACCTGTTTTACTAACTTTTGTAATTTAAATTGTTTTTCAAATTAGGATTCCCTCCTTTTTCTTCTAATGGCAATAAATAATGCATTTCTTCAAATATTTTAACAACTTTCATTCATAAATACAAAAACTATAAGTATGTAGATTTATATTACAGTTGTATTACCGTTTCTTTTTTATTTTGTCGTTTTTTTACATACCTTTTCCTTATCCATATTCTTAATTTTTTCTTTTGAATAAAGTCTAAACACCTTGCCACATATTTCACTGATTTAACGATAAATAGTAATATAAACGAGTAATTAAACGTTTTGCTTATTTACAGGCATTAACTATGTACAACACGTAAGAGGGTTTCCCGGCGACATTATAAATATATATTGTAATATCATTATATATCTGTTGTATGTACAAATTACAACAGCATCAAAAGCAGTAGCAAATCATCAACAGCGCAAATCGTTATCAGAAAATTTATTTCTAAAATGTTTCCTACTTAATAAACAATCCTCATTACGTAAATCTTGCAAAAAAATTTTTCTTCTCTTATGCAACTCATGTCACGTAGTACTACAGCGCCATCTCTGGACTGGTGTATTTCACAATTGACAGTGAACACCGTGAACACCCCCTGTCCAAAACAACAACAACTGATTTAAGTTTCATTTGTCCAAACCTCTCTAATCTGTGGTCCAAAGTTTATAACATTTTTTGTGTATAGGGAATACCACAGATTAGGAATACCTATAAAGTTTACGTGTCCGCATTAAAGATTTTTGATGGTAATTAAAGTGAATTTCTTTTTAATTTATTTATTGCTTTACCACAGTCTCCAATTTTTAATAATCATTAAAATGATTATTAAGGTAGATGTTTTGTGTCGTCTCTCGAGTCTGTAGACGTTAGACACATATAGTTCAACATATGATTCATGGTATTATGATTATAGAACTGTTGCAGAATTGTAGAAAACAAAACATCAACAATAATACCAACAATACGAATTGTCAGGTGTGTAGGTAGTGTAATCTGTTATCTTAAATGATAATAATTAATAACGTTATTTTATGGCAAGTTCTATATTCATTACTATTAACTAATGAAAATTAAAAGTACTTAAGTTAACTATAACTTAGTTTTTTTTTAACAGGTGATCGAAGGAATTGTTGCATACGTAAGTAAATCATGGCAACAGCAAATACCAATAAAGTCACAGAGAGACGTAGCCGAGTATGTTTCTAAGGAACTTTTAATTTCTTTGTTAATGTAAAGTACAATTTTAGGTATTGTTAGGTCCTTTACCTGATGACTTTTTACGTATATCCATTTCACCACAACAACAGCAAGAGGCTGCTGATAGACAAGCAGCATTGGCTTTGCATCAACAGTATATTTCTGGTAGCCCATACATTGCTAACACATTAGGTAGACTAAGTATTACAGTTGCTCAAGCTAAATTAACTAAAAATTATGGCATGACTCGTATGGATCCATATGCTAGAATTCGAGTTGGACACTGTGTTTATGAAACTCATACCGATCCTAATGGTGGAAAAAATCCTCGATGGAATAAAGTTATTCAATGGTAGGCTTATTTTTATATTGCAAATTTTATTTCATTTACTAATAGAGATGTGATGTGTATTAATTACAGTCTTTTACCACAAGGAGTTAACACCATTTCTATAGAAATATATGATGAATGTTCGTTTACAATGGATGAATTAATTGCATGGGCCACTATTACTATTCCTCAGCAAGTGATGACAGGGGAAACTCATGAGGATTGGTATCCTTTAAATGGGAAACAAGGAGAAGGTGTGGAAGGAATGATTAATTTAGTCCTTTCTTTTACAGTATGTATTATTTTGTGGAGGTACATATGTTTTATATTTGGATAGTAAATATCATATATTTGTAGCCTACCCCTCAGTCTTACATTTATACACCTCCTCCAGTGATGATGGTTCCTACTGTTGGAAGTTCCAGAGTTGCAACACCTGTCACCGTGTATCCTGCCCCACCTGGGATTCAAAGACCACCTGTGCCTGTTTTAAGTGAACAAGAATATAAACAGGTAACTTATGATAATTTTTGTAACTTTTTAAATTATGCTTCCAATTATCATTTATTATTATTTCAATTAAACCATTTTTTAAAATTTCTTGCTGATTGTGAGAGAAATTTCATACTAATAATGTAAAATAACATTTCAAAAGTTAAAAAAATGTAATTAAGAAAGGGAAAATTGCATTAGCATGTATTCTTTTTCAACATGTTACAAGTTAAAAGTTAATGTTAATGAATCAAGGGAAGGATGAATTGAACATCAGAAGGTAAGATAGTGGAACATGCATTCAGGATTACATAAAAGTAATTTACTAACCCATAATCTTTGCTTTCCCTGTTAATTTTAATTAATGAATTTTTAATCCACGATTCGTTACCTTACCATTCGTTATTTTCCTGCCCATAAGATGCAAATTGACAGTAAAAAACTTCATGATTGTTAAACAAATAAAGGTAATAAATAGTTGTATTTACAGATAGAGGAAATGTTTCCGAATATTGATAAAGAAGTTATCAAATCCGTTTTTGAGGCTAACCATGGTAATAAAGATGGTACCGTCAATTCACTTTTGCAAATGTGTGAATAAGTTGAAAATTTTAATTTCTTTTCTTATATTGTTTTTGTTAATGTTTTTTTAATTTTACTTATATAATTGTTATTTTTAAGGTGCCAAAAATAACTATTATTTTACATATTGTTACAAATTCAGTTATATTTACCATATCAACCAATTTTAGAAAAGATAGAAGACAGTAATAATTATGTAATATATAAAACACATTTAGATTTTTTGTAAACGAATTAGCATTGCTCATTATAATAGATAATAACACGTTTATTTAATAAAATGCTTATATTTAAATTTGATGTTACAAGCTAGCATAATCAGCTATTATAACTGTTATTATAATAAACTTCATAACATTACGTTATATACGTATCAAATGAATGTTTTGTGATATTTTTTTTAAACATATTAAGAATTTCTATGTAATCCTAAAAACGTAAATGTAATAAATAAAAATGGAACTTGCATATGAGAGTCTCTGTTCATCCTGTATAAATAGATTATAACTCGTTACTTGCACACCGTGCCCCTCTCCCGGCTTATTTTCTATATCAGCAATGTAAAAGATGAATTTTGATTGCTGTTTTTATGAATATAACATTAAGCTTTTTTATAAACGCATAGATGCAAACAGGACAGGAGTATAGTTTGGCCAGGTCAAGGTACTTAAGATATTGTATTGCATATTATATTGTACTCTAGTAATTGTGTTTGTTATATGAGTGATACAAGTAAACTAAATTTTTGTAAAATTGTACTAAACGAAACACTGCAACTCAAAATTTTACATAAAATGTCGCCACCCGTCGAAACGTTCTTCTAAACGTTTATTTTTATATACGCCGTGATGATAATAATTATTTACCTATAGTACAATTTAAGCATCATCTAGTAGTTATAAATGGGTATAAGAATAAGAAATGGAATACATGCTGCCTATATAACATGATTTTGGTGGCGATAAGTTCCTCTACATGATAATCAGTACATAATCGGGCCAAAGGAGCCCTTATGTAAATAAGATTGGAGTAGTTAATTTTAACAATAGATTTACAATTTGCATTTGTAAAATAGAAATCCTTGATTTATATAATTTCAATTTATCCTTTCAATTTTTATACGAAGCAGTAACGTTGATAATTGTATATTTAAGTTAAAAGAAATTGGTAAATTTAAAAGAGCTTAATATTGCAATATTTTATTTTTTCTCTAATATAACACACCAGTTCCCTTGATCGTAATAACTATGTAACAGTTTAGCATTAAATTGTACACATAAGTTTTCAAGTTCACCTTCCTTGAAAACATGATAAAATCTTAGAAAAGTCTGTGATTCATCCGTATCTGTATTCAAACGTTTGCTACTATTTTTCTTTAATTTCCATGGCACCAAAAGGTCTTGATGTTTAAATTCAGTTCGATTAGTATGAATCGGTAATTCAACACCATCTATTAAAGTAAGTTTTTCATCAGTAACAGATTCATGTTCCTCACATCTCCTGTTTTTCCGGTCTTGCTTCAAATAGCTAGATTTTTCATTTTGATGTTTTTGTTCTTTTGCCCAAACATAAATCAGTACTCTACCGCCAACCTTTAAAATTCGTAATAATTCTCGAATTGCCGAAAATCTTCTTTCCTGTAAGTACATAATGTTATGTATGCATATCTGTTAGTTTTATATTATGAATAAGATTTAGCTAACCTCAGTTGACAAATGATGAATTACAGCAATACTAATTGCACCATCTGCTACATTATCAAGTAATGGTATTCTTAAACAATTACCAAGTAATACTTGGTATTGCTTCTCTCTACATACATTTAATAGGGAAATACTTGTATCTAGTCCAATCTGAAATGAGTTACACTTTATTAGTAGCATTTTGATAGTATGATTTAAACAACTCTTAGTAAAAAGTGAGTTATAAACACATATAGAGCCTAATTTTCCGAGGAACTATACTAAAAATTTAAAAAAATCGATCACCAAAACCAGGCTTAATGATTACTTTGTAGTAATCATTATGCATAAACTTAGATTTATATATTGTGACACTATGTACTAACATCATATTTTACTAATCGTAAGAAAACTTAACTCGTGCTGGTGAACGGGCAGTCCCTCCGACCTACACTGTAGCGCAAAGCCGGAGGGTAGAGCGTAAGGCTCTCTTCAGCTTCCTTTCAGGAATCGTGGGAATGGGTGGGTGGTGTGGTATGGGAGTGAAAGATAAGACGGACGAAATGAAGACAGAAGAGGAATGTAAGATTATCTGTGGTATATTACTGCCTAAGTGATCCAAGGAAACCACAGACAACTTAGACTAGAGCAGCCGGACACGGATTGGAACCGGTTACCTCCCGAATTTTTTATTATAGATAAATAACATTATCATCAAATTATATTAGTCTTATATCACGAGTAATGCTCTCTCCATGGGAATATAAAATCTTTATTCGTTGTAAAAGGACTCATCTTCATAGAGTATGTATTTGAAATAAAATACAATAGTTTGTTTTGTTAATTACAAATACAAATAAAAGTTGAAAAGTGGAGACTCTGGTGACTAAATAAAATAACATCAAAACAGACTCACCCCTATTCACCATAAAATTTTTAACTAGTAGTAGTCTGGCTTTGATGATGCCCACATAAGTGGGAGAAACATGCGTACACTCGTTAAAATTTCTGTTTGGTGAATAGGGGTGATTCTTTTTTGATTTTATTTTACAAATACAAGTTTTTAAATATATATACTTAGGTTGCATTTTTTGCGTTATTTTACTATAACAACTTTCTGAAGAATTTATTTAATAAATATGTTTTGTAAGAATTCATTCTTATTCTATAACAAATTTAAATTATATATGGAGAAAATATCATAACAACTCACTTGAAAAATATTTTCACCATAGCTCATGTATTTCCCATTTCCGCAACCCACATCCACTAATAATGATCCCGTTTCAAATGATTTAATGAAGTCTAAAACATTTGGCCATGGTTTGTGCCGTGTCTCACTGAAATGTTGCGCTATATTTTCGTAAACTTCGTGAACGTGCGTTTCTTCTACATGTTCTGCCAATTGACCAAACGCTGTATAGTTGTCTTCATGTGCCCTTAGATATGAATCGCATTTATTATGGAATTTACAATTGCATTTTCCGCTACGTACTTTCCTAAATGTGAACGAAACTCTGGTATCCCGATGAAAAACCGTTAAACCGGTCTTTGTTCGAAGAATGTCTAATTTTCTGGGAGTAATACCATGAGTATACGCATACCGAGATTCGCCCGACATTATGACAAATGATTTTCGTGGTATTAGTAAAGGAAGATGTTCTTCGTTATCATTTTTAAAATCCATGACAATAGGTGACCCCAAAGACAATATAAAAATCGGGTCCTCGAATGCGCTATGGGTATCGATATGCGGAGGAATCCCATGACCTGGTTTGTAGGAGTTCACGGTTAATTGATCGGGTTCTACAAAAATTAACTGCGGTTGCGCAATTCTCAATCTTTCCCATAAAATGTCACACTCTTTTGGAATTTTTTCTTCCAATGGGCAATTAAGATCAACATTATTTATATCATATTTAAATTCGTATCCGTAATGTTTGACTTGTCTGTATTTCAACGAGCTTCCTAATCGATTAAAATCGTTTAATGCAAGTAAAGTTTGTTCCTCGTTTTCAGTTATAAAATTTTCTAGTATTATTAACCCTTTTGGAGGATCTGGATCATGATTCAAATTTTCTTTGATTAAATTTTCTGGTATATTTTCAACAAATGTTAAATAGACTGGTTTTGAGTATTGCGCAATGTTAAGTACACCGTTTATATTATTATATGCTTCTATTGAACAGTTAATGTCTTCAAATGAAACAAAGCAACATGATTTTCCTGGTAACATAAGAATTTGTTCTATTTTTCCATATTTTGAAAAATGCTCATATGCTACTTCTTCTGACAATCCATTTACTAAACCACTGTTGCAAATTCCTATATGCTAGAAGACATTATTGTTTAAATCCATAAGTTAACGAAAATACTGAATTGTTTCAGTTTGAAATCAATCTACAGAATGCACCAATTTTTTTTAAATAGGGTTAAATGTGCATGTACTATATTATTGAAATTTTATATAAAAATATTAATATTAACAATTATTAAGTTCAGTAATGTGAAATAATTATAATGTTTTAAATTTGAAAAGAACAGTTTTAATACAATTGTTTTTGAGCTTCTCTTTCAAAATATCAATACAACTCCTTTCCTCCCACAGAAAATACGTATAAGGTATCTGTCAATGTGCAAGTACATTTTTAACAATTTTCATTATTTCAAGATTATTTGGTACTCTTCATTAGTTGGTTATTTTAATTTATATTGCGGAATTAAGGGTAGTTTTAGAAAGTAAAAGTTTTTGCATACCTTTGTGGGAAATATAGTGCATTTTGCTCCAGTTTGTTTTGTTAATGTATGCTGATATTTACGCTGCTTTTTATTCGGCGATGTTAGATCCGGACGTTTCTCTTTAATATTTTCATTCAATTCCATTGCAATAACGACAACTCTAATATGTTTATCACATTCGTCAAAATACTATCAATTCTATTTTGTATGGAAAATTAATTCAAAACAATTTTTAAACTACAATTCTACCGATAGGTGCCGATAGAGCAAACGTGTGCATTTGTGCATTTAAGAACATTAAGAAAATGGCTGATGCGATAAGTTCGGAAATTTGGAGAAATTGGGATAAAACTGGAAAGACTGAATTGTAAGTACCTTAAACTAGAAACACTTGAAAGAAAAATATAAATGATTTTATTTGTATTAAACTTTTTCCCAAAAACAAACCATTAATTTAGATGTAAATCATAACCTGTAGATTTGTAATTTGTACTCCTTTTATCTTTTTCAGTACAAAAACATGTGTGCAACTACTAAAAGATGAAAAATGTAGTCCTACATTTGATAAAAAAGGGAAATTCAGCAATCTATCTGGATATATCAATGCTCTAATATCAAATGGAATCAAAGGAGTCATTAAAAGGGAAACCGTGATAACAACATTACAAGAACTTATTGTAAGTAAAACACCAGCTTTTGTATGTTTTTGTGTAACATATTGCTTTGAAATTTATCTTTTAGACTCTTCATAGTGATGTACCATCATTAATATTAGACATTTTAAATATAAGTGATGCAGAAACATCTGTGTTTGATGGACAAAAGGAAGAATCTAAAGAACGTCAGAATTTCTGTTACTTAGTTAAAGAATGTGAAAAGGTATCTCATATATTATAATAATTGTAAAGGTGATATAAACAATATCATTTAATTTACAGTTTCTATCAGACAAGCTATTGAAAGAAAGGCTTGAAATTGATACCTTACAGGAAGTAGGAATTCTAAAAAATAGAAGCTTTTATACAAAATTTATCAAGGTCAAAACAAAACTATAGTAAGTAAAGCTTTTAGCTATGTATTTTTTCAGTGTTCTTTTAGTACAGTTGAGATTAACTTAATTTAGGCTCTCTTTTTTTTTAGAACAATGAATTACTAATAAAACAGTTATTTGGTGATGAAATTATGAAACATTTTTTAGTACAATAAAAGAAAAGAAAACACATTTAACTAACTTTTGTCTAACTACTTGAAACTTTTGTAGAGTTCTCATTAAGAGTTTACTAATTTCTTCACAAAGCACAATAATTAAAAGTACTTTTTTATATATGGTACTTCATAATAGTGCAAAAGCAAAATGTATTTAATAAACCCTTCAATTTTTAAGTGCAAAATTGGAGTTTTGAGGGATGCATACACAGATTTATTGAATGTCTTGCGTTAATTTTTAAGAAAGGGTTAAATTGCTTCCAAATATTTTTAAATGAATTATGGTAGGACAGATTCTATGTATAAAAAGAAGTAATTCAACAAAATTTTAGATTTAAGTCATAAGTGGTGAGAAATCGTAAAAAACGTAATTTTTAGTTTATTCATTTTTTATTTTTAATTGGAATAACTTCTTGTAAGCTTTTATGGTCAGTATTAGATGAAATAGGTTGAGTTTTATTAATTGTAATAGTTGCAAAGTTGTTGATTTTTAAATTTTTTGATAAAAAAACAGATTGAGTCCTGATGAGCAGATTACAATACTGACCATATTTTCCACATATGCTAAAATTATAATTTTCGCTGACCTTGTAGTTGCTGCATCCCAATAATAATTTATTACTTCTCATGATTTTATCATAGGCTTTTGTGCTAATTTAATATATATATACAGGGGCACTAAGTGCGTGGTACTTATTACATTTTTAGCATGCTACTGGCTTTAAATTTTATTCATTATTTCAGCTGTACTTTTATTTTTATCCTTTCAGCTACAAACAACGAAAATTTAATTTGTTTAGAGAAGAGAGTGAAGGTTTCGCTAAACTAATAACAGAGTTAAATCAAGAATTCAGCCAAAAAACCTCATATACACAGTTGTTAGATATAGTAAAATCATTAATTGGTAAGCAAAAATATTACGTTTTGTTTTACATGGATGTTTCATGAAAATGGTCGATGTTTTACAGGTTGCTTCAACTTAGATCCCAACAGAGTGTTGGATGTAATTTTAGAAAGTTTTGAAAACAAGCCTGAGGATTCGAAGATATTTATTCCTCTTATTAAATCGTACATGAATGATCCAAAAATAATTGCTGAAGTCTTGGGTTCAAAATACACGTTTTATCAATCTTCAGGGGATTCCACAGTTCCTAAATCACTCTACATATTGACCGCTCAACTGTTACAACACAGCTTGGTATCCTTAGATGACATTTATGCCTGGGTAAGAGATCTCTAAATTTATGAACTGTTTTTTAGAATTAAAATTGCATTTTCAATAATAATGATTTTGTATGATTGCTCCATCCTATCATTACATTTTGTAGTTTAGAAAATGTAGACGTCAGTTTATTACTTTAGAAGTTTTCAATAAAAAATTATATCTAATTATTATTATCAGTAGTTTACATGATGAATAAGTATTATTTATTTTTTATTGTTTAATTGTAAGAGTGTACAAATCTTACTTCTTTTATACCGAAAAATTATTTGATTTTAACTCTTTAGCTGACTCCCGAAGACAAGATTATGCATAAAGAATGGGAAACAGACATGCGTGCTGCTAAAGAATATGTAAGAAAATTGCAGGTAATATCATTAAATGCCAAAGAAAAGGAAGACACTCCTGATGAAAAAGAGAATTCTATTGATAAATATACAAATAATCAGAAATTATGTCTTTGTGAAGCCCTACTGGAAATAGGAGACTGGAACAATGCCCTACTCGTAATAAGACGGTTACCTGAACATTATGCCTTGGAATATCAACCTGTTGCTAAAGCATTATGTGATCTCTTAAATTGTATTATCGAGCCAGTGTACAGGGAGTAAGTAAAAAGTATTATATAATGCATATTATGAGTGATAAGATATAAAGTGTTTAGTTTCGTAATGTTTATGAAATTTTTAGATATTTATGATTTTTTTGTCTGTAATAGTTAATTAGATGATGGATTTAAGAAAAGGAATAGCAAAAATTAAGTATAAAAATAGAGACATCAAAAAGATAAACTAAAATAGTTCATTAAAGAAATCGATAAACTATTTATCAGAAAAGCTTATTGTATTATTTACTTAAAAAAATAATAATTAAGTGAGTGAAAATATTTTGGAAGTTATGTTAGTTAGCAAAAGGTTTTAGGTATTTACATTATTAAAAATCACTTCTGTTTCTTTGTTTTTGATTGCACCTATATGAATGTATACATGTTTATTGTTGAACATCATTCATAGTTAATCTAAACTAACAAATGTATTTCATGCCTTTTAGAAATTGTAAGTTGGGTAACAAGATAAAAGGTAGACCCAAACATTCACCAAACAGTCTTTCAAACTTGAAACTTGCCACCACTTTTCAAGAACTAGCCGACTTAGCGTTTCCGATGTTAGTAACGCTGGGTCCTTCATTGCGATTCGATTCGGTTCTTATGTACAAAATAATTCGTGTATGTCGTGCGATATTAGCATCATATGGGATTGATAATGCCCGTTGTTCGCCTCCAGAAAGTGCCACCCTTTACCATGACATTGTAACTCTCCTCGATTCGACTGTGTTACCAGCATTATCGTACCTTGATTGTAATTGTTGTGTTGCTGAAGAGATATGGAACGTGTTGAAATTGTATCCGTACACGATCCGGTACTGTCTGTATAGTCGATGGAAAAACGAGACTTACGCCCTGTATCCAGAACTGTTACGCAAACGTGGTGATGCCGAGAAACAAATTAAGAACATCATGAAGCGGGTTAGCAAAGAAAATGTAAAACCCGTAGGAAGACATATCGGGAAATTAACCCATAGTTCACCGGGTTTCCTCTTTGATTACGTTCTTTTACAAATACAAGTCTACGATAATTTAATACATCCTGTTGTCGATTCGTTGAAATACTTGACCAGCCTTTCGTATGACGTTCTGGGCTTCTGTCTGATAGAGTCGTTATCGAACGCCGATAAAAAAAGAGTTAAACACGATAGCACATCGATATCAAATTGGCTGCAGTCACTGTCTAGTTTTTGTGGTGCTGTGTTCAAGAAATACAATATAGAACTAACGGGATTGTTGCAATATGTAGGTAATCAACTGAAAGCACAAAAAAGGTTGGTACTGAATTAATTATGGAAAAAAAATCGATATTGTAATCACTTTTGTGTGTTTTTAGCTTAGACTTGCTTATATTAAAAGAGATCGTGCAGAAGATGGCGGGAGTTGAAGCTGCTGAAGACTTAACCATAGATCAACTTAATGCTATGGCCGGTGGAGAATTACTGAAAGCAGAGGTGAGATTTACACGAATTTATATTTAGAGTATATTTTATTTTAGAAATTTAATGTCCATGTATTAGCTGGGCGGCAACCCGCCGTTTATTATTTTTGGTGATAACACTTCGATAAATTATTAAATTATAGACTGTACACCTATATACAATTTATTGATATTTATATACAATGTTGTTTATTATTAATATGACTTGTGTTGATTTCGGATTTTTATTGGTTGAATCGAATATGATTTGAGTCAGTCAAAAACTTAAATTTAAAACTGCTGGTTATTTTTTAAATAGATAGTTTTATATGTTTCTCCAACCCCCACATGAAGCTGGAGAACATGGAAGTGGTTGATACCTGAAAGCACATCTGGAGTCTGTCTTGCCAATTCAGGTACCAACCCTCCGAGAAGTTAAAATTTTGGGTCAACCAGATAATAAATATTTTGCCGGTCGTAGACATTTGAGTACACTTATGTACAGATATATAGTACAAACATATTTTCTAAACATATAAAGATAACTATAAACTAAAATATGTCTTTGTATCACCGAACAGTCCATTAGTAGATTTTTTATAATATAAAAATATTTTGCTCAAAGAATAGATTAAACTCATATTTATTAAAAGATTTTTTTTACTTTAATTAAATTCCCTTTTGATTATTTTATTTTAAACAATAATTTTAATATATTACACAATTATTTGAATTTTAGGCCGGCTATTTTAGTCAAGTCCGTAATACCAAAAAATCATCTTTGCGTTTAAAGGAAGCAATGTCTGACCAAAATCTCGCAGTCGCACTGTGCTTATTAATGGCGCAACAGAAATACTGCATTGTATACAAAGAGACACAAAAAAGTCACTTAAAATTGGTCGGTAAATTATCCGATCAATGTCAGGATACTTTAGTTCAATTTGGTACATTTTTGGGTTCTACATTATCCGTGGATGAGTACGTGAACAAACTGCCTTCGATACAAAGTATGCTTCTCGATTATCACATACCTAACGAAGTGGCGTTTTTCTTGGCTAGACCAATGTTTAATCACGCCATCAACGTAAGTTTTATAATGAAATATTTTGGAGAATCTTTTTAGTAGAGCCAAATTTAAATACATTAATATGATACTCATTTTTGAATTAATTTATACCCACTACAGATTACCTCAAATTAATGAGGAAAAATTTGTTACTGCTGAATATGTAAGAAATCAGATAAAATTTTGTTATATTTTAAAAAGTTAACCGTTAATCTTCAATGTTTTCTCATATTTTTAATGATGGATTATCTCTTATTTTTATTCTATCAAGTTTTTTTCTTAGATAAAATACGACCAGTTACGAAAATCCGATCCCAACTATAAGAAACTTTCTACGCAAGTCAAACATCAAAAGTACTTTGAAGCTGTGAAAGAAATAATGGACCCGGTTCATAAATCGGTTATTCCGTTGCATCCAGCTAAAGTTTGGGAAGATATTTCTCCTCAATTCCTCACCACTTTCTGGTCTCTTACCATGTATGATCTATACGTTCCTGACGAGACATATCAACAAGTTATCAGCAAGATTAGGCAACAATCACTATCAATTCTCGACAACAATACAACTAAAGGTAAAAAGGAACAAGAACGTTACATAACATTAATGGAAAAGTTACAAGATGAGAAGAAAAAGCAACACGAGCATGTAGACAAAGTTTTATACAGACTGATGCAAGAGAAGGATTCGTGGTTTTTATCAAAATCTGTTAAATCAGCCAAAAACGAAACAATTACGAGATTCCTGCAATTATGCCTGTTTCCTCGTTGTACTTTTACGGCAGTGGACGCTATTTATTGCGCCAAATTTGTTCATACGATTCACATGCTGAAGACCGCAAATTTTTCAACTCTGTTGTGCTACGATAGGGTGAGTAATACTTTTCTTGAAAGAAAATTAATAAAATGCGCTAAAATAATATTGTACCAAATGCAATATATTTCATTAATTATTTTCACCCTATTTAAATTGTTTTCTTTAAACTCAAGCATAGTTGTATATATGTCAAAACAAATGTGTTTAAAATATTTTGCTCTTAAACCTGGATTTTTGGAAATGTATTGCATTATTAATAAAATCTAACTAAATTTAAAAGCTAAGAGGTCAAATAAAATAAAATAAAAAAAGCGGACCTGGTAATAGGTATCAAATGTTTGTATATGTCTAGAATTCAATTGATATTTATCTATTATTGAGTAAATTAATGTTATTGACTTAACATTTATTTGTATTAGTTATTCTGTGACGTCACTTATTCCGTAACATCTTGTACTGAGAATGAAGCAATGAGATACGGTCGGTTTTTATACGCAATGTTGGAGACAGTGATGCACTGGCATAGATCAAAGGATGTCTTCGAAAAAGAATGCGCTAATTATCCCGGCTTTGTGACCAAATTTCGGGTTAGTAATCAGTATTCCGACAATCTAGACAAGGTCTGCTACGAAAATTTCCGACACGTGTGCCACAAGTGGCACTTTAAGCTTGCAAAAGCTCTTATCATATGTCTTGAATCAAAAGATTATGTACAAATCCGAAATGCGCTCATCATATTGATCAAGATCATCCCATTCTTCCCCGTATTGTCAAAACTCAGTCAAGTGATTGAGAAGAAAATGGAGAAAGTTCGGGACGAAGAGAAGAATAAGCGACAGGATTTGTTTACTCTCGCTACAAGTTATTTGGGTCAACTGAAACAGAGGATCGCTAGCGGACACATGATGAAGGAAAGTGACTTTCATCAAATTCCCGAAAAAGAAAAAGTTAGTAAATTTTAATTAAATTAATAAAATTCAAAAAATGTCACCCCAATTTACCTCAAAATTTTGACAATCAGTCTTGCGTTGAAAATGCTCACAATTTAAGTTAGCAAAACACGTATCCGCATTTTTCATAAAGTGGTGTGGTAAATTGGGGTAAGACATTTTTTTGTATTTTATTATTTCTATACCACAGTCTTCTTTTCTTTGCTTTTTCAAATTAAATTTATGTATAATCATTGTTGATTTTTTATCAGGTATCCAAAAGCCATTTTGACGGTTCCAAATCTGAAAATAAACACAACGGAGAAGTGAAAAGTAAGTTTAGTTTTATATCAAACATTCTTGTATTATTTTGTTTTTCATATTCAGTAATAGAAACGGACGACAATAACAAAGAAAATTCGTCCAGAAGTTCCAAGGATAGGTCAGAAAGTAAAAGGAATCGCCCAAATGTAGAAGATATCCAAAAATCTTCGTCAAAACAACAAATATCGTCTACTAATAATTCAGAAATTAATTTGTAAGGAAAATTTTTGATTTTATTTTAAAAATTTAAAAATTTCACTTTTAATATTGTTTAAAGAGCAAAAGACAAAAACTCAGATAAAGAAAGGACCCCAAAAGAGGATAGTAAAGATAAGCATTCCAGAAAAGAGGAAAAGAGAGAAGAGAGGGATCGTGATAGAGGAGACCGTGAAAAAGATAGAGATCGTGAAAATCGTAAAGAAAGGAAAGATGATAAAATATCGATTAGAGATGAGAGGTCGTACAAGGTGATTTATTTTTTACATTTATTTTTTAAACAACATTAATTACACAAATTAAAAAAAATAGGAGGAACGTTATATTGAAATGCTTAGTCCAAAAGAGGATATCCGATACTCGACTGATGGAGATCGATATTATGACGATCGTGGAAGTAGCCATTATTATCATGATATTCGGGACGACAGAGAGATGGGTGTCAGCAATTCGAATAGTTCGAGTGTGAGGCAGAGTCAGGAAGCAGTGGAACCCGACAGAGGTCAGTAATAACACAATGTAAAAAAAAATCAGCAACTAGATTCACAAATCAGTTATTAAACAACTAATGTAAAATTAAAATTGAACAAAACTAAGATTACCTGAAATCTTTTCTGTAGAGCTAAAATAAAACTAAAGACTAATTAAAGAGGAAACAGCAGTTGTAAAATCGGAAATTGTCGCCAACACGTTTCTAACTTCTTGAGAGGCGCACTAAATTAATAAATCAGTAAACATATTGTTTTCTTAAAAAAAAAAAAATTCAGAGAAACGATGCTTTAAACTAACTCATTGTTGAAAAAATCTAAATTATATTCGCATTTATGCTGAAGTTTTCTATTTTATAACGATTTGTAGATCATAGAAATATTAGCAAATAATTTGTTTGTTCCTTAAAATCACGTATTAAAAGCTATATCATCCGTAGGATTAAAAGTGATTTTAGATTAATCAGTATTAGTAAATATATTTAATATCATAAAATAACATTTTTAAGTAGCTAAGTTTCATGCATTTATTTTAAATGAATCGCTTTTTTGTATAATGTAATTAACATGATTTTATTTTGTAATTTGTTGTTGTTATTTTGCAGACGTTAAACGAAGAAAAATGGACACCACTTCCTCGAAGGTTAGTATTGGAGTGAGATAGCATCGCTGCATCTTTTAGGGTCCCCTCCCCGTGCTCCTCTTCA
Organism: Agrilus biguttatus; assembly: GCA_963921985.1. NCBI lineage: Eukaryota > Metazoa > Arthropoda > Insecta > Coleoptera > Buprestidae > Agrilus > Agrilus biguttatus. Next base: position 30,802,892 of record OY998119.1, read on the forward strand.
ACTTTCTACTACATACACTATCCAGCGTTGTTGAGAAAAAATAATCAAAAAATCGTCTTGGGAGATTGGGCTGAATCTGAGTCTCTTAAAAATAAAAGCTTAGTCGTGTTTTAAAAAAAAGTGCTTCAAATGATAAAAGACACCTGGCTAATGTGTTGTTGAACTGCCACCGCGTCGTAAATTTATGAGTTTTTATATTCTCCAACCGCCCCCTTCTACCTTCTGTTTTCTTTTTATGTTATCGCGATATTTTGTTTTTCTTCGTTTATTTATCGAAGAAGATGGGAGAGTTTGGAAATATTATCATCGTTCCTTAGTTGTTTCGGATCTTAGAGAAATCATCAACACAGTTATTAATTTCACCTTTAAAAGTTTGGTATCCAAATACTAAACGAAATAAATATGACTAATACTTTACTGAAAATATCACTTGTCAGAAGATGAAGAAAAATTGAACATAAAAAGAATCATCGCCGCATATTTCCTTGAAGAAGGTGATAGATCGATCCTACCTGTAAATCATTTATTGATCACATTAAAATTGCTATATCCTGCCTCTTGTGGATTTAGAATAAGAAAACTAATATAATTATGTAATACCTAGACTGAAGGATGATGACACTTATACCATTATAATTGAAGAAATAATTATTTAAAACCAAAAACCGTGGACTGATGGAACAACTATTTCCCAAAAGTTAAAATAAGAGAAAAATGGTATTTGGAGTAATGAAAGGAATACATTTTGAACCTATGCAAATGCTTTGAATTTGTAACATTATATTCCAATTTTCGTTGTGACATAATATCCAATATTTTCCTATTGCTGTTGCCAATATCCACGATGACGTCAAATGTTTTCATTACATCAAATTAGAAATTAAGGAGTGTTAATTGTATAACGACTTGGAACGAGAAGGAAATCTTAATAATTAGAATCCATCCATCATACCCATTCCGAGAAGTTTTTGATGTGTTATCCTTTATCTTCATTGAGTCCATTTATCACTGGAAATGATGGAACCTTGAAAGAAGATACCCACCGAAGATACCTTGATTACTGTGAAGCATCTCTGAAGATATATGCGGGGTTTCGTGTGATTTGTTTAAAAGACTGTAATAGTGTTAAAAAATTATCAGCCCAATCTTCCACTTTTGTTTTGGTATGGGGTGGGATCATGTTCAGGTAAGTAAGTAGGCTAAGAGTATGTGAGGAAAACTGAGAAATTGAGAATTAAAAAATATTTTTGAAATTGGAACAATTTTACAACACAAATATAGTTGTTGTTTTAGTTTTTTATTTTGTGAGTAAGTTATACAATACTTACGTACTTTTAGTTTCTTAAAAAAAACAATGGTACAAACCTATTTATGTTTTTATTCGTTTAGTGAACGAATTTTAAAAATATTTATCATTTATTTTAACCAAAAATCGACTACTATAATGATTACAGTTTACTGAAAATATTAATTATTCTATTATTACAAAATACTTAATCATAATTAAAAAATATATTCTCCATGTCTTTGCTAGACTTACCTAGTAAACGATGTAGATTTTTATTACAGCTGTCAGACTTAAATGAAATTTTGCTTCAGCTTTATAAATAAAAATACATACGTGCAGTTGCAATTCGATAAATAGTAGAGATCATTTTTGAAATGCTCAAATTTTATAAAGAATAATACAAACATATGCCTTTCTATACTATGCCTTTTTTAAAAGTAAAATATCAAAATTTGGGTAAACAACTACTTTGAGAAATAATAGTTTTATTAGAATTTATATTTTTAAACGAAACGAAAAGAAAACACGTCGAAATCAAAAGTGAACATTTACTTTTTAAAACAAGTTGTATTTCCTTTCCTTTTATCTTCAGCTTAATTATTAGTAATAAACTAGTCAACATTTTTTGATATTTACCTAATTGGTATTTTGTAAAAGTAAAATTAAAAATAATTATCTTCATAAGATAATAACGCGTTATTTCATCTTACGTTTCATTTGTAAAGAAAGTTTTAATCAATTTAAAAGTTTGTCGAAAATCGCAGCAGACTGTGACTATCATACAAAGTTTAGTAATTGACAAAATACGTTTGACACTGAAAACGAAAACAATTACAAAATTACCAAATTTATTAAACAAACAGTTACAGTTAATCTCTGTTGTACAAAAAATAATTTTAATGCTTTTAATAAGAGAGTGACTAAAGGGGCTATTAAAATTTGGAAATACATATTTGTAAATTAACAAATTGCAACAAAATCAAAATGCATTAAATAAGTAGATATTAAATGTTCATTGTTGATTATTAAATCTATTAGAAAGAGTATAAATGTTTCTTTTGACGAAATGCTCGAGTTAAGCTGATTAGGTTAATAAACGAAGGCAAGTCACAGATTGGTGGCTGGAGGCGTAGCAGCTGGACAGCGCACCTGTGCCCTGTGCCTGCTAGCCCCACCTTTTCTTCCTAATGCTGTGCCCTGGTTGTCTGCAGAGCTCCAAGTATGAAGAACGCAAAGTGCAACAACAAGCGGCCGACTATTATATTGACAAACCCGATAAAAAGGAACGATCGTCCAAGACCAAAGAGAAACGCGAGAAGATGAGCGATGAAGAGAAGGAATTGCGGAAGGAACGAAAAATCGGGCGTAAAAGGGTAAAACATGAGTTTCTGATATATTTTATTATTTCAAACACATTCTAAAGAAAAATGTTTTCAACAATACTATCACAAGATAATAATGATTTTTTAAATTACCTATATGTGTTTAATTGAAGTTATAATTTGTTTGTCATCTTAGGATCGTACAGAGGAAGCATTGAATCAAGTTGCAGAAATGAAAAGAAGAAGGGAAGAGGAAAAAGGTAAGTAAATAATTTAAATGCTGATGTGGTAGAAAGCAAATATTACTGTCAAAAAATTGTGAAAGGTAAAAATAGTAAATTACGTTTTTTTTTCTTTTTCATTACATGACATAGCCTTTCCGTGACACATATTATTCTTTCGTATCGTGCGGAAAGTTCATAAGATTATGTTACTAGTTATTTCATCTATAGTTGTTTTTTTTGCAGCTGCAAAATTGCTTTCTCATTCCAATGGCGAATATTTAGAGACGTCACCTCATCCAAGGGAAAAGCATCATCATACTAGGGTAATTTTAACAGAGTTTGATTTAAGTAGAAATATGTAAAACAGAGTCAGCTTTTACTTGCTGAAAGTTATTCGTAAAATAAATAAAACAAACAGACCTTCACAGAAAATTTAATGTTAAAATATTTGTCAAAGTCTGTTTGTGTCACTTCTATTAAAAATATGTGTAAAAAATTATTAATGAATTTATTCTTTTTAATTTTTTGCAGGAAAAGTCACCTTATCTCAGAGAACGTGAGAGGTCACATGATAGGGTAGAAGTACGAGATAAACAATATCCTTTTAAAACATTATATACTGGCTTACTACAAACTTTTTTCTATACTGACAGATAATTTATCTTGCAACATAAGATTTTGGATTGTTTTCTTCCATAGTCATTTTTAACCTCCCTTAAAAAGCTGTTGAAACTTTTTAATTCTTTATATGCAAATCTAACTTGTAGTTGACTACAAATTTGCTAAAAATATCCTGACAATTTCCCACACAACAATTGTGTGGTTTTATTCCAATTATTCTAAAACGTGGGTTTTCTTGTCCTGGTGTTATGTTCATATTATATAAGGATTAATAATATTTTGCTTTTACAGATATGTAAAGTAAAGTAAAATACTTTGAAATCTTCCTAAACTACAATGCCCCTTTTTGAAAATTTATCAATTTTATGGTTTAAAAATAAATCGATAGTGAAAAAACCCATTTGGTTTGTTTTAAATCGAAGTATTTATCTATCGATTTATTTTTAAATTGGTGAACTTATTAATATTACTTGAATATAAGAAAACAATTCTTTGTCAGTTTTTTTCACTATTGTCTACCTAACTTTTTCTTTTGTCGTACTGACCATAATTTTTAGCGATTTCTTGTTAACGTCTTTTGATTTTTAATTAATTTATTATAAAAATGTTTTCCTTAATGATACTTACCAGACGTTCAACGGAGGGTAAGAGAAGATGATTAGAAGCCGTTGCTGTAAACTCACACAGTAATTAATAATGAAGTTGTGTCCTCAATTTCAATTTTAAATAACTTTGGAGTCGCCCAATTTTGTATTAAGGCTTAAAACAATTATTGGACATATTGTTTCTTTATTCCTTCTTAAAGAAAAATAAACTGGATTTTGTTGTACAAACGCTGGCATTGATCAGTTTTAATATATAGTAATACATAGCATAAATTTCTTAAAACTATATTTTTTCATGTAAGAAAAAATAAATCTTCGAACTTATTAAAAGTTCTATGTAATTAATAAATGCGACGAAATAAAAATCTGTTTTTTTTAAGAAGTGCATTGTATTTAATGTGACTAGTACAAGTTGCGGTATAAAATTGCATCTTAATTTTATTAATTCAAACACATACGGTTAACCTAACTATCACACTTTACACGTATGCATTTACCCGATAAATAATAGTATTTTTTATAATACTACATCTTAAAAATTTAACAGTTTTTAAAGTTCTAATTCATATTTTTAATCTGTAAGCGACTTTATTGCAGGTAATTTGAAAAAGGCTGTGTAATCCTGTATTTATTTACAACTTACATATTAAATTGTTTTCATAACGATCTTTATATAATTATAAACTACAACAAAATGTAATTTATTATACATCAGATACAAAATATTAGTTTATGGGTCCACATACAACAATATCGTTTAAGAATATTAATGGTCATACGTCAAAAATATTGCAAAGATTAAAATTTTCATTACAAAAATTTATGTGGTATTGCACCTGTATTTAACTATATTGCAAATCATTTAAAAATTCATGGCACAAGAATCAGCTACAATTTAAAAATATTGTAAAAAAGATGTAAAAAAAATCTTCCAAAGTTGCAATCTTATTATTTTAAGGTATTTTAATTTTATGTATACACAAAAACAAAATTTATATTTAGAAGGCATCGAATTATCACACTGGGCCCATAAACCACGTGTAATATTGTCTTTATAAAGTGAATTAAACTTGCTGCTGTGAAATAAACCTTTCGCATTCACAGCAGTTAGCTAGTAGTTATTTAAACTATTTACTAGTATAACAAGGCATTTTTGTTAATGTAAAACACAAAATTAATACAATTTGGTCTCTCTTGACTAGTAAATATATATATTTCGTAAACAATTTAAGTTTGTGAGTTCGACTATTGAACAGTCATTGACAAAAGTAATATACATATGGATATATTATCAAAGGCAAGAAGTAAGATGTTGAAAAGCTCGTACAAAAGAAGTTTAAAAATTGCAACTTTCTTAAATTAACTGAAACTCCATAATTAATGTACTACTACGGTTGTATTTTACATTATTAATTTGTTATGCGCTTTATTTTAATTTGGCAGATTTGAAATGTTCTAAAAAAAGTAATGATTATTAAAAATCGTCACAAATACTTGAACACATAAAAATCTAATAATACTTAGGAACGTTAAGGACATTTTTATGCGTATTTTCAGTCACATATTTTTTACGCATGTTCTTCCAATAAATGAAATATGCATTTAATTTTCTTAACTACCACATACTGTTTCCTAATTTAAGTGATTCTTTTATGTAGAATTATTACTTGACAGATAAATTATTTTATTTAATTTTATTAAACAAATCTTAAAAATACTGTTCTAATAGAAGTTTAAGTACAAACCACTAGAATATTGATGCAAAGTTAAGAATAATACTTTAGTTTTTAACGTTTTTTAAGTCCTTGAACCATTAGATTTCATCTTGGAAATAACTATTTGAATATTCTTTATTTACATAGATACAGTTTTGGTTATTTCAATGTAATTTATTAAGATAAAATAACAATCTTTTGACTAGGCACTTATATACTGAGCTAATCGGTTTTTGAAACCTTTTTGTAAATAAATTAAAAGAAATGTGTTACAAATATAAAATTCCTTACGATAATTTACAATATCTTTTTACGTTTCAAAGCATTTTAAATTTCCATATATTCCAGTAAATATAACTTTCTCCTCTTGTGCTAATTATGTAGTAACAAAACATGTCACAATATGTTACTTTTAGAACTTCAATAAAACAAATATTAAAATGCTCACGATTTATTTATAAGAACCGACAATTATTTCGGGCAATGCCTATTCTCAAGAGTATATACATACTTGAGAATGGGCATTGGCCGAAATAATTGTCGAGTCTTATAAATAAATAGTGAGCATTTTAATATTTGTTTTATTGAAGTTATAATAATGTTTCACAAGGATTACACCATCGAAAGTTTAAGTTTACTTTTAGAACTGTTGATAATTACTGTCTGATAAAAACAATTGTCTAGTCTTAATAAATTTCATTGAAACAACCAATTATTTAATTTTATTTATATTAGTCACCGCCTTTAAAAATTGAAATACTTTTGTTTTAAAACCTCTTAAGTAGCAATTTTCTTATTTCTTATAGTCACTCTAATTACATAGCAGTCTATGTATAGTGCAATTCAAAACTAGTCATTTTTTTCTTAATAATTTAATAGGTGATAAAATTGGCAAAGTTCTCTTAGTTGTATTTAATTCGTTAATTTTGTCATTTGGATGTATTCTATGCTGGTGTTTTTGTAGTAAAAACTTTCTAGTAAATGCTAATGGACATGCATTACATTTAAATGGCCGATCACCTGTATGTACGAGAATATGTCGTTTCAAATCAGTTGACCACCCGAAAGTCCTTTCACAGTAAGAACAGATATACTTCTTTCGTTTTCTAATTACTTTGGAACAATGAGAAGAACTGTTCCTTACTGAACTTTTTGAATTGTCATTCGAACAGTTGTCTACTTTCGATGAGCTTTTTGGTTTAATATCATCTGCTTCTGAAATTGTTACCTCACAATAATTTAAAGGATTAACAAAATCCTCTATACCAGAATCCACAGTGTCTTCTTCTTTGGCAATATTTTGTAGCATTTGCTTAACGTTGGCATTTAATGGTAATTCTGATTTCCTTATTTTTTGTATAGGATACAAATCTGGTATCTTTGTTACATTATTCTTTTTTGTTTGGCGTTGTTGATTGCCCTCAGGGGCACCATACCCTAAAGGCTCCTTGACATGGAAGGCAAAATGTTTTAATATTTGAGATGCTGATGAGAATGATTCTCCACATTCTGAACAAGATAAATCTATAAAAATATCAAATTAAATAACGAAAACAGTAAATGACTCCAATTTACCACTAAACGACATCATTTGTTGAAATGGATCAAAATTTATTATGTTTACATTAATGGTTATTATCACTTATCACCTACTCTAATTTCCTACACATAAACATTCTACAGCAAAAGATTTGAGCACTTCAGAAACCTATAAATAATAACATAAATTGTTTAAATACTGAGAGCACTTTATCATTTTAAGATACCCTTATTTAGTCTAAAAATTTTCGAACCCTAAAAACCTTAAAAAACTCTATTATCTATTATATGTTTCATTATTATACGCAACATACCTAGGTTACGTTGCATAGTTATATGTAGGTACAGTTTTTAGATGTATGTAAAATAATAAACTGGCAACAACCGTATTTTCTTTAACTTATGAGGAAAGTATACACAAAATTTATAGGTTTAACTAAGTGTTTTTGTAAAATAAGTTTAGGTTTCTAAGGGTCTATATTCATTACATTTTACAGTTATGGCATGTGATTAATTATCATTAATGATAATATACATGTAAATGTATGTATATTATATATACTAGTACTTCTAAACTGGTTAGCCAATAAAAAAATTAAAAATATTCATTTGTTCTTTTTAAAAATGTATTTATTTATAAAAAAGATAGATTTACTTTTAAATAATAAGTTGCATAAAGAAATACTATTACGAATTGTTCCACAATGCCTCTAATGCGATATGGGTCACTAGCAACAAATACACTAGAAAGTTCATTTGCAAGTAGTTATTTAATTATTTCTATAACACATTATCATTAACAGAATCTAATCATAATCATCAAAGGAAAAGCAAAAGTTTTTTATTTGCATTTTACGGAAAAGTGATTTATCTATGCTTTATTCCTCATTTAATTGAAATCGACGAATTATTATCATTTGACAAAGTTCCTAATTAATATATACTTTTATATTCATTAATCACTGTATACATATTTGGAAAATTGATGCTTTTGATTGGTCTACAATATTTCATCCCCAATAAAAATAACTACCGACCCATTAATGTTTTGTAATATTCAAATGATTTAAAAAGTAATTAAAATCGGTATCAAAATGTTTATCAAGTTTAAATTGTTGGAGACTGTACTTTTTAAGTGATTTATTATTTACTATTAAAAAATTACTTTAATTTCCAGTACCCAATTTTGTGCATTTATATATTTTCTCCATAAAATATGTTTTCCATTACAAATTTTAAAATAAAATAAACATTTTATTGATTTAATTCCGAATAACCGAACAGTTCAACATTCGCTACTTCCTATCATATTTCGATTTTTGAAGCCATCTTGGATTTTGCAATTGGTAATCTTAGAAATTATCGACACAATAGACAAAACTGAGCATTATGATGACAAAAAATAAAATTAAAGTTATAAATTTCATAAAAATATTGACAATTTACATTTATTTGAAAATTATACAACAAAATGGTTGCAGTTTTGGAATTCGTCGCCATTTACAAATCAAAATTGAATTCAAGATGGCGATTCAACGTGAAACCGTTCAAAAGCCACTGTCTAGAATTAGTTAAAGAATTCACATGCGCGTATATATTTTAATAAATGTAATAGGACTAGTGCGTGTTTATAAATTTTGATAGTTTATTAAAAGGCATTGAATACTTTTTTGCCACATAAGTATTTAGTGCGGAAGAATATTTCTTGTTCCAACAGTACGCCTGTACGTAAACATTCATATGTACAGAGGAGTTGCATTTAAATGCTTTTTTGTGGTTGTCAGACATAAAAATGTAAGTAGTCCTTCTCATTAATCATTTAAGGTTATTGCTATTAAAACACCGCCTTATCGTACAACATAATTGCTACTTTATTCAATAAACCAAAATTTATAAAATGATTTAGGAATTTTTACATTTAATCTCCATTTTACATTGCGCACGCATCGATTAGATAGGTAATGTTCATCTTGTTGAACTGTTGGAAATTTAACTTGCCGGTCTGATTTCATGATCATTTCATTTCGACGATCTTATAGAAAAATAATATTTCAATCATTGTGGTGTTATATATCATTATATTTATTACTTTTTTGTATAAAACTTCCGATAAATAATGTTAAACGTTTTGAAAAACAAAAAGGTTAAAAATGTCAGTAATTTACAAAGGTGTTTAAAACTAATTACTCATATATTGTAGTTAATTGAAGACTGCAACTATTTATTAGGCAAGTATGAAATTGTCTTCAGATACGTACTTTATGATTTTATTATATTCTGGATAATAACAACTTATAAGTATTAATTTTATTTATTATTTTTTTAAATTATGGAGTTTGTATAAGAATATTTTAAAATAAGAGTAACAGAGTCACTACTTTTTACCTTGTACTTTTGCAGATGGTGGTTGATAAATCGTTCAGTTTGCCTTATTTAATTTTTTTTTTATTCATGCATTGATTAACAATTAAGGATTGTTACTGTTTTGTTAATTTTGAAAATTTTAAGTGTGTATAATCTGAAAATTCTTGTGTTTACAAAAATTTATGAGTACAACAGTTTTAACCAATCAGCAACCACGTGATTTATGATTTTTATAATTTGTATTGCACAATGTATGATTGATTAGCTTTTCTTTTGAAGCAAGGTTTTAAATTTCAGTGCTTTTTTTGTATAACGGTGATCTTTTATAACACCAACGTGTAAATAATTTTAGGTTAAATTGTTTTATTTTCATATTTACAATTTTCTTCATTATCTACCTCCGTTTTTGTGCTGTTACGTATACTAATAAGCAACAAATCTATATATATATATATATATCTATAAACTAATCAATTACCGTATTCGTTATACTTTCATAACATAAATGTTTAATTTAATTACTAATGATAAGTTTAAAAACAATAAGTACGCAATATAATACGTAAAAAAAAATACTAGTGGCGCTTCAAGTAATAATGGAGAATCTTCTAATATCAAGTTACGTAAACTAATAAATCAAAACAATAATTAAATAACAACAATACTTATTATTCAATTATAATTAAAAATTAATGTTTAATTCTTAAAAAGGATTTTATTTTTCAAATATTTAATATTTTGGGAAAAACTGTTACATTTTGTAAATATTCATTACTACTATTTTGAAAATTGATAACTGTACCTGTGCTGGCTTTCACGATCGTAATTTTACGAGTTATCCTGTGTTAGGCATGAAGGTGCAGTTTTGATGAGGAAGATCGTAGAAAATATTTAATCAAAATGTTGCGATTGATTCGTTAAAGTCAAATATATTTACTAATATATATATTTTTTTAATTTGTTTACCAATAGTGCACATGTAAATAAAATAGGTAATACTATTTGTGGTTTCTCTACACATATTGTAGATATGTGTACTAATTATATTTAATAAAAATAGATTCACAAATTTGGTATATTTTAATTATATACTAACCATCGATAAAGTACTGAAATTTTTATATAAAAACAACTAAAAATTGCTCCTTACCTATAACAGTACATATAATAGTAGGAAAAAATAGATAAAAATTAAAATGTTCATAAATATATAGTTAAAAAAGTAAGAAAAGGTAAACTCCATATATAGAAGAACAACAAATAGAAGAGAATTAATATTACTTTTAATAGGGAAAAATATAATGTTAAAATTATTATAAGTATAGATACTTATAATAAAATAATTTTGCCGTTTTGTCTACATTATTTATATAAATGATAAATGAAAAAGTGAAATGAACTTTGTATAAATAAATTTTGGTTTAATTAATGTTGTAAATGATACATATTTATGCAATAAACAAAGTACAAATTATTTTGTATAATAATTTGCTGTAAACTTTTTGGTTTAAAATAAATAATTTTACAGTAAAAAAATAGTAATTAAAACTGTTTATTATTATAAATTCTAAGTTATAATTTGCCTATATTAATACATACTTATGTATATCTGTATGTTGCATTAAAATTTATTAATAAATACATTTTGTGTGTGTAGCATATGGTATGGAGACGATAGATGAACCCATTAAAAACCTCCTACAATCGACGGGATGGACTCTAGGGGATCTTCTAGGAAAACTTCAAAAAATTCAAACAAGTAATGAAGGGGTCGAAGTTTCGTCGCAAGACATTCAAAATTGCAATTCCGTTCTTGGAATTACCCGCAACAACAAAACCAAAAATCTTAATAATAATGTAGCTGAAAATGGAAAAAAAGAAAAAAGTACTGTGCTGAAAAAAAATGGTATTAGTACAAAAAAAAGAGGGAGAATAAACCAAAGGGCAGACATTAGTAACGTAACACGAAATATTGGCCGTGATAAAAAATTAATGAAAGATTGCTTTGCAATAGAGAAATTCGTATTATCTAACAAACAGAAATATAATCTTAAAAATCGAATTCTTCCAGTACAAATTAGGAAGATTTTAAGAAAATACAGAAAATATTATAAAAATATAAAAAGGAAACCAACGAGAAAAGTAATTGTACTAAAACCTGTAGAAAAACCTCGAAAAGATATTCGCGACAAAATTAAAGAGCAATTAGAATTACTTAGAAATAAAAAGAAAGCACCTTTGTCATTACCAAAACCTATATTCAATAACGTACCTAACGTACCAGTCATTAAAAAAAGACCTTCTCTAAAAATAAGCGAATTTCTATTAGAAAAATTTTGTGACAACAGTAATGATTCTTGTGAAATTAATTACAGTAATACAAACTCATCAGCAACCAAAAAGCATAGATCTTCTTTCGAAACGAACAGTAGTAGAAAAAATTCTATCTCAGAAAATTCGGACGACTCAAGATTAGTTACCTCAGAACTATTTGAGTCAACTTCAAACGATTTCATCATAACAAATGTCATGGGAGGATATAAATCTCCCGAGGAAGAATTTCCTAATTTAGGCTCTCCTGAAAATAAAAATAATTCAGACGAAAGAGAAGAGCATGTTAAAGTCCACTCTTTTATTAATATCGATAATAATAATGACAGTGATAAATCGGAACAAGGTTTAACATTGGTCAATGGAGGACTTAATCAAGAACCGATTTGGCCAACGAAAACTAAAGATATTACTAAAATAAAAGGATGGCAGAAGAAGAAATTTGCTCTTCCTGAAACTATTAACGACTCAGAATTGAAAAATTACGAAGTTGTTTTTACAACATCACCCACTGCTAGCACTAGCTTAAATCGAAAAACGTATGTCCAATCAAAAACAGAGGTGACTGGTAATAAAACTAATGAGATCTCAGAATTAGTACATGGCAAATCGTGTGACAGCAAATCGGTATTTGTTAGTGATTCCTTGGATCAGTATTTGAATGAAAACGCAAAACTTAACATTAGCTATGAAGTACCAAAATTAATTGCTGAGGAAACTGTAACTCAACCGTCGCTAATCATGCCTTTAGGTTATTCCAAAATCAAGAAAACAGAAATTGCAACTAAAGTCAAAAGCGATATTTACAAACCTAAAACTCTAGCCGAAAAAAGGAAAATAATGTGCGGAGAATTGGAACCAAAATTACGAGAAAAAATAAAACAATCAGAAGAATTAGAAATGAAGTTGTTTGATGTACAAAAAGTTGTGAAAAATCCTCCGCATTCGCTACGAGTCATATACAATGAATGCCCAATGATTTTAACTACCACTGATCCATTCACCAAATTGCAATTTAAACGTGCCAAAAATAAAAAAGATTTTTACCGAACTTTTGTGTATAACAGGAAAAGGTTAAAAGTTGTTAGCACAAGCGAACATAAGGTAGTTGGAAGGATTTTCGATAATTTTATGATAAATCCACCGAAACAGTATATTTCTATGGAAGGAAAAAATCGCATAATACAAAATACTAAACCTTCGTTGCTTCGATGTTTGGAAGAGAATAAAATAGACAATGTTACGTATAAACCCGGTCCTCTCAGTCATAAAATTAAACTTCAGAAAAATCTACAAAGCCAATGGAAAACTTTTATTGTAAAATTACCACAAATATTTGTGGAAATAGAACCTCGATATAGAAAACCGGTTCAAACCCGTGTGCGAGAGTTGATTAAAAATGATGATGTAATTTTAGACAAGGATAGAGTGGATTTTGCTCTGTCAGCTCTTAAAGGAACAAAACCCATAAATCGTGCAATAAAATTTCCACTTTCGTACGCAAACAATCAAAAATGCTTAATGCTACGTCGAAAAATACCCATCGAACAAGATGAAAAAGAAATGTTTGTTCCTATGGTTCCTTTAACTGATGAACAGCAAACCCCAGAAGAAATCGTTAGAAATGTTGTAGATCGTATGTTAGATTATGTTGATACCAAAGAAGTAGAACAAATTAGTTTAAAAGACGATCCTGATTTAAAAGACACATCAGAAAGAGAGGGAATTACACCACCATCTCCTATTGGTACAAACATTAGTACCATTATAAAGAAACGAAATAACGGCAGGAGAAAATCAAGAACAGCTCTAGAACTAAAACGTCTAAATGTTAAAATAATTGAAGTAGATGTAGAAGATCCCGAAAAGAATGTCAAATGCGAAAAGGAATATTGTAAAATGGGTTGTGTTTGCACAAGTCTTCAATGTAATCCCTCCTCTCTAATCCAAGAACACTGCGGCATGGAAAAGTGTATGCTAAGTTGTACATGCAAATCTAAAAGAAACGACAAAGAAAATAAATTAACATTACCAGTTGGTACAAATATTCTCTCAGCTCATGTTGTCAATCACTTGCAAGATGTAGCAAAAAAAGACTTGGCAAAAGTCGAAAGGGAATTTACCCAGACTGTAATTAAAGCCAATAACCAAACTATTGTTGTGGGTACTGATCCTAAAGAGAGACTGAGACGGGTGACTAAAGTTCCTAAACGTTATAACGATTTCGTTCATAAGGAAGTTATTCAAGGAATCGTGGAACGAATATCCGATGTCAGAGAAAAACCGCAGTGTATACTTAAAGATGTAATTGTTAATTTGAAGAGATACAAATTCGATATCATTCCTTTCTGTCTGGTTCATGAACAATACAATTGTAAATGTTCGTGTAAATCTGTATTTTCAGATACGCCACAAATTGTATTAAAGTCTCCAAATGAATTCGAACAATTTAAAAAGGAAGATAGCGATGGAGAAACGATTGACGTTTGTAAGTCCAATTATCAAAGTGAAGATGTAATAAAGAACAATTGCAGTCGTACAAAAGGTTTAGCAACTGATTATTATTTAGAAAGAAATAAATCGTCGCTACATTTAAGAAAAATTCAACGATCAACGAGAAAACTTTATTTAGCGCGAAATAAACATTATTTCCAAAAAGGGGAAAATACAAAATCAGCAGATAAAGTGTTGTCGATTAGAAAAAATAAACGTAAACAAATTTTTACTGAGTTAAGGGATTTTGATGAAAGCGAAAAAAGAGCAAAATTAAACGAAAGTACGGTCGTTACAGTCCCTATTAACAATCCCAATGCCACTACTAGTGGTAACGTAAACAACATAGCCATCGTAAATAATAGTAAAGAAATTGCGGAAAATGAACCGTCACAACAGAATTTCTCTACAGGACCAAAACCAATCGAGCATGATTTATTACAAGATCTGCGAACCAATAAAGCAGATTTAGGGAAAAATTTGTGCCTAATGTCGTGGAAAACACTTCGTGTAAAATTCAATAACAATACACTCTTTGTATGGCAATCATATTCCAATTATGACCCTGAAATCTTAATAACTTCTCGACAAATTGCTCCAGCTTTGGGATTTATGAATATAAAAGTTCTTACAAAAATTTCAAGACAGTTTATTAATACTAATCACATCGTACGTTGGCTGACAACTGGCCTTCCGTTTGAAAAGATGGAAGAAAATTTACTGGTTATACTTTCCATGGGTGAAAAATCATGTAAAATTTGCGGAGTATGTGAAAAACTTGAAAATTCTAATAAGTATCGATTGATAGAAACAAATTCGAAAGAAATGTTTAATATTTCTACTGAACGTCCTAATCCTCTTCAGATTGATTTGACAGTTGATGAGATAGCTCCTAATGATTCTGCTACTACTACGACGACGACGACGACTACTACTACTACTACTACTACTACTACTACTACTACTAGTATTACTACTACTAATAGCATTACTACTTCTTCTGCTGCTACTGCTACTACTAATATTGAAAAAAGAAAAAACATCCAGGAAAATCGTAAAAGAGTATTATTCTTTTCACGCCACAAGTATGAAAAATTAAATCTCATTTCTGAGAGTCAAATAAATCTTAACAAAGAACAACAGAATCCTGTAAAAGCTAATCTACCTTATATTGAGGGAGGTTGTAGATGGAGATTAATTGAACTTGAAAATCCCTTTACGTATCTTTACTTTGTAAGAAGTAATTATAGTATACGATATGTGGATCTTCTTAAGGCACCTAGCATGGTTAGCGACACCAACGTAACGATTAATTTAAAATCAACTGAAATGAGAAAGAATTATATTCATCCCAGGTTTGGTATTTTTTGTATGCCGAAATCTAGCAAGGAAGTTTTTGTCGGTCCCTATGGTTATAAAGAAGATCATGATCTCGAAATATTAACGTATATGAATAAAGTATTAGTAAATACGGATCTCTACAATCAGATCAAAGGCAGCGGGGGGCTTAAAAATGGGTCCTGGTATTATCAGGCTGAAGATCCTTATGGAAATAATGATGAAGATAACGACGACGTTCAAATTGTCCAGGAACAGCCTACATGTATAGACTTAACTGAAGAAGATACTCCTTCCGATACGAATAATAGTGAAAATAATGAAGGAAAAGCTGCGAAGGATGATGTAGAAGATAAAATGAAGAAGAATAAGCAAGAGTATACTACAAAAATTAAAGAAGAAACTAACAATGAAGTTACAAGTATAGAAAATGAAAATAAAAATGGGAAGAATAAAGAACAGTGCAATACAGGAAAAAATGAATCGAAAAATGTCGATGACAAAAATGAGTGTGTGTCATCATCAAAAAATGAAAATAAAGAACCTTCACTCTCCCAAAAAGATTCGGAATTAGTAAAAATTATGGAATTTTTAGATGATTGGGAGAAATGTCCATCAAACAGAACACTTATTGTACCTAATGTGAAAGATTTGGGATGCATTAAAGTTCTTAGTTGTCCCTGGAGTAAAAGTTTTAAAGTGTTTTGTCCATTTTCAAACACCATTCGCACCTATTCTAAATTGAGCGGAGCTGTTCGACTGTTTGAAAAGTAAGTGCTTTTCTATTTGTTCCTATATACTATTTTTGAATCTATTTCATCATCTTATGGTCGTCAGCCCGAAGAGTGGTTGGACAAACACCTCCACTTCTTATTCTGAGTTAATCTTCGCATTTCAGAAATTTAGAACACCCCACATCCTTAATTATTTTACTCCTGTTTCTGCTTCTAATATGTCTAACTATCCCCTCATGTCTCAGAAGGCGTCACATCATTATTTTGACGCATGCATTCTTTATAATGACATAATTTTTTGATTAAATTTATGATAAAGGATTGCAATTTTATTTTATAATAATGTTGCAGGGAACTCAATGAAGTTTTAACTCCTGTCCCAGCCAATTTTATACTGAAATGTACTGCCATTGTTCCGAAGGAAGAGGATTCAGTTGTACAAATTGATCGAAACGTATTACAAGGAGATCATGTGAGTTCAGGTTCATTATTATAGTATTAAAGAAATAAGATATGAAATTTGTATATATGTTGTACGTAATTGCCAAAATATACCACTGAGCGACTTTTAAACCCAGAATGCGTTGTGAATATCCTTGTTTATTCACATAGCATTTCGAGTACGTTTATATATCTAGTAAGCGAAATTACCACAACCATCGAAAACACACGATGATTTGCACATTACGGATAATATAAATACCATCAATGCGAAATCTGTAGCGATAAAGGTGAATAGTTTAGTAAAATTTTATACATTTTTTGTTAACAAAAATTAAAAAAAAAATGTAAAAAATTAAAATGAATCAAATAATTATACAAGTGATGAAGAGTGATTGTGGATGATCAGATGTTTTATTCCGAACTGTGTTAGGTAGCCGTACCATGTTCAGTGACAGCCCCGCCATTTATAAAAAAAGAAAATTGTGCTGAATTGTGCTGGTGTTTTGCTCTGATGAATTAAATCTGAATTCATTATCAACAAAAATAAATTGACGTACTAATATAATTATTTCAAAAATAAGTTAGTCCCGCCGTTGTTAAAAGAAATTCATATGATTTCATAATGACATCAAAGCAAAACACTAGCACAATTCGGCATAACTCTTAAAAAGATGGCAGGACTAAGTTACTGGACATAGCCATATTACGTCCATATGTTATATTCATGAAGCCGTTACTGTTAATAGGTACATCTAAATTGCCGAAGGGTATCGATATTTATATATGGTCATAAAAGAAGCCTCCAAATGCTGGGCGGCGCTTGTTACAAATGTTCATTTTTATTTGATTTTATTTTTTTGATCTTTTGAAGGTAAGGTTATGGTTGGGAAAATTGCTCTTATTTGAAATTGAGTCGGACAACTTTTCCAACTATAACCTTCCAGAGGTTATCAAAAAAAGTAATTATATTTGACTTTGTTGGTATTTGGATCTATTAGCCATAACGCTAAAACTAACGCGTTCTAGGTGTACACATTTCTGAATTTGTTTAATTTTAAATTGTTTTTAGATAATTGGGGAGTTTGGCGTAAAACACATCAAAGAGGCACCTTTACTCTATATTGACCAGTTTACTGAACACGAAGAAGAAATGGGCGCATCCACTGTAAAAGAGACGAAGGAAGCATTTGACCAATATAAAAAGTTTGCCTACGATCTGTTGAGAATTCCGACAATTCAGAAATGCAAAGATTCTGCTTCAATTATTCGATTGGTAAGTTAATTTTTGAAGCGAAATTCTGTACGTAGGATAGTGAATGCGATTAACACGAAAATTCGTCACAGACCATAGAACCGTTTCGCGACATTAACAGTTTGGCTACTGAAGTTGATATAGCAATATAAGCATTTAGTGGGGAGGAGTTAGAGATAGCCTTAAATAAAATGGAAGCGGTATTGAAGTAGAGCTTGGAATGAAAATAAATAAAAACAAAACAAAAATATTCGTATGTAAGGAAGGTGAGAGTAGGGTCGTCGATTTTCGATACCTATCTTAATGCAGTATTTTTTCGAAAAGGTATTACATAGTACATCATATGATTTTGGGACATCAGATATGTCTGAATGGAAAAACAAAGTATAACGCAGGGTCGAGTTGTTTTTAATAAAAAGGTATCACTTCAGTGATTGCGATCGGTTAATTTGGAAAAACGAAAAAGATTATTAAAATTGCATGTTTGGAGCAAGGCTCTGTATGGACGGTGGACGCGGCGGTAAAGAAAAAGTTAAAAACATTTGAGATGCGGTGTTATGGGCGGCTGATGAGAATATCGTGAGTAGGAGAACAAAGGGCAAATAAGAAAAAGGAGAGAGAATTAATTGTAGAACACCTTCTGAGATATGAAGGGTTGGTTATACATTAGAATAGAAGTAGGAATAACAAAAAGCAGAGGAAGATCTAGATTAGATTACTATTTACAATTAGTTAGGGATGTAATATGTTCTAGTTTCACAATCGAAAAAATGTAAACATTTGCTCAGGATAGAAGCGTGTCCAACCAGTCTTTGGATTGACATCATGATGACCGAAGTTGTGTTAAGGTGGCGATTTTTCTGTTTATGAAAGTGTTATGAGAATGGCAGTGAGCGGAGCAAAACTTTACCGGTTGGCAAATATATTTTTTGAACGCATGCGCATTGGTTATATTTTCGTAAATATTTGTAAATGTTGTTTATTTAATATTTATTGATTGTAATTTTATTTATACAAGCCTAAATAATACTTTAACTAACCCTTAACCCATTTATTTCAACTTTCAAGGTTAGAACATGCTATTTCTGATGTAACAATACGATTTGATTCTATAGGTTAAAAGGATTTATTAAATTTCGTATGAATGAAACTTTAATCAAAAAGTGTTAAATAGTGACTATTAACAATAAGTACTACAAAAAATCATCATGCGCACGTGAAAAAAAGAATATTTGCTAACCGGTAAAGTCTAGGTCTTGTGTGAGTGGAAATATAAATAATGTATCAGCGGAGTAATTCAGTATTTTGAATTTTATAACTTTAATCGTATTTGTCTGTTTATTTTCAAATAAGGGTGAAAATAAGGAAAATGATTTAATTTTTTTAACTTAGTCAACGTTAAGCATTCTTTTTAAATTTTTCATTTCTGTATAACGTTTATGTTTACCCAATAACGAGAAAATTGTACTGTATACCAAATAATTTAAAAAAATCTGCTATTTTCCACCAATTTTGAGTAACTTGCCTTTTTTTAAGTAATATGTTGTAATTGATACAGAACAAACATGTTTTGCTTTTTTTAACTTAAAAATAAATTATTTAAATTAGCAATAAATAATCAATAAATTTATTAAACTTTTATAGGCAATCAGAGAAATTCTGGAGCTTCAGTTAATGGAAAAGAGATATAAGAACGAGAGAGTAGTACATGAATTAAAGAAAGCTGAACTAATGTCAAAATATTCTAATTTAGTAAATAAAAATGTAAAAGATCCATTAGGATCTCCACCTTTTGACGCAAAACCAACAAAAGAATCACTTCTTAAAGAAGGCTCACCAGCGTCCACAACAGCAAATAATGATGATGCTGTTAGGCCATTTATTAACTTAACAGGAAGCGGTGACGAATTGGAAAATGAATTATTAGATTCTTCTCCCGATAAAACGAACAATATTGTAGGAAAGAAACTGAAACTAATTTCTAGAAAGAACTCTGTAATATTCAAAAGATTCTCCAATAGTCCTGACAGAAGTTCTTCTGAAAGTGATCGGGGCGTTGTACTTCCAGTTAAGGCATATTTAAAATCACCGTCTTGGACGAAGGAAATTTGTCTTATGCCACCAAGATCTAAAAGACTTAGAGAGAGACTACAAAAGATGGCTGAAGAAGAAAATAAAGCTAGTAAAACTACTGTAGCAAGTGAGCCGAAAAAAGCTAGCAAAAGTCTTCGAGCTTGGAGAAAAGGCTCCGAAAAGAATTCCGTTAAACAGGCAAATAATATAATTATTTCGGTACAGCCGACACTCACCTCCTTAAGTTCTGTTCCTTCACATGTCACTAAACTTCAGTATTCAACTGCAGACATGAAGTTAGCAGTTGCTAACACTTCGAGTAGCACAACTCCAACGATAGCAAGTGTCGGTAGTGGAGATTCTTCAAAACTTAAATTTATAAAAATTGCCCCTAATAAGGCAGAAGTGAAAGTGCCCATCCAGTTTGTAAAAAGTTCGGATTCTAAAGTGATACCGGTAAAGTTACATTTTCCAAGCACTTCAATTTTGAAAAAATCGCTTCAGAACAGTCCTAAAGCAAGCCAGAATACCTCAAAGAACTAACTCTAATTGACTGATTTATGAGGTGAGTTTTGGTTATACATTGCGCATAGTGTGATATTACATAATAATGTTATTATTGTTCATAATTTTTGTTACTACTTACTAGCATTCCTTTGCTAAGTATTAAATATAACAAATTGTATATTATGTGTATTATATTAATAGCTGTTCCTTAATGGGAAATCAGCCAATTAATTGTTTTGTTTCAAATTTTCATTTCATGTACTTGAACCGATTTTATTGTCATCTGAATATCAATATTATGGCTCAATTATTAATTCATATACGTATACGTTATTCAAGAAAATATTAAAAGCACAATTTAAAAGTTGTACAACATGAACTTAATAAAAATCATATTTTCACCAAAATTATAGTGAACATTAATTCGATAATAAATTGTCAACCTTAAAGTTAACTTGTAAATAATACACTGATCGTAACTTTCCTGTTATAATTATTTATTTTAAAAAAATATACTTTAAGTGTAATTATTAAATGAGCCTTCTTATTTGAAAAATAAGTAAAGATAAGACTTAAGAATATAAAAAAAAATCAATTTACAACGCAGTTGAGGGATATTATTTTGACGTGAAAAGATCTAAAATTCAGTTTGCTAGCCAGGTCTTTAAACGTCTGGCGTCATATTCTTCTGAAGAAGCCGTCTAAGGTTCCAAAATATTACATATTATCAGGTATCTGTTGTAATTTTTGTACCTCTCAACCAATGAAAAATACATTGATTTTATCATAATATATAAAAATATTATTTTTTCAGACTACTTGATATTAAAATGAATTAATTCAAAAATTAAAATTACAAATTCTAGCTCAGTTAGTGTGGTCAATAAAATACTTTTTGCCTCTTTCCTCTTAAAAATTAAAGAAAATATTTAATTTCTGGATTGGGTACTGGAAACTCAAATTTCATGCTATAGCCAGGTGGATAAAAGAGGTGAAATAATTCAGCTGAAAATGAAAACAGTGGCATCTTACTTGTATTCTTCTTTTTAAGTCCTCTGGGCGCGCGTCTATTCACGCGCACCTTCCCTCTTACTCAGTTGTATAAAGAAGTACAATTGTATAATGGGAAGTAAACATAATTTGGCAGTAAGGGGAATGTGACGTGAACGGACCCGCTGCTCAAATAGAAATACGCAGGTAGTGCAGCACTTCTTGTTATGGGCGAGGATCGGGAGTGACTTCGCCTCCTTTACCCACCCTACTGATAGCTTCAAAAACATTTGTGACATATAAATAAACAGATAAAGAAGACTTGCATTATGGAAGGGTACGACACCCTTTTCTAAACATAAGTAATGGGGAAAATAAATTATAAAAGAATCAAAATAGTCAGTCAAAAAAATACTGTGATAAAAAAAGAGAATAATTAAAAAATAAGCAATAACGATTTATTTTCTTTATTTTCAACAAATTCCATCTATATTAATAGCGCTTTTTTAAACGAAAACTGAAAGTAATTTACAGTACATTATGTACAATCCATTACTTCGCACAGGAACATTAACGCTGTACAGTGATTAAACACTTCTAAATCACAATTCATATCAAAATATTTAATATTTGTTTCAACTTCTCTTACTATAAGGTAAATCTACAAAGCACTCCAACTATTCTCATTCAACAACTCACGGTTTTTAATATTTTAAAAATAAAATCCAAAGAAAATATTCAACAGCATTAAGATCTCAAAAAGAACGTCTCTTGTATTCCATTTGATTGAATATTTGAATTCATATAATAAAGAAAAATATACTTAGAATTCTAAGTTTAACAAAACTGCAACAATATTAATGATCGCAGAACTCCATTGATATTTTACTTGAGATCTTCGTGCTTGGTGTCATTAGTATGTAGCTAAAATGTACGTTAGAATTTCAATTTCATAATATAATATGCACTTTCATATTGACTGCAACTTTCGTAAAACTGCCATGCTAAGAACAGAAGGAGTGTAACATATATATTATTCAAAGTTATTCTTTTATTTGTAATCACTTTAAATTTAAGCATCAAAATATTCAATACAACTCCCTTTGTACTTGTCACGGAAAAAAGCCACGATATCGATTTTTTGCAAATTGCAACACATAAATCATAGAAATTAAAGGCAGTTTTTAAAATCAATAAAATAGAAATCACGTCATAAAATAAAATAATCGATACTTTATTATTTATTAAAAATAAAATTTTATTTTATTGACCAGATAAAAATTACTTTATATTAAAAGAATTAATTACATATTTATATATTAGAAGAAGATAAGAGAACAAATACAAATTATTTGTTTCAATACTTTTATCTTCAGTATTACTTTTATCTTGTGCGTACTGTTTGTAAATAAATAAAAAATTGGTAGTAATTTACCATTTAATCGAAATAAGTTTTACACAATTAAAAAAATGTTAGAATAATACGTGAAACTTTTTTTTTAAGTAATTATTCGCATCTAACGAGTAAAATGAAAACAATTTTCGATAAGCAATAATAAATGAAATGGTATATTTTGTTTAATTTCTCTTTTTTTATCGTAATTAGTTTTGTAACATATAAAATAAAATCTATCAATCAATTATTGTATACCTATTGACGTGATTTCAAAAAAGAAATAGGGAGTAAATTATTTAAAAAATAAAAACAATTTTTCCCGCCTATTTTACTCAATTTCACTCCCCAAAAATAACAATAGTTTCTTACAATCTACTAAAAAAAAAAACACGATTAGGTCCTCTATTACATTAGTTTGAGAAAAATTAAAAAATAAAATAATGGATCACAACGAAAAGACGATCAAACGTCCAATTATATGTAATATCGGGCGTTTAATTCTAAAAAAAAAAGTAGTTAACAACCTAATAAGAGGTAAGTACGATCTATCAGTTACAGCAACATACATAATGTAGTTAGCAAGGAGCGCATTTTAAAATATATATATTTTTATTATTCTATATAAATAATAAAAAGTAAAATCAATAAATAATAGTTCGCATAATAAAAAAAGGAAGATAGCGAGCTTTATCACTACAAGTCCAACATGCTCGAACTGTACTGTACATGTTTGTATATATGTACAATAGGTTTCCAAAAACGGATTGTTCTCCTAAGCGTGTGTGAGTGTGTGTGTCTTTATATATTTTTTTTTCGTAACTTTCGGCGTAAATTAAGCATTAAAGGTATCGCTTACTCTTCTCTCGTCCTCCAACTGGAAGATACTATAAATATCACAACGAACTTAAAAAGGAATCTGGTTATAGTAGGATAAAGAGTGAGTTTATGTTAAGAAACGCTCAATTTTTTCTTAATTTCGTTTCAATTTCTCTATTGTCCTCCACTATTTATAAACTATGACTTCGAATCACCACCTAGAAAAATCGTATAATATTCTGTCATCATTTTTCAAAATAATTTAGTTTGTTTTATAGACTGAGCAGAAAGTTCCGAAATGTTAATTGTATCTAAAATTCACCCTCTGTAAGTCTTTATAAAATATATTTCAGTAACGATTTAAATAACTGAATAAATACTCTCCCAAAAGCAGTAGCAGTAAAAGGGAGTTGAAAAATTAAAGACATTTAATTTAAACCAAATGCTATAAATCTAACAGAAAAACTTAACTAATCCGTAATGTTATTTACATTTTTTGTTAATTACAGTAAATTTTAGATTACACAAAAGAAATATGGGTAACCTGTATATCAAAATGTGTCGAAATTCTTTTTAAATTACATATGTTTAGGTTACTCGTATTTTATTTTAGATCGAAACTTTATATTCAATTAATAAATATAGATATCCATTTTTTTAATCACCTTAGTAACAAGTAAAAAAGAGAGCGAGTTTTAGA
The DNA here is from genome assembly GCA_963921985.1 of Agrilus biguttatus. Lineage (NCBI taxonomy): Eukaryota > Metazoa > Arthropoda > Insecta > Coleoptera > Buprestidae > Agrilus > Agrilus biguttatus. The sequence continues at coordinate 30,827,644 of OY998119.1, forward strand.
ATCACTGAAAAATTTCACGTGTTCTTCTAAATATTCTCCGGAAATCATTTTTAATTTTGTTTTAATTGTAAAAATCGAAACTACCAGTTCAAGCAATTTACATTTTCGTATAATAAAGCAATAATTAATTATTAATATCTATAAACATTAACATTTTCGTTTTAAAAACACTAAAAAGCCCATTTTTTGGAAGTAAATAGCATCTTTTAGGGTTACAAATTGGCCACTCTCTGAATAAAGTAGTATAAAAGTAATTTATATATTTATAAGTTTTCTTGGGAACGCCCAGTATATTTCAGGACATTCTTAATTATTTCAAGCTAAAGACGCATTTTCCAAGTTAAAATGGTAAAAATAGCAACGTTTACATTGAATAATGGGCGATGTTTAATAAATTCACCTTTAAATAACATTTTTAAAAAGAATGTATGTACTGTAAAGGTAGATAAGTATTTTAATTTGATATTCAATTATTGGAAACTGCAAAGCTTTAGATTCCTTCAAAATTTTCACTAAACTTGAATACGGTGTATTTATACCTAAATGAACAGAATTGTATCATTGAATTCGTTAGTCTTTACAAACTGCAATTCTTTTCAAATAAAACTTATTTCAGAGAGCAACTCTAATATTCTTTTTTTTTGTATGGAGATTTTCACTTACTATTCTCGTCCACGGCATGTGATTTGCTCTCGGATTCTTTGTCTTTGCCATCCACGTCAGTAAGATCGTTAAGTGCACTAGATTCTTGGCTGCTATCGTCCGATAAATGCAACGCTATTTCTAAGTCCCTAAGTACCTCGGTCTCTTTGGCATCAATCAGCGAAAAACGATGATGTAACGCCATTAGGTGTGCAAAGGTCAAGTTCAAATGTGCATGCAACCCCAACAATACCACCTCTCTGAAATGGGCGGCGTATAGGTGCGCTATAACGTGGAACAATAGTCTAACTATCTTCCGAACTATAGACGCGAACGATGACGGAAATTCGTTAGCTGAAAAATATTTGAAATTTAGAATTTTGGATGCCTATATTTTAACCTTAGTAAAATAAGTATGGGTTATCTGCTCCTAATGCAATAAGTCTCATATTTTTTGGGCAAGTTACTTATTTAACCCTAAATTATAAAACCAGAAGTTGCATTGCTTAAAGTAAAAATATTTAATTTTCATAATTAACATTACACTTGTGAACTACCCAATGCATTTAAATAAAAAGATGCCCAATTTAAATATAAATAAAATACATAACGGACAAATTTGGGGTAACATCGAACAGCAACAATAAAATAACAATAATTCAATGCAACAAACGTTTGTGTTACTACCATACTTTCTCTTTTTTTTTGTATTGGTTCTATTCTACAATTATGAAAACTTACAGAATCTTAATATTTTATAACCTTATTAAGGAGATAAGTACATTCGTTTGTAATGTTTATTATTTTGGGGTATATAAGTGCTTGTACTAGCAACATGCACAAAAAACTATCAGACTTGGAAGTTTATGATCACCCACTCTTGCTCAGCTATGACTTAATACTTTTAATGAATATTTCTATTTATTGACATGGAATCTTTATTTACGTTAGTACTACTTTAAAATAATATTATTTACTTACCATATTTAGTAGGAAAGATACTTTCATCACTAATAGTTTTTTGTATAAATGTCATGACGTAGTCTATGTACTGAGGTGCGGCTACTTTAGTTTTTTTACCTTTTTCGTCGAACCATAGGTAAGTTCTGAAAGGACAAAAACACATTTTCTAATTAAGCAGGGGTATATTTAAGTTAATTTTATTTCACGAACCTTTGGCCTGGTCCAGTCATATCAGGACAACTTGTATTTGTGCAAAATTCGCTTATTGTCCCATAAACTAAATTCACATGGTCAAATAGAGCCATTGCTGTAATATTTAATTACAACAAATATTAACAAAACCCTGATTTTTTTAAGAATTATTAAATTCCTAATAAAAATCTTCAAATTGGGAATTATACATGCTTGAATTTTCATTAAGTCAAAGTAAGCAGTCATTTGCAAAATTTTGGTTCATTTTGGAAGTTATGGTAACAACAACGTTTAAGGAATTCTTTAACGATAGTTTTTTTTAATCATTTTACGAACATTTGATCGACTTACTATGTGATGCAAGCCATTCATTGTAATCTAAACCAGCTGGTAATTCTACTAATGTTTTCATGTCCATATCGGGCAATTTTCTTTCTAAAACAGCTGCTTCTAAGTATAATTTTGAGTCGGTTGACGTGCCAGTTTCGGTGCCTTCCCTTTCTTTGCGTCTTGCCTTCCTGTTAAAAGAAAAAAAGAAATTATTCATATGAAGCAATTTTTAAATTGGAAAAATAAAACAAAAACCTGAACCTGCAAAAACAAGTAATAGTTTGCTCGACATCCACAGGTAGAGCCCTCGCTAAACTATCATCAGTTTTAATTTTCCCTATGGCTCTTCCAAACCACATTTCTGTTTACTTACTACACAAATTTTTCGTAACGACATTCATTCTATTACAGAAAACAACCAGTAACAAGATTAAATAATTAAATTTCCTTGTGACGAGAAGCCTTATAATTGTGTGGGTAAATCAAGTAAGTAATAAGATTTAACGCACTTTAAACGTTTAATACAGATATAATACTCTTCAGATAGATACGTTTAAAACAATTTTAAAAGATACCTGTCATGGAGTAAACGAACAAGGTACTAAAATTCTTATATTTGTTTTTAACATAGTATTTAATGGTTGCAAGTTTAGGACAAGTTAAATCAAGCCGTTTTTTTTCTCGGAAACTTCCCATTCTTTCAATATGTTAAGAAAATACTGCAAAAACTACAGTTCTTAAGAAGTATAAAATATTATTCGTACACTATTTAATATTTACCTGTATAAGATAAGGTAAGATTTCATTCAATGTACAATAAAATTATCGTAAGCAAAAGTTCTTTTTTGGGGACTCTTTCCTCTTTTTAAAATGTTAAATAATTCCACACCATCAGAACCGAAATAAAGTGACGTTTTTACAAAAAAATTTCACTTGTGAGTATTTATAAATCATAAATAATTTAAAAAAAAGTATATACGTATGATAAATTGTTATCTGAAAAACTGAAAGAAGTAGCAATAGTAATTTTATTGTCAGTCAATTCTACTTTGGTCGTTGTTTCTAATCTAAATTTGATTTATAAATGCAAAAGAATTTTTTTAGTTAAAAGCTGGTGATGTATATAATTAGATAATTACATTACACATTCTTACTCTGCAGATAATGTTAATTGAATATAAAGTAATCTCTATTAGTAGATCATCAGTTTTACAGTATTTCAATCTGACTATTTCATAGTTTTACAAAAAAAAAAGTAAAACATTAAAATTATTCGAGAATATATAACCATTACAAAATATTTATAATAAAAATAAATGTTTACATTAAAACTGATTTATACATTACCTATTAATACTATCATTCACGGACAAAATAACAGTCATCTCATTACCTTGAAAAAATTTTCAAACATTAAAGTTGAAGTTTCTGAATTTCAGTATTAAAAGGAAATGATATAAATAATATAACTGTCTTTGTTTACAACGTTCATTGTGAACATGGAAAATTATGTTGATATGCAATATTGTTCTATTATTATTATTATTATAATGTTTTGGGTTTACATATACAAGTGCGATTATTGTTCGACTTTGTGACCTGTTTTTTATTGTATTTTTTACTGTATAAACAATAGAAAAAGTCAAAGTCGAAAACAATTATAAAGGCTTTAAAATTTTTATTACAATAATTTTGGATGTAATAATGGGATCTACTATTTGTTTCATTTTAAATTAGTAAATTTGAACATGTAAAAAATGCAGTGTATTAACTATTTACATATCTAAAGCAATATAGTAAAAATATATATAAATGATAAAAATAACACTTGGTAAGTTTTACAGAATTCTGTGAAACTTATAGTGTTATTTATATTTAAGGAACGTTTCACCAAGCACCTTGCAAAACATTCTTATCAATTATTAGTAAAAAATTACCTTGTATAAATATTATTATTTAACATGTATCAGTTCACACTGTTTACTAACACACCTTTAAAAGAGATAATTTAAGCAAAACATCAGATGTAGTTGTTGAATATGGAAATTTAAATAAATATTTATTGAATATGTAATGGCAGAAAAACTAGAACAAAAAGTTAAAATTTTTCATTAACCAGGATATATATTTTCTAAGACTCATTAATAATTATTAAAAACATTAAATATACACACCTAACAATGTACCTAATTTAGAAATTAAAATGTACCCTTTGAATTTATTAAATCCTCATTCCAAAGTATTTCTTATTAGAATACCTAATTTGAAATTAACATTTTTAATGCAATTTTTGATCGTAAATAAATATTTATACCTGACAATGATACTGGAAAATTAATACTCCAATAACAACCTCAGCTATCGTAATTATACAGGTAATGTAAGCAAAAAAATATATCATTATAATACTCACCCCATAAACCAGTCCACGGTATCGCGGAGATATTCAGGTAAGCGCTCCAGTTTGCCGATTTAAAAATATTTTCAGTATTAAAAAGAAGTTAAGTTGGCTCTTTAAAGCCTATTCTTTTACAAAATTGGTCTTTGAGACTCTCAGCTGATTCTCAGATTGCGTTTTGACACTTGTGTTATACAAACAGAATAAACACCTGTCATAAGCTCTTCTTCACTGGAAATCGATAATGTTGTAATGACGATCTATTAATAGTATAATTTAAAAAGTAAACAATCACATTGTGGAAGCTTTAATGGTATGTATGTCACTATTCTTAAATTTACGAATGACTTCAAGTCAACCCTTTAATTTGCAAATCATCAATCAGCAACCAACCACAATAAACATCGTAACCACAAAACTATAAAATCTTACCAACTCTATGGCTAAATTAGGGGAAAAATATTACCAACGTACATTAGGAAGTTGAGAATACCATAATAAACCTACTATTTATAGTAAATGTCAAGATTAATTACTTTAATTCATGAATATTAATTTTTTTAGGTCAAAAAAGTATTAATGAAAATTACTGAATCATTATTTTGAAAATATCAACGTCTAGGTAATTTAATCTTATACGATTTAAGTTTGGCTACATTGAAGCGTCATGAGAAATGTCAGATTTGTAAAATATCAATATTCAATATAAGCTCAAAACTAAAGTGCATATTACGGTAACAATTTTAAATTAAATGTTTTTGTTCCTGTATGTTTATGTTTTAACATGGGTAAGCAAATATCGGCATAGCTTCTATTCAATGCTTAAGCAATTAATTACGTCGCTTTTATATGAAATAGCTTTTATTAAAATGACTAATCTTGTTTTTGTAGAGGTGTTAGATACTTTAGATTTATCAAATAAAAAACTGAAAAAACTCAGTAAACTATCCACTAGCGAAGCACAAGTTAGAACGTTAATTCTCGATAACAATGAACTTCAAAGGTTGGATAATATAGACTCTTTTACAAAAGTCCAAAATGTATGCCCTAAACACAAAATATAAATTTAGTTGTTTTACACATTCTTTGCAGTTATCAGCTGTTAAAAACCAGTTACTGCGTATGTATGGAGTTTGTCGTTTGCATTGCTTACACACTTTAAATTTAGCTCACAATGGAATTCTTACAATTGAAGGTCTTAAAGAGTTGGTTAATTTAAAACATCTCTGCTTGGCAGGAAACAGCATTAAGGTAAAAAGACTACACTGAATTGCAATATTTACTAATAATTTTTCTAAAATAGAAATGGAAGTTGCATAAAAAATTAAATTGATTAAATAAATCAAGTTATATTGGAAAATATATATATTTAGAATACGTTAATTTTTACAATTTACACTTTATAAAATGTAGTTCAAAGCAATATAGGACTGTTTTTTCCATCTTTGTAACTTGCTAATGATACTTTTTATTTTTAGACAATAGAACATTTAAATACGAATGTAAACTTAGAGCATCTTGATCTCTCTGTAAATAGTATTAGTCATGTGTCAGACCTTTCCTTCTTAAAAAATCTAAAGGTAACAATGGAAATAGCTAATTTATTTGTTTCTAACACAGTTAGATTTCAGGAATTACTTCTGCATGGGAATAAAATAGGTCATTTACACCAGTGTGATCGCTTCCTTCCAACTAGTTTAGTAACATTAACATTAGCTTCAAATAACATTGAGGATCTTAATGAAATATCTCATCTTTCACATTTAACGAATTTAACATCCATCTCCATTTCCAATAATCCCTGTGTCAATTTTGTGGGTAGCAACATGTATCCTTAAATTGTTTTAAAAAATTGGGAAGATAGTTTTGATTACTAAAAAAAGTATTTTAATCAACAAAAAAGTAATAATTTTATATTATACATGGGTTATTCAAGTTTGATCTCAAGATGTTTTAAAAAAAATAAAAAAAATTAAGCTAAAAATTTAACTATCTGAATTTTCAAAAATTCTTTGTCAAACAGAAATAATTTCATTGACAAGTTTAAGGAATTTTAAGCTAAAAGCTTGGTTTAATAAGTTTTTAAAAATGCTCTATTGTACTGAAGTAATTTCATTAATGAGTCAGGCGAATTTCATTATTTTTAATAAAATGTTATATCAACAAATCAGATGTTAGATACAGTATTATCGAAAACCCACAGCACATTTTCAATTTTCTTCAAAACATGTAGTAATTATAGTAATTTTTGCAAAGCCTTTAGGCCACGGCCATCAAGCCCGGAAAATCATTCTTATAATAACGCCGGCCGTGAAAGCCTACATACATGTAGTAATTAACAACACTTGAATAACTCTGTATGTAGTTTAGTTTTTATTTCAAAAATCAAATTACTTTTATCTTTGAATTAGTATTTTCTAACTTTACTATAAGTAAGTCTTTCAAAAAAGTTTTGGTAAAACAAAAAATATGTAATTCTTGTTATTCTATATAAGCAACATTTAAAAATAATTGCTACCATGTATAAAAATCATTATTTTAAATGTGTTCCTAAATTTTAATAGAGGTTTTGACTACCGTCCATTTTTAATAAACTGGTGCATGAATGTACGTACAATTGACGGTTATGCTGTAGATGCCATCGAAAGGTAAGGGGACATCTCTGCTTTTTTATATTACCTAGCCCTGTACAGCTAAATGTTAGTATGTCTCTTTAAAGCGCTTAAATTTTTAACAAAAATGCATATTTTGCTTCATGTTTCGTTACGTAAGTTTCACTGTATAGTGAGCATGAGTTTTTCCTTCATTTGAACATGAATAAAATAAATTTTTGTTTGTAGAATTATATTTTTTAAACTTAAGGGGACTTAATTTATGTTTATAAAATAAAATTACGCTTTTCATCTTTTTTGTTATATATATATATTTTAAATATAAATTCATTCATTTGTAAATTAACTAATAAATTATTTTATGTATACCTTTATGAAAATTTTTGAAATTTAACGTTAACAATTTTTAAAAATATTTGGTTTTTCTATTTTGTTTAGTAGTTGTTTGATTTTTTTAATAAAGTCTACTTTTTTCCATTCAATAGCCTTAGAGCAGAGTGGTTATATTCTCAAGGCCGGGGTAGACATTTTAGAGTGGGAGAGCAGAAAGAATTAAGTCAGTATCTTGCAACTGTTTGTCCTTTGACAGGTGAGGCTTTAGAGACCGAAGAAGATCGCAAGCTAAAACTCATTCTTAGCAAAGCGCAACATCATCAGCAGCAACTGAGAGACCAGCACACAACCAGTAAGTTGGTTAATCACATGAATTTTTTTTTTTTTAATATAATTGTTTCTGAGGATTTTAGAAAAACATTAGCTACTTCTAAGTTGCTGATTTTTGTAAAAAGATGCAAATGTTTTTGTAGCTAGCTTAATTTAGTGGTTTTTGGCATTTTCATTATACGAATTTAGTTTTTAGTTAGTCAATTTGATTAAGGAACACTTTTAGTACAGAAAACCTTCCAACAAGCAAAATTAATAAATTGATATTTAAATTCGTACATCGAATAATAATATTCCTATTATATACTAGCTGTGCCCGCGACTTCTCCCGCGTGTAATTTAACAAAAAAAGTTACTGTTCAGTTCGCAGAGTTTACGATAACTTATTAATTCTGTATTTCGCGTATAGAAATACCTACGCTAATTTTAATGAAATTCTTCTATTTTTTGAGTCTATGTATAGATATACAGATAAATAAAATTGGAGTGTCTTTTTACTAAATGCAAATGGATATATTCACGGTACATATATCAAAATAACATTTATTTATTTATTTTTTCGTATATCTAAAATAAATTATTAATTTCTAAAGTAAAAGTATCCTAAGTTACTTCTTAGTACATTAGCTATCTGCTAGTGAAAGTCCCGTCAAAATCGGTCCAGCCGTTTCAGAGATTAGGCGGAGCAAACAGATAGACAGACAGACAAAAATGTTATTTTGGCATATGTACCGTGTATACATCCATTTGCATTTAGTAAAAAGTGGTTATTTTAATATTCCAAACAGACACTCCAATTTTATTTATCTGTATAGACTTTAATTATCGGCTTTTTAGTTTTGAGTAATGTCAATTAGGCTTTCATGTCATAAATGCAGGGTTTGAGTTACAAAGTATTTATTGTAATTTATACATATAAATAAAATTAAAGTGTATGTCTCTAATAATGAAATAACTGATTTTTTAAGCTCTTGTGGTTATTTTTGTGCTATTAGACCCAAACGATCTTTAAAAATATTTTGTCTGTCTGTCTTCGAAATGCCTGAACCGATTTCGGTGGGACTTTACAGATATAAGGAGTGATCCAGGCTACTTTTTAAATTGTTTATTGGCTCTAACAATTGTGTTATGAACAATTATAAATAGCTTTACAAGGGCAAAATTGCGGGTGAAAGCTAGTCTACAATAATTATTTTGCACAGTAGCTTTTTCTGGTGGAAGAATGATTCATTTATGGAATTAAATCATTACTGTTCATTTTTTTTTTTTTTTTTTAATTAAACTATAATTTTTTAGGTGAGAACTCTAGTCCGTCCCCTGCAACTAGAAAAAAGCTTCAGGGTATAAAAAATTCTCCAAGATTTCAAAGTAAGATTTACTTATTTATTGCCGTATTGTAAGTAGGTTGATTTTTCCTTAGATTCTAGACTGTCGAGTATTTCCAAATCTCCAGATAGGATGAGTTCAAGTTGCTATTCCACCAGTAGTAATTTGATTAATTCGCCCTTGATGTCACAGAGTTTGGATCCAACGATGTTTAATCATACCATTTCACAAAAAACTATGGGCAGTGATAGAAGTTGCCGGAGTAACGAAAAATTGAATGAAAATACAGAAAAACATTTGGATGGTAAGTTGTCTCTTCATTGTTCCTGATTGAGATTCTTACAATTAATTTCTTATTGTTCTTTGAGAGTAGTTTTCCGTCAAAAAATTCTAAGAATATATTTAAAATTTATTCTTGAAAAATTCATTTAATTATTTGTATTGCATATTAACTAAAAAAAAGTATATATTGGTCGTCATAGGACGCCTGGTAGATGTGAAATACCGACGTTGATTTTTATTGAAGGAAGTGAAGATGAAAGTAAACAATTTTTTATATTTTTGGTAATAAAACAATTAGTTTATTTTTAAATTCATTCCAATACACATAAATGAAGCCGTGAACGTGTACACGCGTAATACATGAAACGACAATATCGGCGTGTCGAGTCTTGGCGGCGGGGCGGAAGGAACCGACAAGTCACGATACTGACGGAACTAAGCGTTGCTCTGTCACGTCATATAAGAATCGGCCTTCTTCGCACAGTTTTGGCGGCTTTACGGAAAGAGCCGACGAGTCACGATGCCGGCCGTATAAAGCGTCATTCCGTGTAAGAGTGTTGTGTTGTTCCGTCTTGCCACGCTTGAACCGATTTTACTTTCTAGGTGCACCGAAAATATGGGTAACAATATAAAACAAAATTGATCTATTATTAAAACTAAATATGTGGTAAATTATATGTTAAAAATGTGTAAATGTTGCAATTGTTGAATTTTTGAAATGAGTAGAGTGGTAAATGGACTTTTTATTAATATTTTTAGAAATCACTAATACCCCTTTACAAGCTCTTACTAAATTAGTGCCGGTACCTGAATCGCTTATGAGCCCTGATTATCGACCATCCCCCTTAATTGGTCGAATAACTCAATCACCGCCCATAAATAACACGAAATCCCAGTCAAAAGCCATTCCGGTAACAAAAAGTCCTCGAGTTTCACGAGCAGCAGTTAGTAAAACAAAAGGACCGGAACTTAGGAAGGGAATACAAACGAAGAATGCCCAAAACTTAACGTATGTTATTTATATAAAATAAAAATTACTTTTATATGACGTACATAGGACACGAAAACTGTCAAAATTAGATTTTTTGTGATACAAGTTCGTTATGTTGTTTCTGTTTTCAGAAAATGTGAAACCACGTCGAACAGTAACAACAAGACACCGCCATCGTGTCTACGCAAGTCAATAAGTAGCGATGACGAATCGGAAATTTGCGCATCTAAGCTACAAACAATCCAAATGAAAGCCGAAGAAGTGAGGCGACTACAACGAAATCCGGAAGTAACGAGTAATAGTAGCAACGAGGATAAAGTCGAAAAGGCTGCCGTCAAAATTCAGAAAGTCTGGCGTGGCTATTATACTAGGAATAAAGACCAGAAAGTGATAGATATGTTAAAAGGTTTACAAGCTCAAAGAGCCCAGCAGTACATTGAGTAAGTATGAAAATAGGACTAAGTGTGAGACTTTTTTTTACATTAAATAGGAATTTACGACAAATTATGAAACGAATTTTGTGCTAGTGCGAGTGATTTTCTTATCAAATAAAAGGCAATAACTTTATGATTGAAACGTATTTGGCGTTTATGCCATAGTGCTACTACAAAAGTCTTATTTTTAATATCGTGAAAGACATATTGTTTAACAAACCTGTAGAAATAATTTAAGCATTAATTAATATAAAAAGTAGACTTATACATTATTTTAAATTGAAAATGTTACCTACAGGTTATTTACGTATAATTATATTAATTTATTTAAGCATTTATTCCTAACATGTGCTAGGCGGAAAAAATAACTCAATTTGGCAACAAATAGTAATGGCTTTTTTGCTTTTTCTAAGTTTCATTGGGTTGGTCCTCCGACCATTACGTTATCGAAAAATTCAAAAATTTTTAGCGTCAACTCGTTTTATTGCCTTAAAATAAGTTAAAAATAAGTACCATCCATGTTTTTATGCAATAAGTCCGTAAATTCTATCTAATGTAATGTGTAATTTATTTATTTATAATTAATTTCGAATCCTATTATTTTTTCATTAAGTACGCAACAGCTATGGATTGTTATATTTTTCTTAGTTATCTAAATTTATTATCTTCGATGTGTCAGTGAATCATTTATATTGGATCCAGAAATATGTCTTTCTTTATTTTAGAATAATTTGCCATAATTTGGGTGCCACGAAAAACGTAATATGTAAATACGTAAAAGATATTTTTTGTAGAGAATTTAGATCTCTTTAATTTATTATACAGTAAACCTTGTTATTCGATCAAGATAAAACAAATAATTGCGAGAACATTTTTTTTAACTCTGCAACAACTTTTTTTTTTAGATTTTTTTCAGGGCAATCTGGTGAAGTGTTTAGAAAAAGTCTGATAGTATTATTCACTATTCATAATACCTGCCCTTTGATTTAAATGTTAATAACATTGTAAAATCAAAAAACGCGATAGTAAAGAAGTTTTCCGTCGTGTGTTGCAAAACTAGCATCGAATATTTTTTTAGTACTAAATTAACGTTTAATGTACCGATATACCCTTTTACACGTTTTATTAATACCATAATTATTAAAAAAAAGTCTCCGTTGTTTCCTGAAATAATTACTCTCTGATAATACAATTTTAAATTCGTTTTTGTTACCAGAAAACTTACTACCGACATGGAATCTACAAAAGTGGCGTTAGAAAGCGAACGTAAAATTCAAATGTTGCAAATGCAAGCGATAAATGCATTATGGAAGAAAGTATCGACACTTCAGCAATCTGACAGTGGAGACAATCATCAAACACCAGAGGCTACACTAAACAGTTCAGAAGTGGTCAGAGATCTTGCTCAAACGTGTTGTATGCTTCAATCGCAGGTAAAAATATAAGTGAAAAAATCTAAAAGTTGCAATTTTTATTTTTGAATAATGTATACTTTTCCTCTACTTATTTATAATAACGATTTATCTGGGGTATCACTTTAAATTAATAAATAGTTAACAGAAGAGCAGTAATTTGGAAAATTGTTTTTCGTTTTTGTGGGCAGATACAACAACTTCAAGGTTCGATGCAAGACATGATCAAATTTATGTCCATCCTGAGCCAGACATCGGGGATTCACCAACAAATAAAAGATGCAATTGCTACCCAAACAGAAATAAGTGCTGTACATACCCCTCAGGTGAGCCGATCTTATGTATTGTGGTAAGCTATTAAGCAGGAATTGAATTTTTGAAGCATTTTTAAATGATATTAACAAAAAATCACTAAGTAATACAGAAACTTTCCAAAAGAGCATAAGTAAATATCTGAACAAAACTGAGTATATTTTTAAGTATATTCTTTGATAATATTTGATTGTGCTTCGATTTGTATTAGGGTTTCCTATATCTATTCAAATGAGTGTACATTTTAAATAAAATAAAAAATATATATACTTATATAAATTACAGGGAGAAGCAGCAAAATACTTTCCATTTCATAAACAAAATCGACCTTCTTCACTTCCTCTTCCTGTTCACCAACGCGTTAAAAATACCATCGTATCTAACACGAATGCGGAACTGCAACAATTTGCCGGTAGTCTAGTGGAAGATGTTATAAAGGACGTGAGTGAGGCCGCTACTCAATGTGAAGAGAATGGAGAAAAAAGCAAGGACCAGGAGTTGAATGACCCAAATGACAACGGTGATAACCATTACAAGGATGCCCTAACAGAAGGTAAAAATGCGCTACACGATAATAGTACGAATGAAATCTGTGATGTCCAAAACTAGACGTTGACATATTTTTAAGTTTTTAATTATGTACTAATGTACAATAATTGATCGCTAGGTTCAAAAATATTTAATGAGAACGTCCTGCGAAAGCAACTTTATTTAAGAAGTAAAAGGAAAAATACTCGGCTCTAAATATGTATGAAGATAATTAAAACTTGTAATAAAATTAAAGTATGTTGACCGTCTTTGAAAAAGTACTTTCTAATACTCTAATAATACCTTCAGAATAGTATCATACAACGTTTTATACGGTTTTGTTTTTTTAAAACAAAACTATCATATTTTGAAATTTTATAATAATAATCGTGAAGTTTAGTCAAATATACCTACACCATATTATACTAAAATTAATTTACTACTAACGTAAGTCACATTCCAAGACTAGAAATCTGTTACTGAATGGTATTTTATAATTTTCTAATGAATTAAAATTTTTTGAACCGTGCAAATGCAGCTCCAAATTTAATCTGTTTTAATAAATTGTCATTTTCAATTAATTTAAAAAATTAACCTTAAAAATAATTAATATTGGAACTGAAAATAATTACATTTTTAATACTTTTTGAACGTTTTGTTTGAAGATCGAATTCTTTTTATATTAAAACATTCTATAATTATTACAGGCGTTTGTATCATGTTTGTTTACGTAGAATAGAAAAAAAAACGTTTTTTTACATTGTATTAAATACAAAATACCAAAATAATTTCAAAAATGCTTAATTAAACGCATTTTAAAAATATCTAATATTAACTATGTGGTACCTTAAAATATTTTAATACAAAATCTTTATTTCTAAAAACTTAATTGAATATATTTATGTTTAACATAAGAAATTGCCTTTCAGCCTTTATTTAAATCACTGCAGTTTATTTTTGTGTTAATTAAGTAAATCAGCTTCTTTAAGAATAAAAATATCATTTAGATATACGCATAAGTAGTTAACAGTAAATACCACGAAAAAGCGATCGAATATTTACGAGCAACCAGTTATTAACTATTTTGAGCTTTTATACGATAAAATTTAATATCATACTAAAGGAAGAAAAAACAGAGATCTCATAATACAGTTTTTATACCTATTTTGTATATTTATTAGAAAAGAGATAAAGTTTACTCTTTGAGGCAGAGATATAAATAAATATTTTGTTTTAAGTACTTTTCAAAAATTGACGAAATTATTAGTCATAAATTCAGACGAATCTTGTTCTAGGAAATTAATAAGTTTTCGTAACTATATATGTAGTTTAGTGCAATATTGAGGAAAAATATTTATATTAAATAAACTATAGCAACATAAGTTACTTACTGCCTTAATACAACTAATAAATAACGTTGTTTTCTGTTGATTTGACATGTATATGAAGTAGAAGTAGAAGCTTTTAATTAAGATTGCTTTAATTTTGTTTCTGTTGAATGTTTTATCATTATTTTAAAATTCTATACATAAAATAAAAGAATTAATGATACGAAATAACTAGAGAAACATTAAGTTTTTTTTTTAAAGTACGTTCAGTTTCGTTAAATTTTGTTAATGTTTAAATTGAGCTGTAAAATGAAATTATGATTACCGGTTATTTTGCAAACCACTTACTGTTATTTTACTGACATCACTTTTTATAGAAAAACGTTTTTAATTTATCTAATGTAGAATTGATGTTTTCTTTGGCTGGTGGGCCGTGGTCTATGATAGAATAGTAAACTGCCAGACGTTTCGTCACTCAGTCCATCAAAGATGTTTCCCAGTCGGAGATGAAACGTCTTGCAGATTACAATTCTACCAGCCCGGAAAAGATCGGTCCTATATCAGATGACACAGGTCGTGACGGCCTAAGTTCTATGTTTTTAATTTACGTTTGGCATGCATATTTAAATTAGATTTAAAAGAAACTTGTTTTTTATATGTGTAAAAATAATATAGTCGAATGTGTTTAAGGTATTTAAAAAAAATAATAACAGTGAATTAACAATATTAAAATTTATTAAGTTGCTATTACCTTTCTAGTTTCAGTTTCAGAAAAATTTCAAGGTACCTATTTTTGAAAATTGTTTATATTTTGATGCGGAATTAAGTTTATGAGGAATAAATCGAGATTTCGTCAATGAAATTCATAATAAACGAAAGTTTGTTTAAGAAAAAATTTTCCTTTTTACTACATCATAAGTTTTTCAATATCTCACTAAAAGCAAGTCGATATTTTATATATTTTTTAAAGTAAAGAACCAGCGCTTATATTCAGAAGTAGTTTTGTAGTTTTCTATACAATTTTTGATAAAACATGCAACAGAAAATAATAATATTTATAAGCAGATAGACAGCCACCAACCGAGCCAGCAGTTTTTTTAAATAAACGTGCAATGTTACTAATATGATAAGATGTTCTGCCTTAATCATCGCGAAATTAAAAAGTGAAAATGCTAAATGAAATGCCTTTTTGCAGCGTTGTATAAATTGCATAGTTAATAATAAGTAATAATAATGGTATTATAATTATTATTGCAGTCGTCATTTGTACATAAGTCGCAGCCATCCATTTATTTATTATATGTTATGCACACTACATACTAATATTATTTCATTTTTTAAAACCATTACACGGTCTTATTACGCATTGTTAAAATTTTACTATCAATAAAAAAAATAGTTGTAATTTGTTTTTTGATATTATTTGTAATATGTAGATAAATTAACTAAAATGCAATCTTGAAAACGAACTCTGTATGTCACAACTTATTAGATTGATTATCTGAAACACTCCCTATCAATATAAAAATAGGAGACTGGTATGAATGAATAAAAAAGAAAAAATCTACTTCTCAATATTACAATGCAATTAGAAGTATAACAATGCAAATATGTGTTTTGCAAAATTACAACAGAGCAATTTTAATGCGAGATTCTCATTAATACGGTTTGTTATTGAGGGACAATTTTTGTCTTATTTACCCTACATAAGGGATGAAGCGATTTATTTGTTTCGGAGTGGATTTTTTTTTTGTTTTTAATAAACATTCTGTTTAACGAGAGATTTTCTTCTAATCACGTAAATAACTGTGATAAATCTTTGAATTATTCCTTTTGTATTTTTATCAGTTATTTGCCCGTCATAGGAAGTGTGCAACAATCTAGGTTTATTGATTCTAAACTTATTCCCAGGCTGTTCCGCCACGGTAATCGATAGCCCCTGATGTCTAGGGACGGTTATCAGCTATTTTATGATTTATATTAATAGAAACACTTTTAATGTATAGAGAGAGTTATTTGCGATTTCGTTCTTGATGGTTCCTTATATAAACAGAAAATTATAGTAACAAATTTTTATAAAGACGACCTTCCGGGTTTGAGGGCCTCGGTCTAAAGGCCGGTTTGCTGGTTTCGTCAGCGACTGCGGCTGACATCTTCAGAGGTGTGGAGGTCGCTGAAGTAGCTTTCTGTCTCAAAGTTCTCTTCTCGGCGGCCTGCTGTCGCTTCTTAAGGGCTTTACTATCTAAACTATTTAAATAAAACATCATTTTAAGTACTGATCATAATTTGCAATAACACTTTTATTTAATTTTTTTAACCATTTCTTACAGTAACAAAAAAAGCATCTAAATATTAAAGTACTCTAATTAACAAAAATTGCTTCTTTCCCAGATTAAAATTAAATTTATATTAATTACACATCGACCTTAATTGTACGTGTTTGTTGGAGGTAGTGTATTTTCACTTTTTGAGTCATTAAAATATCTTCGGTAATAAAATAAAATAAATATAGCCTTTTAACAACATATTTAAGTTATCCTAATTATTAATTAAAATAAATTCATAATTTTATTGTAACTTTCCACAGTTCAATAAAAACGTTTACTATACTCTTCGCAAAACCGGTTTGCGTTATATATTCTTAAACATTTTAGAAAAAATCATTTTTTCTTTCAGTAGATAGTTTCTTTTTAGTTTCCTAACATTTTCGAATTCGGTAATTACTTCTTTTTCCTTAGGATACAATTTTAATAATTGTTGTAGGTCATTTAATGCTTCGTCATACTCTTTTAGACCTACTCTTGCCTGTGCTCTTCTAAACAAACCTTTCTTGTTATTTGGATTTATACTTAAAATCTACAAATAACTGTTTTTGTAAATATTTACTATTAATCTATACGTTTATTTACCTTGTCACAAGTTCTAAATGCATCCAAATGTTTTCCTTTCTTCAACTTTACAGCCGCAAAATTTAACATTGTCGTTACCTTAATCGTACGAGCGTCTTTTTCATTGAATGGTAACTGTTTCTTTTCTAAGTGCTCTATATATCTTATCGCTTTTTTATATTTCCTGTGGGCATCGTGAAAGTGCTTGTTTTTGTAGTAAAAATTTCCAGAGTTTTTAATTATATTAGCGGCTTTGATAAATTCGTCGGGTTGTTTTTCTGTTTCAATTTCCCAATCGTCGGGCCAAGGAGGAAATGTGTCTTCGGTATTGTCACGTTCGGAAACATCTAACGGCTCACCATCTTTTAGTTCTCCACAATCTTCTATTAGACATGGCTAAAATTTGCCATAAACTATTCTAAAACGCTGGAGAAGTGAAGGGTCATTTTGTACAAATAGGTCAATTGCGCAAATTTATTTATATTATTTATTCGATACAAAAGAAGTACCAAAGGTCTTTTTTATCCTTTTATTTTTACAAAGACGTAGATAATTCCAAAATATTTGATTTAAACTCTTAGGCATTGTTGAAAGATAGTAATTTGCCTTTTAAGGTTATCAAGTTCCATACCAAAAGGAACTAAAAGGAGCTTTTACTTTCCCTATTCCCGAAATTTGGAGGCCTAAATTTTTAAAATTAACTCATGCGAGAATTGTGTATATATTACGGAAAATATAAAATTATGATCTGGTGCATGTTTTCGAATAAAAATTAAAAATTTAATTGTTGTCTCTTTGTCTCATAAATTGTGGTCCAAAATAAAATCGTATCTGTTATTCGTTTTAATGCAATAGACTAAATAAATTATATGTGTTCGAATTCGCTTTACTTATAGTACGAAACCCTCGGCGCGCGAATTAAACTCATGTATGAATATTAATTTGCTATTGTTATTATTCAATATAAAGATTTAAAAACTGAAGTATGTTCGAAATAAAAAAAATCTGAAAAAGAGGGAAGTTTTTGTTGTAGAAGTCACTTGCTTTTTTTCTATCTTATTATCATCACCATTTTTTTAATTAAAATAGTCAAAATTAAATTCTTAAGTACTTAGTTATCTTTATTCCAAAGATAATATTGAATACCTCCAAGGGTACATCGTCGTTTCGTGGTACATCCACCATTTCTTTAATTACATTGAGTCCTCTGATTACTTTTCCAAAAGCTACATTTCGGCCATCCAAGTGGTGGCAAAGTTCTGTTGTAATATAAAACTGTGAACTGTTTGTGTTTGGCCCTTTATTGGCCATCCCCACAATGCCTTCCTCATTATGCTGAAAATGACATTTTTGAAACAGAGTTTATTAAATCGATACAAATAGTAAAATAAAATAAAAGTGTCTCTTGTAAAATCGAAATAGCCGCCTTTTTTAAGCTTTTTTTATTTGTGTGCTATTAAAACACAAACGAAGTGGCTGAATCGATTTTGATGGGTGTTTTACAGATATGGTTGTCAGGAGTGATCAAGCAGTGCAAAGTCACGGGGTAAAAGCTAGTTTTTAATAAACATATGGAGGAATAAAGGTATACTCATGTTATAGTTTTGGAATAGCCAGCGTGTTTTTAATATTTTACATTTTATAAATAATTGAAATTTCATTGAGTGTTCAATGAAATAAAGAAATTAATTTTTACCATTTTATTAAAGTTTTCGTCTTCAAAAATTGGTCCGTAAATACTTTCTCCTCCTGTTCCATCCATATTTATGATATCTCCACCTTGCACCATGAAACATGGAACAACTGAAACAAAACATTATCATTTACTCCTATTGTTTACATCAATCTCGTTTTCTCCTTTATTTTATTTTTATAAAAAGTAGAACTTGATACTATATTAATTACGATTTTTTTGTAGTAACATTATAAATGTACTAAAACTTCCATAGAAACTTTTTATCAAAAAATGCAAATTAAAAGTCAATATTTTGATATAATGGAATATTGAGAAATCCGTACGTCGATGCATAATTTTCATATTAATTATTGAGCAATTTTTTAAGAGGTAAAATTAAAAAAAAAACATTTTTACGTAGGATGCATAAATAAACTAAAATTGATTAACCACACCTATAGCTTATTAGTAATTTTATTTTAAAAGTAGATAAGTCATATTTAATATTTTATTGAGGAATTAAAGAAAATTATTTTTGATACGGATCGACAACATTTACCCCAATTCCGTTATTAATAATAGTAAATGGGGTAGGATTGTAAATTTTAGAAACTTCTTGTGGCATGCTAAAACTGGATGCAATTTTCCCGAACACCGTCTTTAAGATTTCAACTGGCATCCACGACTTTCGAACGTATTCGTCACTTTGAGTGTATTGTTTCTCAAAAGCAAAAGAACCACCAGAGCATCTGTGGTTGTAGGTATAATATTTTACATTTGTTTTATTTTTTGTAGTCGGTGGCATTATGATATCGTCACAAATTTTGGATATTTGTTTCTTGATAATTTCTTTATCGGAAAAAGTCGACATATTTTCTTTTGTAAAACAATACAGTTCCTCCAAAGAACTAACTTGCGTTTTTGTATAATTTTCATTTAGAGAGCACATTTTTTTTACTGATGAACAACTCGGTTCAATAATTTCAACATCTGGATTACAACTTATTTGTTCTTTTATTCTTGCCTTAACACTTGATGAAACTGTTTTATTATTATTAGTCAGCCAGTTTTCCTTAGTTATAAACTTCTGTTGTGTTATCTTAATGACATGTTCATTTAAAGGGGTATTTTTAGATTTTGATGAGCAAACTTCTTTGTTTGATCCATTTATACTTATGGGGGCAAAAATTTGTATCTTTAACGTATTTCTTTTATTTTCTTCGAACTTACAAGTTACAGATTTTGTATAGTTTAGATTTACGATTTCACATGATTTGCAAATGTTTAGTTTTGTTTCGTCACCCTCTGCCTTTACTCTGCAAACATTTTCTGTTGAAGGACTAAAAACTTGTACATCTACAAAATTTGCCCTATATTTTGGTATGTGATCTTCCTCTTCTGATTTACATTGTCTTGTTCTTGTTTCTGTAACTTCTTCTAATTTTGAAGTTGATAAATTTATTCCACATATAGATACTTTTGGCCCACATCCATCTATCTCATTTATAAAAAAATATCCCCCTTTTTCTACAAAATTTTCTTTCTCATTATTTGGTGTGCAGGGCATTGTTTTTGAATTTGGTTTGTTATTCATACTATAAATATCTTTGTTTTTGGAATTATGTAGATCCATAGAAAATGAATCCTTCATTTCTGAAGTGCAAATGTGCACTTCTGGCGGACTGAACACTTGGATTTTAAGAAGGTTCGATATGGGTTTTGTTGAATAAATATGTTTGTCATTTTTGAACCTACACTTTATATCATTTGGCGTAAATGTTTCCATTTCTAATGGTCGTCTTCTTTTTTTCGATTCTTGCGTCTTTTCTAGATGACATACACAAAATTCTTTTTCACTTTGAGAAGGTTTATTTTGATAACGTTCTAAATAATCTTTCTTTGTTGGCCAATTTACCTGCTTTTGAACAGATTGTTGATAATTGTTTGATGATAAACACCACTGCTGTGAAAATTCATGTGGGTACATTTGCTTCTTTGTGGGAAAACTCTCTTGTTCTTTGGCTAATGTATATTGTTCCTGCTTTTCATCAGATGAAAGGCCATTATGTGATATTGGGAGTTCAATAATTTGGTCTTCTGAAGACAATTCTTCAGCATAATGATTCTTAGATAAATCTGTATCTAAATTGAATGTAACACGTTGTAAAATTTGCCGATTTTTTCCACCATCATTTTCAAAAACTTTTCTGATAACACTTCTGCTTCTAATGTATTTCAATACTTTTTGATCTTGAACTTGATCGTGATTTTCTTTTAAGATTTCCTTTAGAAAATAGTTCTGCAGTCCCTAGTACCATTAGTTTACAATGAAAAAAATAAATTCAAAATGTAAGATTTATCTTACTTGAAGTATGAAATTATTATTATCGTTGTCGGTGTTGCAATCAGAATTTACTTCAACTTGATGTAAGTCAGTTTGTGTGCTACTTGTAGTTGTAGAACATTTTTGTTTTTCATCCTTCAATTTGTCTGCATTAGGTGATCTGTTTTTATTTTCTTTCCACTTACAATTAAAATTAGGCTGATTGAAATCTGTAGTCTTTTCTGATTCAGAAAACTTATGGTGTTGACAATTTCCAGGGCTGTTTATCAAATTAACCATCTCCTTAAATTTTCTTTTTACTTTTGATGGCGAATCCATTATTTCAAAATGCCACCCTACAGGTTCACAACAATTCTGGGGCAATGTTGTTATCCATGCTAAGCCAAATCGACCTTTACATTTATCTGATGAATTACAAGGACACCAAGGAGGTGTATTGCTATTTGCCATTCGAGCATGCTCAGACCACTTTTTACGTAATCTTTCAAAATTGTTTGGATCTCTAATGCTTATTAAGGAATTAACACTTTTATTCATTATTGTTGTATGTATGAGCTAGAATAACTAAAATTTTGAAAATGTTATAACATGAAAGGTTAATCACTGACACAGGAATGCTTGATTGGCTTATTAATCAGTGTTGCTAATTAGTTTATATTTAAATCTTTTATAAAAAATACTCTTTAACTTACTTCTGTGAAATTTTGTATTTTTTAAATTTAATGGTTTTCCAAACGTCCCAATACCTTTTTCACCCGTTACTAAACATCGAAAATTTTCTGCAGTTTTTGGTGCAATATTGTAGTACAGTTCAATAATTACTCTGCCAGCTACAAAACATTATTCATATTTAAAAACAGTGGTTATAAATTGCATCACAAGCAAGTCACTTATAAAACAGTATTACAAGCGTTGTTAGCACAAATTATTACCTTTTTCGTTTCCTAATTTAATATCTAAGTAAACAAACTTATTTGAGGGATTTTCATTCGCTTTTTTTATAATATCCTGTGGCATTGCATACACCCGCATATGTTAAATAACAGATATATTTTAAGTACGTTACTGCATATTAAAACAAACCATCAAAAGTGATGTGCGTTTATATTTTGTTAAAAGAGCGGATATAATTTACTGTCCGAATAACATTTAAAAACTCAATAAAAACATAACCTCTTTTAGATATACATATCAAAAAGGTTATAAACGTCATAACGGTCATAACAGAGTTTTTTTGTAGTAAATCGTTTTTAAAATAGACATCCTAAGTCTGACGTCACAGGGATGGGTAGACCCATTACCGACTCCAAACAATTTCATTTACAACGGTAAATCGACAAGGAATTTTTTATTTAGTGCTTTCGTGTTTTGTGTAATATATTAAGATCTCTCTAATCTGTGATTAAGACTTTTCATTTAGATATATTGTTGAAGGAAGGTTCTAGTTAAGAGATTTTTGTTCGTTTTTTCCCAGGTGAGTTAATTTAACAATAATTCTGCTTGACAGCTTTTTAAAATTATGTTTTTAATTATTTTGATCATTTTTAAGGTATGTAAACCACACATATATTAATTTAAAATTTATTATTGTAACTATCTAAATTTATTTTTATGTGTTTATTCAAATAGCATTTGAATATTTATAACTTATCTTGTGCATGCCATTGTATGATTTCTGCTTAAGTTTTATTACCTTCTAATAACCTTTACCTAGAAAAAAACAAAATTCTTAGGATGATGCTTGAACAGGAATATAAAAGGTATTCCAATAAATATATATTTTTATAATTATCTCACAGTGATTCAAGCAACTGTTATACCTCCCTTTTAAAAATTATTATTATTATTAGTATAGTTTTCTCACAGTAATGTAGACAATCACTGAATTTGCAAAATTTGCGTAAGGGACGCACGACCCTCTAGTTTTTTTTTAAATTTATAAAAAGAATATTTCAAAATATCTGCTATTTTCAAATTTATCAACACAAAAATTGAATGTAGTTGTCTCACACTGATGCAGAGAACTACTGAATATGCAAAATTTTCGTAGGGGGCGCACAACCCTTTAGAAATAATTCAATTTGTAGAAAGAATATTTCGGAATTTCTGCTATTTTTAAACTTATAAATAAACACAATAATTTAATATAGTTGTCTGACACTAATGTAGTCGACTATTGTGTACGCAAAGTAGTCTTTGTAATAATAAGTAATTAGTAATCTACTTTTTTATTGAAAACTTTCTCATAAAAGGTAAACTGAACAGTTGAATGGGTTGTGACGTGGCTTTTTATTAAAAAATAATTTAAGCGTTTTTCATATTTATTCTATTTTATTCTATTATCAGTGTAGAAAATGCAGATCATATTTAAGTATTTTTGTAGGTTCGAAAAGTAATTGATGTATTGTAACCTTTAATTACTTATCTGTATACAATTCGATTTACAGTGGTGTATTTTCGGTTGCATATGCGATATTATGTTTTGCCTCTTTTCATGTCGTCGACTTCGGTAATATTCGGTTTGCAGATAATCTCGTTACCAGCTGATTTAGTGGTCTTATGCAATTTTGTAAAAATATCTTGTTTTATTTAATTATCGCGTTAATTAGATTTATTGAATTTTTAATCCATTGCAGAATTTCTTTTCGTTTATTGTGACATTTTATCTACACTTTATGA
The DNA here is from genome assembly GCA_963921985.1 of Agrilus biguttatus. NCBI lineage: Eukaryota > Metazoa > Arthropoda > Insecta > Coleoptera > Buprestidae > Agrilus > Agrilus biguttatus. The sequence goes on from OY998119.1 coordinate 30,851,643, forward strand.
GACAATTTTGAAAAATGTGATAAGACATACTAAATTTACATCGCAATGGGTAACAATATGACAGTTTTATATGTGGTATGTATTTTTTAATCCGGTGTTAAGTTATTTTTACGATTCCCACATATTAAATAAGTAAACAGTGTAGAATTCACCTCGCCACATTACAGAATCCAGGAAATGTTTGAAAACTTGAATTTTATAATCTATAAATTTATTAACAATCAGATCAGTACAAAGAAATTGTTCGTATAAAAAATTCAATATTATAATTTTATTAACATCATAAATATTTCTCTTTTTAAAAATATAAATATAAATATAAATATGGATTCAACAGAAAAAACTACTCCGAAGGCTAATACCCCTACCGGCATTGAATTACATTGTTGATTCCGATGGATTCTTAGACGAAGATATAACATATCCAAAAAAGAAGGAATCAAAATCCTTATTCGTCTAAATATTAAGATCAAAGATCTCAAATTTTGAACGCGGCCTACCAAGTGGGCACAACGAACTAAAAGCCATATCCCACGACCGGTTTCGACCTATCGGGTCTCATCAGGTGGGCGCTGGCAGAAATGCCTTTATAGGCTATAATTATAATTTAAACCGATTTTAATATTTAGACGAATAAGGATTTTAAGTCCTTCTTTTTTTGATATGTTATATCTTCGTCTAAGAATCCATCGGAATTAACAGTGTAATTCAATGCCGGTAGGGGTATTAGCCCTCGGAGTAGTTGTTTCTGTTGAATCCATATTTATATTTATATTTTTATATTTGTAATATAGCCTGTAAAGGCATTTCTGCCAGCGCCCACCTGATGAGACCCGATATGTCGATACCGGTCGTGGGATATGGCTTTTAGTTCGTTGTTCCTACTTGGTAGGCCGCGTTCAAAATTTGAGATCTTTGATCTTAATATTTAGACGAATAAGGATTTTAATTCCTTCTTTTTTGGATATATTTCTCTTTTTATTTTTTCTTTCTACATAATTGTTACATTTAGCTTTCATTTGTTATTTTCTATTCACAGATATACTCAAGAATACAGATCGTTTCCGTATCAACATTCGCTCCTTACGCACGAAACAACATTACTGAAAATATTTAAACACAAATACGAAAGTGTTATAAAAGGACAAAACTAAAAAGATATGCTTGAACAGGAATACAAAAGGTAAGCAAATAAATAAATTTCCTTATGATTAGCTAACAGTGGTGCAAGGAACTATTATACCTTTACCTCGCTTAGAATATATGTTGCTATAGTGGTTAAATTTTACTGAATCTTCGCTAGTTCAAACCTATAAACACAAACATTTAATTTAGTTGTCTGACACTGATGTAAACAACTATTGCATATGCGGAATTTGCGTAAGGGGCGCACAACCCTCTTTAGAAATTATTTAATTTGTAAAAAGAATACTTCGGAATTTCGGCCATTTTCAAACTTATAAACACAAAAATTTAATATAGTCGCCTGACACTGATGTAGACAACTTTAGTTTACGCAAAACTTGTATAAGAGGCGTACAACCCTCTTCAGTAATTATTCAATTTGTAAAAAGAATACTTCCGAAATTCGGTCATTTTTAAACTTAAACACCCACAAATTTAATATAGTTGTCTGACACTGATGTAGACAACTTTTGTTTATGCAAAACATGTATAAGGGGCGAACAACCCTCTTTAGAAATTATTCAATTTGTAAAAAGAATACTTCGAAATTTCTGCAATTTTGAAACTTATAAACACAATAATTTAATATAGTTGTCTGACACTGATGTAGACAACTATTGCGTATGCGAAATTTGCGTAAGGTGCTCACAACCCTCTTTAGAAATTATTCAATTTGTAAAAAAGAAATCTCGAAATTTCTTCCAATTGGAAACTTATAGATACAAAACTTCAATTTAATTGTCTGACACTGTTGTAGATAATTATTGCGTATGTGAAATATGCGTAAGCGCTACGCAACCCTGTTTAGAAGTTATTCAAATTGTAAAAATGTCGCAGAATCTTTGCTATTTTAAAATTACTTATCCATATGCAATTCGATTTACAGTGTTGTATTTTCGGTTGCATATTCAATTGTTGTGCTTCGTATACTTTCTTTTCGTCAACTTTGGTAATATTCGGCTTTCACATAAATTCGTAATTTAGTTACCAGTTGTGTTTATGGTCTTTTTGTAAAAATGTCTTATTTTATTTAATAATCGCGTTAATTAAGTTTATTAAATTTTATCACAGTATTTTTCTTAAACCAGTTTTTGCAATAACCAACGACGATGTAGGAAAAGAAATTTGAAGAATGATATTATGTTGAACTCATCAAATGACATATTACTTCCTGCCAGCTGGCTTTTTTGTTCATCCGTTGCAGTATTTCTCTTCGTTTTATCGGGTTCGTAGAGTAGCGGCAAATAAAAATTAATTTTGAGCAAACAAAATAAAGTTGCGGTAGTCTTTCGATAATTTATTTATCTATGTACTTAAACTGGTCGCATCGGAAGTCTGTTACCAAGTAACAACTTATGTCTAAATTTCTGTACACCAAGTTATAATTAACCCCTGGGCATCTCTTTCCCACCGGTATAAGACGACCAAAAAGAACCGGATGAATGTAATAAAAATTGAAAAGTTAAGTCTGCTAACGCATTTTGCTAAAAACTATTTATTACCCTTCAGCCGCTTCGCTACCCTTGGAAGTGCAGGTAGTCGAAGATTTTGGAAGTTTTGTGATAAATTCGGCGGGAAAAGACGCAGCAGGTTAAATGTTCTATTTACAAATTATACAAACTAAATATTTGACTCGAGGGTATGTAGCATAGCCGCTACATTTTGTTGTGTCATTTTATCTATACTTTTCATAAGAAAATTTTGAAGAAAGTGATAGTACGTACTAAATTTACATCGCAATAGGTAACGATATGACAGTTTTATATGTGGTATGTATTCTTTTATTCCAGTATTATGTTATTTTTACAATTCCCACAAATTAAGTAACTGACCAGTTCAGAATTCGTTTCGCTATATTACAGAATCCAGGAAAAGTTTGAAAACTTGAAATTTAATAATTTAGAAATTTATTAGCAATCAGTTCAGGATATTAATGCCTTCTTTTTTTAATATAAAAAATTCAATATTATAATTTTATTAACAAGATAAATACTTCTCCGTTTATTTATTTTTTCATTCTATGTACTTAATTATTACTTTTAGCTATCATTTGTTATTTTGTCTTCTCAGATACACTCATGAATACATATCTCCTTACTCTTGAATCATAACAATAATTTTAATAATTTTCGTTATAATTAGCTAAGAGTGATACTGTAGTAAATGAAACATTTTATTTATAAAATCAGGATTTAACAATTGCAGTAAAACAGCTGCTTCTAAACATATTTTTAATATTACATTGATATGAAAATACACGACATTGTCTCTTTGGCGGCTTTAAAACACCACCCTGCTTATCTGCTATATTAGACTAAACAAATGTATCGTATCACACGCGAATTAACGTCATTTTTTATTATACTTTTTCGCATTCGCGAGGCGAACGACCCTCGCAGGGCCGTACCGTTATATTTTCCACATAATCCTCGGGTCCCGAAGTACGGAGTACTTTATTATCAGTTAATTCTAAGGGATAGTTAGTCTGATTGATCGTTTCAATAGTTTTCCATTCGGAAGTCTGATCTCGCAGGCACGCACTTTGCCGTCCCGCCCGTGGTAAATGTTTGTTACCCGAACCATTCTCCATAACGATCGCGGAACGCTTTGCTCATGTAATAAGACAATATTTCCAGTTTCAAATGAAGTAGATTTTTTCGGATCGGAATGATGAGCCGTTCTTAACTGCTATAAATCTTCCGTGGGCCACCTTCTCCAAAATTTACTTAAATTTATCTCGCGATTTCCATTTTTGTAAAAGGTCGTTGCGCTTAATTGTAGAGTCGCGAATATCTTTTGTTATGTTGGATACAGCCTCACCAATCAAAAACTTTTCAGGCGTTAAGATCGATATGTTATTTGGATCGTAGTCCATATACGTCAATGGTCTAGAGCAGTGATTCTCAACCACTGTGCCGCGGCACTTTTGTGTGCCGCCAAATTTCAAAAGTGTGCCGCCAAATTTTGTAAATATATAATAATGTTAATATTATTAAATTATATCATGTTGGCAACATTTTAAAAGTGTGCCGCCAAATTTTGAAATCGTTAAATATGTGCCGCAACAAAAAAAAGGTTGAGAATCACTGGTCTAGAGTTTACGATCGCCTCTACCTCGATAAGGATTGTTTGTAGTTCATCGAACCCACGTACAGCTTTTCCAAATTATCTTTTTAATTAAATTTAAAATTAAACTAAGGTAGGTTGTTAACATTAGCTTTAAGAGACTTCAAAATCCAATGCTTATTAATGTGATAGTTTTGACAAACGTATAAAAACGTTGCTGGTTTTAAGTTGTCCCACAGATAGCCATGTTTACGGTAAATTAAGAATTCTTAATTTTTATTACTATAAATAGTAATAAAAATTCAATTTTGTCTATTCCTTCAATGGTTTTATTGAACACTGTTAATAAATTTTTTAAAACCTTATCCACTGAATAATAGAATCGTCGAGTAGATGTAGTAAGTAATCTTATTACCAAGAATGCCTTGAACTTGAAAGGTAGAGTAATACAGTGAAATATACACTATAACCTTATAACATTTAATATTTAATTAAAAAAAAATTCATTTTTATTCCAAGCAAAGCGCAATAACAAGGAAGTAAAACTGAAAAATACACGCGCAAAATAACTTAAACGTTAATATTTCGGGTATTTCCTTAATTTGTTGCGGACTTCCACAACATGTCGCAAGTGTCACTGATATGTACAGTCACGGAAAAAAGTATCCAGAAGGTAACAACTAAAGAACACAAACGCCGTATTTGTTGTGTGTCTGAGAAGTATCTATTTTAAAAAATTGACGATCCTTTAGTTGTTACTTTCCGGATACTTTTTTCCGTGACTGTACATATTTTTCCTTTTCTAGGAAAGGACACAAACGCTGTATTTGTTGTGTGTCTGAGAAGTATCTATATATGAAAATTGACGATCCTTTATTTGTTACTTTCCGGATACTTTTTCCGTGACTGTACATAGAAGTACATTAGAGTGTTCTTGTTAAACGTATTGTTAGTCATAAACTTTGTAATTCTGTGTTCGAAAATAAAGACTGTTTTTAAAAATCCGTTCCAATAAAATATTTTTTAACTATACACTTAAAGGTTGTATATTTGTAAACACACCCACAAGCCGAGGAATGTGTATTATATACAAAGTTCAACACGACACGGTGGTCTTGCATCGAGAACATACTGTATTCATATATACCTAAAAACTTCAATTAATTTGTTATGACATATTTACAGCATAGGGCATTTTTAAATTAGCTTGCATAGTTTTTGAAAGATTACCTATTCTTTGCCGACTATTGAAACAAGCTATATCGAAAGATGTGTTTATGGTAATTTTTAACGATTTTGTTTATTACGATATCGTACGATCTCGTTTTAGGTATTTTTTGGGACAATGATTACCTACATAAATTTTTTTATTTTGACTGTTATACGTAATGCACGTTAAAATAAGAAAAAAGGGTGGCCTAATAGTACATGGACGGAAGATTGTGTCTTTATTATTGATTTTACGAAAATATGATTTGAATAAAAGTTTCATCAAATGAACTCGTTCATATTTTAAAATTATTTTCGATTATACAGGGTGTTCCGTTTCGCCTGGGTACTACCTTACTTGATTTTTTTAAAAGGAACACCCTATATATTATTGCATTTTGAATTTTTCGTTGAAAATAAAGGTCACTTTGATGACTAGATTTTGGGTCGAAGTTGCACCGTTTCGGAGTTATTTAGTATTAAAGAAAAAAAAACTGTTTGCAGCGTCTTAGAAAAACCATCATATCTCCGAAACGAAACAACATAGAAGGATCCAGGTTTCACCATTGTGTTTAACAAGGAATTACCTATCGTCTGATACTAAATTTAACTCATTTAGTCTTTTCGAAAATGAAACAGACAATTTTTAATTTTTTAAATTTGAAACATCAATAATTTAATTATTTAAGTGGAATAGTATATTTTATTTCACGTTATCAAATCAACAATTCAATTCCTTTTCGATTTTATTAATACATGTTAGGGTCTATCTTTAACAATTTCTGAAATAAATGGATTTTTATTTCTGGCCGTTTTTCGTTTATTTTTATTTTCGTCCAAACGTTTTTTGTAATCCGTATCGCACATTATCGTACAATGTTTACCTTTACAATTTTGATAAATTAACTTATTGCTTTTGCAATCGCGAGCTCTATCGTTCTGTTTAGTATACTTGTAACATCTCGAATTTCGTTTCAAAATGTCTCGCTTTTGCTCAATTGTCAATGTTTTATTGCGACAGTTAAATGTATTATGCGTATTGGAGTTGCAAAATACGCATTTATTATCCCTAACTCTCGTGAAAAGTCCTTAGACCGTCCGCGGATAGTTTGCTATATATTTTTTTTTTTATAAATTTCAAAAGTTGCTCAATTTGTTTCTCACATTTTGTTATACTCGAATATGTATTTTCTTGACTGTTGCATTCAACAGTCCCCAATCATCTCAGCTTGACCACGACTTCAGACACAAATCATAAACATTCCTCAGTAATTCGACGATGTTATGAGCGAGCCTAACTCCTACTTTCCATGTATATAATTTTTACTAAACATTTAAACGCTCCATAGATTTCAATCTTCTTTAATATAAATAACCCTTTTTAATGGAATACTTCTATCATTTTGGCACTGTTATTCTGAATTCATTTCTTTCAAACTATCGTCCAGTTCTTTACTTCATCGTCAGTATTTTAACGTACATTATCATGTTGGCACTGTGTTATCTGCAAAGGACGTGTGGGTTATCATAACATCTGTCTCGCTTGTATCGTTATTCCAATACACATGTGGGTTATTCTATCTTGTAAAATTTAACATCGGAATATTTAATAAAATATTATGTTCTAGACAAATAAAATTTACCGATTATACTTTTAGATTAAAAAATCTTTTTGCATTCAGTAAAAGTATAAAGGGAGTGTTAGTAGTTAATTATTTTTAATTTTTGTTTTTATATTAAAAAATATATATACAGGGTGATTCATAAAGGAGTGCATATAAGGCAGATTCCAAAACAAAATTATTTAAATATACATGGTTCACATCAGGAATGTATTGTTGCCGAAGCAGTAATAGTTGTTTAATCTAAACAAATAAGCACTAATTATAAACAGGAGCACTAATTAATGATTCAAATTAATGAAAAACTCGAACATCAATAATCAATATTCCTCTAAGTCGAACTGTAGATGTTTATTGTTTACTAACTGCTAATTTTCATGTCTCCGTCTTCAAAAATGACGACATGTAAAATTTCAAATGCTATTTCATCCCTTTGTGATTTACTTTGAGAAAACAACACAACAGGTTTAATTAACTTGTAATAGTGCCTAAATACGAATTTTTGTGTCCCTAACTACAGACGACTCGAATTTGCATACAATAGTTTCACAGCCATTTAATATGTTACAGGGGTGAAATACATTTTTTTTTCTTACTGGATCTATATGTTACAAACTGAATTTGTTATCCAAATTTTATGTTTCTAGCTAGCTTTAATAGTTTCGGTCCTATGTTATTGAATCAGTCAGATGTGTAGGTTAACTCTAAACTCCAATTTTAACCCCTCTCGATGTTGATGCCCTATAAACTCAAAAACAAATATAAGAATATAAATATAAATATGGATTCAACAAAAACAACTACTCCGAGGGCTAATACCCCTACCGGCATTGAATTACAATGTTGATTCCGATGTATTATTAGACGAAGATATAACATATCCAAAAAAGAAGGAATTAAAATCCTTATTTAAAATTTAGACGAATAAGGATTTTAATTCCTTCTTTTTTGGATATCAAAAACATAATTTTATTCGTTTAAAATCAATACCATCTAACAACTATCAACCCGCACTTGACTATATTAAGGGATTTAATTTTGCGAATTTCTTCCTTTCCGCTGTTGTATACGCAATCTCTGTACAAAATTTTATGTTGCATCACAAAATAAATTAAAAATATGTCTATTTTAAATTAGTTCTTGAAATTATATATATTGTTACGTCCAGACACTCAGGATAGATTCAAAAATCCTGGATGGTCGTCGAAGAAGACGTTGTTGTTATCACAGTACGTTATAACTGCGCGTTTCACTTAATTATTACAGGAAAACAGTCACTTTAGCACCAGGAACGTTGCCTTTAAATGCAAAGTTAGGGAAATCCAGAATAATGAAACGATTTAAAGTTCTTAGTTCGCTTTATTTCGGACACCACTTAATTACTCGCCTAATAGTATACCAAAGAAACTATAACGAACTTTTAAACTTTTATTACGAAAGGTCAAGAAAGTACACGAAGTATAGTGACTTACTAACTAACTTAAAATTAGGACAGCGCGTTATTATATGTCACCCGTATTCGAAAGTAAACATAATTACTAATTAGATACATTACAATACAAATATACTTTTAGATTATTTGTTGTTAATTAGATAATTTAAAAAAAAATTAGGGAGGAATTCTTTTTTTCATAATTTAAAAGCACGCCTTTGTCGCATCCTTAAACAATTTTTATTTTAGAGTGTGAATGAAACTGGAAAAACAAAAATTCATTATCTTCTCTATCTTTCTATTCATGTTGTCACTATCTATCTCACTCTTGTACATGCACGAAGCAAAACATATAATTTCAAAGTTATGAAACGAAACTGAAACCAGATACGCGATTGGTTGAATTATGAAATATTTTTTATCCACTTTCGATACATTCGGATGTTCCCCATCGCTTTATTTGAAAAAAATCTAGAATTATTAAAAAAATTTCATTGTCATCCGTTTTTCGAAAATCGAACAAAAAAATTTTGGCGCGGCGTTTTGGCATGGTTAGGAATTGTATTCTGGAAAGTCGAATGGGTCGTTATCTGCAGCAATGTCTGCTCTACGCCGGTTAATCGTATTTTAATTGTAGCTTTAAATTAAGGAGTTACGGCCCTGAAAATTGTCATCCGCTTTTTCGAAAATCGAACAAAATTCAAATCTTCGCGCATCTTTTTGGCATGGTTAGGAATTTTATTCTGGAAATTCGAATAGGTAGTTATCTGCAGCAATGTCTGCTCTTTGCGCCGGTTGAATCGGATTTTAATTGTAGCTTTAAATCAAGGAGTTACGGCCCTGAAAATTGTCATCCGTTTTTCGAAAATCGAACAAAATTCAAATTTTCATGCGGCGTTTTGGATGGTTAGGAATTTTATTCTGGAAATTCGAATAGGTCGTTAAATGTACCAATGTCTGATCTTTGCGTTGGTTTAATCAGATTTTAATTCGAGCTTTAAATTAAGGAGTTACGGCCCTGATAATTGTCATCCGTTTTTCGAAAATCAATCAAAATTCAAATTTTCGAGCGGCGTTTTGGCATGGTTAGGAATTTTATTCTGGAAATTCGAATAGGTCGTTATCTGCTGCAATGTCTGCCCTTTGTGCTGGTTTAATCATATTTTAATTACGACTTTAAATTGAGGAGGTACGGTCCTGTAAATTGTCATCCGTTTTTCGAAAATCGAACAAAATTCAAATTTTCATGCGGCGTTTTGGATGGTTAGGAATTTTATTCTGGAAATTCGAATAGGTCGTTAAATGTACCAATGTCTGATCTTTGCGTTGGTTTAATCAGATTTTAATTCGAGCTTTAAATTAAGGAGTTACGGCCCTGATAATTGTCATCCGTTTTTCGAAAATCAATCAAAATTCAAATTTTCGAGCGGCGTTTTGGCATGGTTAGGAATTTTATTCTGGAAATTCGAATAGGTCGTTATCTGCTGCAATGTCTGCTCTTTGTGCTGGTTTAATCATATTTTAATTATGACTTTAAATTGAGGAGGTACGGTCCTGTAAATTGTCATCCGTTTTTCGAAAATTGAACAAAATTCAAATTTTCGCGCGGCTTTTTGGCATAGTTAGGAATTGTATTCTGGAAAGTCGAATGGGTCGTTATCTGCAGCAATGTCTTATCTTTGCGCTGGTTTAATCAGATTTTAATTCTAGGAAAGGACACAAACGCCGTATTTATTGTGAATCTGAGAAGTATCTGTATTAAAAAATTGACGATTCATTAGTTGTTACTTGCCGGATACTTTTTTCCGGGACTGTACATGTTTCTCCTTTTCTAGGAAAGGACGCTAACGCCGTGTTTGTTGTGTGTCTGAGAAGTATCTATATTAAAAAATAGAAAATCCTTTTCCGTCACTGTACATGTTTTTCCTTTTCTAGTAATTGTTATCGTTTTAAAATAACAAGATAAATTGCTTTTATAGAAATAAAATAAATAGTGTTCTGAAAGAAAGAATGTTTGTACTTTGTACACTGTAAATATTTATTATAAAATATTATTTTATCATACAAATCAAGAAAGGGGATAATTTATGTAACTACACAGCGTAGATGCCATAAGGAAGAGTTGACCGATGCTGTTGGGAGAATCGAATGATCTTCAGAATCGAATACTTTGCATTCCAATACAAAGTTAAAAATCATTTAGATTTTAAGATCGAGACTAGCGATTGGGGTCATTGGGCTCTGTGTTAGAAAATACTAATTTTATTCATCTAATCTCTCGTCCTGTTAAAAACACACTGCCTTCTCTTTTTTTCAATTAATCTCTACACCTTATTCATCATACAATGTATAAGAAAAATGCCAGACTATAAACAATAAAGAATATTTTGTAGGAGCGACAATATCGAGCGTATAATATCAACATTGATACAGGACTATAATATATATGCGATAGCCTTGAACGTTTTCCGGAAAAATTTTCGGCCGACTAGTCTAAATTAACTAACTGCCAATTTTCATGTCTCCGTCTTAAAAATGACGACATGTAAAATTTCAAATGCTATTTCATCCCTTTGTGATTCACTTTGAGAAAACAACACAACAGGTTTAATTAACTTGTAATAGTGTCTAAATACGAATTTTTGTGTCCCTAACTACAGACGACTCGAATTTGCATACAATAATTTCACAGCCATTTAATATGTTACAGGGGTGAAATACATTTTTTTTTCTTACTGGATCTATATGTTACAAACTGAATTTGTTGTCCAAATATTATGTTTCTAGCTAGCTTTAATAGTTTCAGTCCTATGTTATTGAATCAGTCAGATGTGTAGGTTAACTCTAAACCCCCATTTTAACCCCTTTCGATGTTGATGCCCTATAAACTCAAAAACATAAATATAAGAATATAAATATAAATATGGATTCAACAAAAACAACTACTCCGAGGGCTAATACCAGTACCGGCATTGAATTACAATGTTGATTCCGATGTATTATTAGACGAAAATATAACATATCCAAAAAAGAAGGAATTAAAATCCTTATTTAAAATTTAGACGAATAAGGATTTTAATTCCTTCTTTTTTGGATATCAAAAACATAATTTTATTCGTTTAAAATCAATACCATCTAACGACTATCAACCCGCACTTGACTATATTAAGGGATTTAATTTTGCGAATTTCTTCCATTTCCGTTGTTGTATACGCAATCTCTGTACAAAATTTTATGTTGCATCACAAAATAAATTAAAAATGTATGTATTTTAAATTAGTTATATATATATATATATATATATATAATAGTTTGAGATTATTTGTTGTTAGGTAGATAATTGAAAAAAATTAGGGAGGATTTTTTTTATAATTTAAAAGCACGGTTTTGTCGCATTCTTAAATAATTTATAGTTTAGAATGTAGATGAAATTAAAAAACAAAAATGTTTTCTCTTCTTCGTCTCTAATGCTCTCTGTTTATGTTGTAACTATCTCTGTCGCTCTTGTATTCGATAATTTTTGGAGTTGTGATCAGGCGATGGAACTTGCACGAAGCAAAACATATATAATTTCAATGTTATAAAAACGAGACTGAAACCAGCCACGCGATTGGTTGAACTACGAAACATCTGTCGCGAACCGTCTGCGTAGCGTTTTATACGTCATCGCTGCTTCGTGCAGTAGCTACCGCAAATCCATGCAAGCGTGAACGCTGTTCGTGTTCATTACCACCAGTCTATCGCGGTGCGTAGTTGAAAGAAGTATTGTTTGCATCGTTTGTATTCAACTTACGAAGTTCATCTTTTCGTATAATTAGGTTGGTTTTATTACAAATTACTAGTTTGCGTTTGCATTTTTATATTTTAGGTGAGTTAAATTATTTAAATTCATGCGGGTTAGGTTTTGAATAAATTATCCAAAAATTTCTACTAGTTATGTATTTGAGAATAATTCATTTTCTTTTTTTGTTAGCGACTACAGTAAATTTATCAATGTGTATGTATAATGTAACTATTTAAAATAAAAGTTTTTAGTATTTTATTAATAAAAAAAAGTATTTCTACGTATAATTTAATATCCTGACTTATTTATTTAGGTGTGTGGCAGATAATGATAATCCATCGAAGTCAATTTCGTTTGTACTGAAACAACAAGTTGTCCATTCTTCACTTTGCAACATAATGCAGTTAATTTGGGACCAATAGGCAAGAACAATTTGAAGTTGGTGTGGATTTCACTGAAATAACAAATTGTCTGCAACAGTGTCGTTCTTTCTATATGCTGCTTTCAATGTATCTTCAGTTAATTTTTGGCCTATGTGTGATGGCACACTGAAGTTTACTTGGATCCATTGGAACAACACTCTGGTATCTCCCTTCCTGCACTATATTGGCCTATTATTTTGCTGTCGACGTCTTCATCCTTGGAACATACATTCTGCAGTTACTTAAGGTGAGAATAAATTAAATTTAATTAAATAATGCTCGTTATTAATCTGTTACCACCCTATCTGTTTTAGGTCGCCGGTGGAGAAGACAAAGAAGACCCCGTAGTTAGAATGCTTCTTTATTTTATTTAAAAGTTAATGCATGCTTTTTTATTTGAATTAATTGTTTATTTTGCACGTTTTTTTAAATTTGATTTCGTTTGAATTAATATTTTATTTTGCATGTCTTTTTATTTGGATTAATTTTTTATTTTGCATATTTCTTGCTTACCTCTTCGCTTTGCTTACTGCACATTCTTACTATCTTGCTTCGCCTTTACACTACGACGTCCACATGATTCAACGTTTCGTTATCGTGTTCAATTCTCTTCTCAGCTTTGTGGGCCGAGGGAGGGCCTCCCCGAACGAATCCCCTTAGCCTTAGCTTTTTAGTTGTTCTTTGAAAGTACCTTAGGTGCTTTCACGTGAGTCTCCTCTAACGTCACTTCATTTCAGACAGGGTACAGCGGAGTTATCTGGAATAGAAGGAATAGCCGACTGCCTGGCTTGCCTTGACGAAATCTGTCCGATCTTTTCTACCAATCTATTAGTTTTTGTCGTTAGTCCTGCTTAATGCTCTATTCGCTTTCAGATAATATGGTATTTCCTAAGAAGACTCAAGACATCGTATTTGTTTCTTTTTATTGTATTTTCTTTGAAATGTCATTTGTTTTATTGTGTTTCTCTTGCAGGTATTTTGTCTTGTACTTTATAATCTGTTATATTAATATATTCGCAATTTAGGCTAATAGCTAACTCTTCTAAATTCATTTTTGGCATAACTGTTAAAACCAAATTGAGTTTCATTAATAACATTAATAATTAGAATTAATTTGGGTGGATAGGGTGGCTATAAGGGGTGATGCGGAGGCCACAGAGTGTTAGGGATGCTTGTTTGTCCCAAATATAAATTTGAAATGTTAATGTAACAGCTTATTAGCAATACATTGTACACAATTTTGTCTTTCTCTTACAGGTATATTATTATTTTTACTTTATAAACTGTTATATTAATATAATCGTAATTTATACTGATAATTATCTTGTCCAAACGTTGTTTTTGCCATAATTCTTAATACCAAATTGAATTTTATTAGTAATTTTAATAGTTAGGAGTAGTTTGGTTGGATAGGGTTGCTATAAGGGTAGATGCGGAGGCCACAGACTTTTAGGGGGGCCTTTTTGTCCCGAAAATAGTAGTCAAATATTAGTATAACGGTTTATAAAGCATAAAATGTAAGTAATTATCGCATTTAATTGTAGTAAACTCTTGTCAAGTTGTATTAAAAATGTATTTGAATTTAGTTATGCTATCTGTGTATTGTTTGTTAATCAAGCTGTATTCTATCCCTTATATCTTGTATTAAATAAATCAATTAATCTATTAGTGGTTTTAAGTTAATATAAACTTGATTAAATAATTGTATTCTATTAAGAATGATTTTTAATAAATGCGTTAAGATTATAATTTGTTTGATTTTCTCATTAACGAACACTTTAAATTCACTAAAGTTATTAATAAAGTTGCTGATTTGCATATGTTGTTCAAACATTTTGACAATGATATATAAGTTGTTCAATTTGGATTCTATCTATTTTCAGAATTTTTGCTAACATACCAGGTCTGGTCAACAAATTGTTTGACACACGAATTTTGATTTTCTAAATTTTTCTGTCAAACTCTTTGTTAACTAGACCTTGTATATATAAATAAACTGAAATTTTCGAAAATATTTCCACATTTGTATCAGGAGAGCATAAGTGTCGTTAGATAATTTTTGTCAAAATATTTATAGATTCGACCTTATATGGGTTTCGTGTTTTAAAGGTTTAGATTCGTGTAGTTAGTTTTGCTATTCTCCGACAGGTTGCCATTACAGATTTCTATAATAAAAATTAAGTGTTCCGAAATAATTTTTAGATGAACTTAACACCAAAATTTTTAATTCATTTCATTCTAATTTTTCGTTCGAAAAATAAAATTAATTTAACGTTTATAAATTTATTTATTGAAACTATTCAGAACAAATTATTTATTACATTATCAAACCAAATACATGTTACCATAACGCTAATAATTAATAACAAATACATTTCAACAAGATTTTACAATAAATACAACAAAATTATGTACAATATATTGTTTATGAACTGTTATACTAATACTTGAAAATTTTTGGGACAAAAAGGCTCCCCTAAAAGTCTGTGGCCTCCGCATCTACCCTTATAGCCACCCTATCCAACCAAACTACTCCTAACTATTAAAATTACTAATAAAATTCAATTTGGTATTAAGAATTATGGCAAAAACAACGTTTGGACAAGATAATTATCAGTATAAATTACGATTATATTAATATAACAGTTTATAAAGTAAAAATAATAATATACCTGTAAGAGAAAGACAAAATTGTGTACAATGTATTGCTAATAAGCTGTTACATTAACATTTCAAATTTATATTTGGGACAAACAAGCATCCCTAACACTCTGTGGCCTCCGCATCACCCCTTATAGCCACCCTATCCACCCAAATTAATTCTAATTATTAATGTTATTAATGAAACTCAATTTGGTTTTAACAATTATGCCAAAAATGAATTTAGAAGAGTTAGCTATTAGCCTAAATTGCGAATATATTAATATAACAGATTATAAAGTACAAGACAAAATACCTGCAAGAGAAACACAATAAAACAAATGACATTTCAAAGAAAATACAATAAAAAGAAACAAATACGATGTCTTCAGTCTTCTTAGGAAATACCATATTATCTGAAAGCGAATAGAGCATTAAGCAGGACTAACGACAAAAACTAATAGATTGGTAGAAAAGATCGGACAGATTTCGTCAAGGCAAGCCAGGCAGTCGGCTATTCCTTCTATTCCAGATAACTCCGCTGTACCCTGTCTGAAATGAAGTGACGTTAGAGGAGACTCACGTGAAAGCACCTAAGGTACTTTCAAAGAACAACTAAAAAGCTAAGGCTAAGGGGATTCGTTCGGGGAGGCCCTCCCTCGGCCCACAAAGCTGAGAAGAGAATTGAACACGATAACGAAACGTTGAATCATGTGGACGTCGTAGTGTAAAGGCGAAGCAAGATAGTAAGAATGTGCAGTAAGCAAAGCGAAGAGGTAAGCAAGAAATATGCAAAATAAAAAATTAATCCAAATAAAAAGACATGCAAAATAAAATATTAATTCAAACGAAATCAAATTTAAAAAAACGTGCAAAATAAACAATTAATTCAAATAAAAAAGCATGCATTAACTTTTAAATAAAATAAAGAAGCATTCTAACTACGGGGTCTTCTTTGTCTTCTCCACCGGCGACCTAAAACAGATAGGGTGGTAACAGATTAATAACGAGCATTATTTAATTAAATTTAATTTATTCTCACCTTAAGTAACTGCAGAATGTATGTTCCAAGGATGAAGACGTCGACAGCAAAATAATAGGCCAATATAGTGCAGGAAGGGAGATACCAGAGTGTTGTTCCAATGGATCCAAGTAAACTTCAGTGTGCCATCACACATAGGCCAAAAATTAACTGAAGATACATTGAAAGCAGCATATAGAAAGAACGACACTGTTGCAGACAATTTGTTATTTCAGTGAAATCCACACCAACTTCAAATTGTTCTTGCCTATTGGTCCCAAATTAACTGCATTATGTTGCAAAGTGAAGAATGGACAACTTGTTGTTTCAGTACAAACGAAATTGACTTCGATGGATTATCATTATCTGCCACACACCTAAATAAATAAGTCAGGATATTAAATTATACGTAGAAATACTTTTTTTTATTAATAAAATACTAAAAACTTTTATTTTAAATAGTTACATTATACATACACATTGATAAATTTACTGTAGTCGCTAACAAAAAAAGAAAATGAATTATTCTCAAATACATAACTAGTAGAAATTTTTGGATAATTTATTCAAAACCTAACCCGCATGAATTTAAATAATTTAACTCACCTAAAATATACAAATGCAAACGCAAACTAGTAATTTGTAATAAAACCAACCTAATTATACGAAAAGATGAACTTCGTAAGTTGAATACAAACGATGCAAACAATACTTCTTTCAACTACGCACCGCGATAGACTGGTGGTAATGAACACGAACAGCGTTCACGCTTGCATGGATTTGCGGTAGCTACTGCACGAAGCAGCGATGACGTATAAAACGCTACGCAGACGGTTCGCGACAGATGTTTCGTAGTTCAACCAATCGCGTGGCTGGTTTCAGTCTCGTTTTTATAACATTGAAATTATATATGTTTTGCTTCGTGCAAGTTCCATCGCCTGATCACAACTCCAAAAATTATCGAATACAAGAGCGACAGAGATAGTTACAACATAAACAGAGAGCATTAGAGACGAAGAAGAGAAAACATTTTTGTTTTTTAATTTCATCTACATTCTAAACTATAAATTATTTAAGAATGCGACAAAACCGTGCTTTTAAATTATAAAAAAAATCCTCCCTAATTTTTTTCAATTATCTACCTAACAACAAATAATCTCAAACTATTATATATATATATATATATATATATAACTAATTTAAAATACATACATTTTTAATTTATTTTGTGATGCAACATAAAATTTTGTACAGAGATTGCGTATACAACAACGGAAATGGAAGAAATTCGCAAAATTAAATCCCTTAATATAGTCAAGTGCGGGTTGATAGTCGTTAGATGGTATTGATTTTAAACGAATAAAATTATGTTTTTGATATCCAAAAAAGAAGGAATTAAAATCCTTATTCGTCTAAATTTTAAATAAGGATTTTAATTCCTTCTTTTTTGGATATGTTATATTTTCGTCTAATAATACATCGGAATCAACATTGTAATTCAATGCCGGTACTGGTATTAGCCCTCGGAGTAGTTGTTTTTGTTGAATCCATATTTATATTTATATTCTTATATTTATGTTTTTGAGTTTATAGGGCATCAACATCGAAAGGGGTTAAAATGGGGGTTTAGAGTTAACCTACACATCTGACTGATTCAATAACATAGGACTGAAACTATTAAAGCTAGCTAGAAACATAATATTTGGACAACAAATTCAGTTTGTAACATATAGATCCAGTAAGAAAAAAAAATGTATTTCACCCCTGTAACATATTAAATGGCTGTGAAATTATTGTATGCAAATTCGAGTCGTCTGTAGTTAGGGACACAAAAATTCGTATTTAGACACTATTACAAGTTAATTAAACCTGTTGTGTTGTTTTCTCAAAGTGAATCACAAAGGGATGAAATAGCATTTGAAATTTTACATGTCGTCATTTTTAAGACGGAGACATGAAAATTGGCAGTTAGTTAATTTAGACTAGTCGGCCGAAAATTTTTCCGGAAAACGTTCAAGGCTATCGCATATATATTATAGTCCTGTATCAATGTTGATATTATACGCTCGATATTGTCGCTCCTACAAAATATTCTTTATTGTTTATAGTCTGGCATTTTTCTTATACATTGTATGATGAATAAGGTGTAGAGATTAATTGAAAAAAAGAGAAGGCAGTGTGTTTTTAACAGGACGAGAGATTAGATGAATAAAATTAGTATTTTCTAACACAGAGCCCAATGACCCCAATCGCTAGTCTCGATCTTAAAATCTAAATGATTTTTAACTTTGTATTGGAATGCAAAGTATTCGATTCTGAAGATCATTCGATTCTCCCAACAGCATCGGTCAACTCTTCCTTATGGCATCTACGCTGTGTAGTTACATAAATTATCCCCTTTCTTGATTTGTATGATAAAATAATATTTTATAATAAATATTTACAGTGTACAAAGTACAAACATTCTTTCTTTCAGAACACTATTTATTTTATTTCTATAAAAGCAATTTATCTTGTTATTTTAAAACGATAACAATTACTAGAAAAGGAAAAACATGTACAGTGACGGAAAAGGATTTTCTATTTTTTAATATAGATACTTCTCAGACACACAACAAACACGGCGTTAGCGTCCTTTCCTAGAAAAGGAGAAACATGTACAGTCCCGGAAAAAAGTATCCGGCAAGTAACAACTAATGAATCGTCAATTTTTTAATACAGATACTTCTCAGATTCACAATAAATACGGCGTTTGTGTCCTTTCCTAGAATTAAAATCTGATTAAACCAGCGCAAAGATAAGACATTGCTGCAGATAACGACCCATTCGACTTTCCAGAATACAATTCCTAACTATGCCAAAAAGCCGCGCGAAAATTTGAATTTTGTTCAATTTTCGAAAAACGGATGACAATTTACAGGACCGTACCTCCTCAATTTAAAGTCATAATTAAAATATGATTAAACCAGCACAAAGAGCAGACATTGCAGCAGATAACGACCTATTCGAATTTCCAGAATAAAATTCCTAACCATGCCAAAACGCCGCTCGAAAATTTGAATTTTGATTGATTTTCGAAAAACGGATGACAATTATCAGGGCCGTAACTCCTTAATTTAAAGCTCGAATTAAAATCTGATTAAACCAACGCAAAGATCAGACATTGGTACATTTAACGACCTATTTGAATTTCCAGAATAAAATTCCTAACCATCCAAAACGCCGCATGAAAATTTGAATTTTGTTCGATTTTCGAAAAACGGATGACAATTTTCAGGGCCGTAACTCCTTGATTTAAAGCTACAATTAAAATCCGATTCAACCGGCGCAAAGAGCAGACATTGCTGCAGATAACTACCTATTCGAATTTCCAGAATAAAATTCCTAACCATGCCAAAAAGATGCGCGAAGATTTGAATTTTGTTCGATTTTCGAAAAAGCGGATGACAATTTTCAGGGCCGTAACTCCTTAATTTAAAGCTACAATTAAAATACGATTAACCGGCGTAGAGCAGACATTGCTGCAGATAACGACCCATTCGACTTTCCAGAATACAATTCCTAACCATGCCAAAACGCCGCGCCAAAATTTTTTTGTTCGATTTTCGAAAAACGGATGACAATGAAATTTTTTTAATAATTCTAGATTTTTTTCAAATAAAGCGATGGGGAACATCCGAATGTATCGAAAGTGGATAAAAAATATTTCATAATTCAACCAATCGCGTATCTGGTTTCAGTTTCGTTTCATAACTTTGAAATTATATGTTTTGCTTCGTGCATGTACAAGAGTGAGATAGATAGTGACAACATGAATAGAAAGATAGAGAAGATAATGAATTTTTGTTTTTCCAGTTTCATTCACACTCTAAAATAAAAATTGTTAAGGATGCGACAAAGGCGTGCTTTTAAATTATGAAAAAAAAAATTCCTCCCTAATTTTTTTTTAAATTATCTAATTAACAACAAATAATCTAAAAGTATATTTGTATTGTAATGTATCTAATTAGTAATTATGTTTACTTTCGAATACGGGTGACATATAAAAACGCGCTGTCCTAATTTTAAGTTAGTTAGTAAGTCACTATACTTCGTGTACTTTCTTGACCTTTCGTAATAAAAGTTTAAAAGTTCGTTATTGTTTCTTTGGTATACTATTACGCGAGTAATTAAGTGGTGTCCGAAATAAAGCGAACTAAGAAGTTTAAATCGTTTCATTATTCTGGATTTCCCTAACTTTGCATTTAAAGGCAACGTTCCTGGTGCTAAAGTGACTGTTTTCCTGTAATAATTAAGTGAAACGCGCAGTTATAACGTACTGTGATAACAACAACGTCTTCTTCGACGACCATCCAGGATTTTTGAACCTATCCTGAGTGTCTGGACGTAACAATATATATAATTTCAAGAACTAATTTAAAATAGACATATTTTTAATTTATTTTGTGATGCAACATAAAATTTTGTACAGAGATTGCGTATACAACAGCGGAAAGGAAGAAATTCGCAAAATTAAATCCCTTAATCTAGTCAAGTGCGGGTTGGTAGTTGTTAGATGGTCCTGATTTTAAATGAATAAAAATATGTTTTTGTGTTTATAGGGGATCAACATCGAGAGGGGTTAAAAAGGGGGTTTAGAGTTAACCTACACATCTGACTGATTCAATAACATAGGACCGAAACTATTAAAGCTAGCTAGAAACATAATATTTGGACAACAAATTCAGTTTGTAACATATAGATCCAGTAAGAAAAAAAAAATGTATTTCACCCCTTTAACATATTAAATGGCTGTGAAACTATTGTATGCAAATTCGAGTCGTCTGTAGTTAGGGACACAAAAATTCGTATTTAGGCACTATTACAAGTTAATTAAACCTGTTGTGTTGTTTTCTCAAAGTAAATCACAAAGGGATGAAATAGCATTTGAAATTTTACATGTCGTCATTTTTGAAGACGGAGACATGAAAATTAGCAGTTAGTAAACAATAAACATCTACAGTTCGACTTAGAGGAATATTGATTATTGATGTTCGAGTTTTTTATTAATTTGAATCATTAATTAGTGCTCCTGTTTATAATTAGTGCTTATTTGTTTAGATTAAACAACTGTTACTGCTTCGGCAACAATACATTCCTGATGTGAACCATGTATATTTAAATAATTTTGTTTTGGAATCTGCCTTATATGCACTCCTTTATGAATCACCCTGTATATATATTTTTTAATATAAAAACAAAAATTAAAAATAATTAACTACTAACACTCCCTTTATACTTTTACTGAATGCAAAAAGATTTTTTAATCTAAAAGTATAATCGGTAAATTTTATTTGCCTAGAACATAATATTTTATTAAATATTCCGATGTTAAATTTTACAAGATAGAATAACCCACATGTGTATTGGAATAACGATACAAGCGAGACAGATGTTATGATAACCCACATGTCCTTTGCAGATAACACAGTGCCAACATGATAATGTACGTTAAAATACTGACGATGAAGTAAAGAACTGGACGATAATTTGAAAGAAATGAATTCAGAATAACAGTGCCAAAATGATGGAAGTATTCCATTAAAAAGGGCTATTTATATTAAAGAAGATTGAAATTTATGGAGCGTTTAAATGTTTAGTAAAAATTATATACATGGAAAGTAGGAGTTAGGCTCGCTCATAACATCGTCGAATTACTGAGGAATGTTTATGATTTGTGTCTGAAGTCGTGGTCAAGCTGAGATGATTGGGGACTGTTGAATGCAACAGTCAAGAAAATACATATTCGAGTATAACAAAATGTGAGAAACAAATTGAGCAACTTTTGAAATTTATAAAAAAGAAATATAGCAAACTATCCGCGGACGGTCTAAGGACTTTTCACGGGAGTTACCGTAATAAATGCGTATTTTGCAACTCCAATACGCATAATAATACATTTAACTGTCGCAATAAAACATTGACAATTGAGCAAAAGCAAGACATTTTGAAACGAAATTCGAGATGTTACAAGTATACTAAACAGAACGATAGAGCTCGCGATTGCAAAAGCAATAAGTTAATTTGTCAAAATTGTAAAGGTAAACATTGTACGATAATGTGCGATACGGATTACAAAAAACGTTTGAACGAAAATAAAAATAAACGAAAAAATTCGCAAGATTCTAACACCAATAGTGATGCAAACGATACAAGAAATAATGAACAATCGGCAACGTTAATAGCAATCGGTTGTTATAACGAGATGTATTACTACAAACGGCGTGTGCATTTATTTCTCCAACGAATAAACAAAAACGAAATGAAATATTCATACGCATGGTACTCGACGGAAGAAGTCAGCCAACGTTCATTAGGGAAAGCACAATTGGGTTCAAATGACAGCGGCCCACCACTATCAAAACGTTCAATTGTCAAACATCTGCATAGGTATCATTTGTTTTTCATGGCCTAATACGATTGAGATATGAAAAACGGCCAGAAATAAAAATCCAGTTATTTCAGAAATTGTTAAAGATAGACCCTAACATGTATTAATAAAATCGAAAGGGAATTGAATTGTTGATTTGATAACGTGAAATAAAATATACTATTCCACTTAAATAATTAAATTATTGATGTTTCAAATTTAAAAAATTAAAAATTGTCTGTTTCATTTTCGAAAAGACTAAATGAGTTAAATTTAGTATCAGACGATAGGTAATTCCTTGTTAAACACAATGGTGAAACCTGGATCCTTCTATGTTGTTTCGTTTCGGAGATATGATGGTTTTTCTAAGACGCTGCAAACAGTTTTTTCTTCTTTAATACTAAATAACTCCGAAACGGTCCAACTTCGACCCAAAATCTAGTCATCAAAGTGACCTTTATTCTCAACGAAAAATTCAAAAATGCAATAATATATAGGGTGTTCCTTTTAAAAAAATGAAGTAAGGTAGTACCCAGGCGAAACGGAACACCCTGTATAATCGAAAATAATTTTAAAATATGAACGAGTTCATTTGATGAAACTTTTATTCAAATCATATTTTCGTAAAATCAATAAAGACACAATCTTCCGTCCACGTACCATAAACACATCTTTCGATATAGCTTGTTTCAATAGTCAGCAAAGAATAGGTAATCTTTCAAAAACTATGCAAGCTAGTTTAAAAATGCCTTATGCTGTAAATATGTCATAACAAATTAATTGAAGTTTTTAGGTATATATGAATACAGTATGTTCTCGATGCAAGACCACCGTGTCGTGTTGAACTTTGTATATAATACACATTCCTCGGCTTGTGGGTGTGTTTACAAATATACAACCTTTAAGTGTATAGTTAAAAAATATTTTATTGGAACGGATTTTTAAAAACACAGTCTTTATTTTCGAACACAGAATTACAAAGTTTATGACTAACAATACGTTTAACAAGAACACTCTAATGTACTTCTATGTACAGTCACGGAAAAAGTATCCGGAAAGTAACAAATAAAGGATCGTCAATTTTCATATATAGATACTTCTCAGACACACAACAAATACAGCGTTTGTGTCCTTTCCTAGAAAAGGAAAAATATGTACAGTCACGGAAAAAAGTATCCGGAAAGTAACAACTAAAGGATCGTCAATTTTTTAAAATAGATACTTCTCAGACACACAACAAATACGGCGTTTGTGTTCTTTAGTTGTTACCTTCTGGATACTTTTTTCCGTGACTGTACATATCCGTGACACTTGCGACATGTTGTGGAAGTCCGCAACAAATTAAGGAAATACCCGAAATATTAACGTTTAAGTTATTTTGCGCGTGTATTTTTCAGTTTTACTTCCTTGTTATTGCGCTTTGCTTGGAATAAAAATGAATTTTTTTTTAATTAAATATTAAATGTTATAAGGTTATAGTGTATATTTCACTGTATTACTCTACCTTTCAAGTTCAAGGCATTCTTGGTAATAAGATTACTTACTACATCTACTCGACGATTCTATTATTCAGTGGATAAGGTTTTAAAAAATTTATTAACAGTGTTCAATAAAACCATTGAAGGAATAGACAAAATTGAATTTTTATTACTATTTATAGTAATAAAAATTAAGAATTCTTAATTTTCCGTAAACATGGCTTATCTGTGGGACAACTTAAAACCAGCAACGTTTTTATACGTTTGTCAAAACTATCACATTAATAAGCATTGGATTTTGAAGTCTCTTAAAGCTAATGTTAACAACCTACCTTAGTTTAATTTTAAATTTAATTAAAAAGATAATTTGGAACAGCTGTACGTGGGTTCGATGAACTACAAACAATCCTTATCGAGGTAGAGGCGATCGTAAACTCTAGACCAGTGATTCTCAACCTTTTTTTTGTTGCGGCACATATTTAACGATTTCAAAATTTGGCGGCACACTTTTAAAATGTTGCCAACATGATATAATTTAATAATATTAACATTATTATATATTTACAAAATTTGGCGGCACACTTTTGAAATTTGGCGGCACACAAAAGTGCCGCGGCACAGTGGTTGAGAATCACTGCTCTAGACCATTGACGTATATGGACTACGATCCAAATAACATATCGATCTTAACGCCTGAAAAGTTTTTGATTGGTGAGGCTGTATCCAACATAACAAAAGATATTCGCGACTCTACAATTAAGCGCAACGACCTTTTACAAAAATGGAAATCGCGAGATAAATTTAAGTAAATTTTGGAGAAGGTGGCCCACGGAAGATTTATAGCAGTTAAGAACGGCTCATCATTCCGATCCGAAAAAATCTACTTCATTTGAAATTGGAAATATTGTCTTATTACATGAGCAAAGCGTTCCGCGATCGTTATGGAGAATGGTTCGGGTAACAAACATTTACCACGGGCGGGACGGCAAAGTGCGTGCCTGCGAGATCAGACTTCCGAATGGAAAACTATTGAAACGATCAATCAGACTAATTATCCCTTAGAATTAACTGATAATAAAGTACTCCGTACTTTGGGACCCGAGGATTATGTGGAAAATATAACGGTACGGCCCTGCGAGGGTCGTTCGCCTCGCGAATGCGAAAAAGTACGATAAAAAATGACGTTAATTCTCGTGTGATACGATACATTTGTTTAGTCTAGTATAGCAGATAAGCAGGGTGGTGTTTTAAAGCCGCCAAAGAGACAATGTCGTGTATTTTCATATCAATGTAATATTAAAAATATGTTTAGAAGCAGCTGTTTTACTGCAATTGTTAAATCCTGATTTTATAAATAAAATGTTCCATTTACTACAGTATCACTCTTAGCTAATTATAACGAAAATTATTAAAATTATTGTTATGATTCAGGAGTAAGGAGAGATGTATTCATGAGTGTATCTGAGAAGACAAAATAACAAATGATAGCTAAAAGTAATAATTAAGTACATAGAATGAAAAAATAAATAAACGGAGAAGTATTTATCTTGTTAATAAAATTATAATATTGAATTTTTTATATTAAAAAAAAGAAGGCATTAATATCCTGAACTTATTGCTAATATATTTCTAAATTATTAAATTCTAGTTTTCAAACTTTTCCTGGATTCTGTAATATAGCGAAACGAATTCTGAACTGGTCAGTTACTTAATTTGTGGGAATTGTAAAAATAACTTAATACTGGAATAAAAGAATACATACCACATATAAAACTGTCATATCGTTACCTATTGCGATGTAAATTTAGTACGTACTATCACTTTCTTCAAAATTTTCTTATGAAAAGTATAGCTGGTAACTAAATTACGAATTTATGTGAAAGCCGAATATTACCAAACTTGACGAAAAGAAAGTATACGAAGCACAACAATTGAATATGCAACCGAAAATACAACACTGTAAATCGAATTGCATATGGATAAGTAATTTGAAAATAGCAAAGATTCTGGGACATTTTTACAATTTGAATAACTTCTAAAGAGGGTTGCGTAGCCCTTACGCAAATTTCACAAACGCAATAATTATCTACAATAGTGTCAGACAATTAAATTAAAGTTTTGTATCTATAAGTTTCCAATTGGAAGAAATTTCGAGATCTTTTTTACAAATTGAATAATTTCTAAAGAGGGTTGTGAGCACCTTACGCAAATTTCGCATACGCAATAGTTGTGTACATCAGTGTCAGACAAATATATTAAATGTTTGTGTTTATAAATTTGAACTAGCAAAGATTCAGTAAAATTTAACCACTATAGCAGCATATATTCTAAGCGAGGTGAAGGTATAATAGTTGCTTGCACCACTGTTAGCTAATCATAAGGAAATTAATTTATTTGCTTACCTTTTGTATTCCTGTTCAAGCATATCTTTTTAGTTTTGTCCTTTTATAACACTTTCGTATTTGTGTTTAAATATTTTCAGTAATGTTGTTTCATGCATAAGGAGCGAATGTTGATATGCAAACGATTTGTATTCTTGAGTGTATCTGTGAAGAGAAAATAACAAATGAAAGCTAAATGTAACAATTATGTAGAAAGAAAAAATAAAAAGATAAATATTTATGGTGTTAATAAAATTATAATATTGAATTTTTTATACGAACAATTTCTTTGTACTGATCTGATTGTTAATAAATGTATAGATTATAAAATTCAAGTTTTGAAACATTTCCTGGATTCTGTAATGTAGCGAGGTGAACTCTACACTGTTTACTTATTTAACTTGTGGGAATCGTAAAAATAAGTTAATACCGAATTAAAAAATACATACCACATATAAAACTGTCATATCGTTACCCATTGCGATGTAAATTTAGTATGTCTTATCACATTTTTCAAAATTGTCTCATAAAGTGTAGATAAAATGTCACAACAAACGAAAAGAAATTCTGCAATGGCTGAAAAATTCAATAAATCTAATTAACGCGATAATTAAATAAAACAAGATATTTTTACAAAATTGCATAAGACCACTAAATCAGCTGATAACGAGATTATCTGAAAACCGAATATTACCGAAGTCGACGACACGAAAAGAGGCGAAACATAATATCGCATATGCAACTGAAAATACACCACTGTAAATCGAATTGTATACAGATAAGTAATTAAAGGTTACAATACAAGCAATTAAAAAAGTTTTCAATAAAAAAGTAGACTACTAATTACTTATTTAAGACTACTTTGCGTACACAATAGTTGATTACATCAGTGTCAGACAACTATATTAAATTATTGTGTTTATTTATAAGTTTAAAAATAGCAGAAATTCCGAAATATTCTTTCTACAAATTGAATCATTTCTAGAGGGTTGTACCAAAACTTGATTAAAGGTTACGATTACAAATTTAATTCAGCTGCAATAAGATAAGTCATAAAATAATTTCAATTTCTATTTTTGCTTTCAAAATTTTTCGTATTTTAAATAGTGAAACCGTAAAACCATTTTCTGACTTGTTTAAGCTGAACGAATTTTGTACATAACTGTTAAATTATTATAAGTGTCTATTACTTTGAAAATTAACTTTTTATGCTTAAGTTGCAATAATTTTTAATCGACATTAAAACGATGATACTCTACTCGTAAATAAATTTTGAAATTGCAATTGGCATTATTAAATAAGGAAAACCAAATGTTCTTAGTACGAAACAAATTTTAATTTAAATAATTATTCCTACTGACTTACTTAATTATTAACATTATTGTTATATTAAAAAAACAAAATTTTGTTAAGTACATTGTACAATTCATTAGGATTACAAAATTTAATAGTTGTAGTTACACCTTGATCAAATTGTGAATGTTCTCTTTTTAAAGCTTGACTTTTTTAAATACCAAGTCTATAGTTATACTGAAATCTGTAAGCTTTCTGCACTTGAAGTTTATCTATCATTTGATAGATCGAAATATGAAATCGCTTTAACGATAAACGAATTTTGATTGCAATCTAACTACTTAACAACTAAAAATAAGTGCAATTAAATAAAGCCATTTATTTTTATAAAAATAATTAAACTACAACATACTCATTATGAGTACTCTTAAAAATTAAAAATAAAACAGAACTTATAAATTAGATGAATGGGATGTTGTCCAATGAATAATTCACGCTGAGCAGCCTTATATATAATTAAACAGAATTGACGTGAATAAAACTGATGGGAGTTACATCACCATTGACAATTTTGGGGTCAATTTTAAGTTCAACATTCTTTTGCCACGGCTCCCTTTTTTTGGTACTTGAACCTAACAAAGAACAAAACAATCATATTACATAAAATTATACATATTACTTAATGGTTGTTCTTAATCTTTTACATGGAAATAGCAGTAACTTTTATGAATTTGAAAGATTTATACTTTGTTGTTGGGATTTAAAACAAAGATAAAATTATACCTAAACTCACATCACATATTTGTACATAGCATTTTCACATAAAAATTATTAATTAGCTAAAATTTTATATGTGTTAAGGTTCTAAGATTTATGGAAAACATTTCTAAAATGCATACTTTGTTATATCTAATGTAAAATTGGTTATTAATTATTTACCTTTACCTAGAAGATTTTTTTCAAGTCCTATGACTGGTGATTCGAAAAACGTAGTTAAAACCAAAGCTCCTGTGAACGTTAAAGCTATGTCCCCTAGGCTATACCAAATCTAAAAAATAAGTTGAATGAAACAAAATTAGCCTTCAGGGCAGTACATTTGTTAAATAATACGTACCAAGTTGAAAACACCACAAGTCATAGGTGTTCGCAATGAAGCTGCTGTATAGAGTTGAATTCCTCCATGACACAAAAAAGCAGTATAAGTTATTTTACTTAATGAATTTAAAGGTCTCCATGATAGAAGAGGATCAAGTAATGCTAAAAAGAAAAGGAACAATTTTTTAAAACCCCTCATATTGAACTGCATTTTTTGTGAAATTATACATGATTGTAATAGTATATGTTTTATTAGTATTTTCTTTTAATAATTATTAGGGAAGTCGTGGAATAAAAACACTTGTTTAGAATCACAATAATTTAATAAGAAAACTCTTACAATATTGTTTCGGTTCATTAGGCCATTAAATTAAATCGAAACTGATCCATTCAACAGTTTCTAAACAAGTGTTTTTATTCTGATTATAGTATTTTCTTATAAGATTAGTAAATACCAACTTTTCTTTATTGAACCATTTGAAGAAATCGACATATTTTTTCAGAGATTTCGTTATTATTAGTAGTGTTATTATATATCTTACATATTTTCGAAGTAATTAAGAACTCTAAAAAACTATGATGTGAAGTACAAACGAATAGATAAAATTCAAAATATCTTGGTTAGTGATTTCTGTATATTTCCCCCTAACGCTATGAAATAATTAAAACTTCAGCAAATATTTTGTGTTCATGTTTCAAAACTGATATAAATCCATTACAAGGTATTGAAATACACATTAACGCAATAAGAATAGTAATAGAAGATGGTATCGTTGCGAATGTGTTTGTTAAAAGAAAGCAAACCGGCTAATTTATAATAAATATTACACATCTTGAATCAAAACAATTTAGCAGTGACCTTCTCAAACTTTTTGGATAGATCTAATACAAATATTATTCATTTTCTTTAATTGCAGCAGAAGTTTATTCTGACTTGTTTATATTTTATTATTTTTTTAAGTATCCATCAAATTTTTGTTAAAGGTTATATATATTAATAAAACGAGATATAAATTAAACTTATTTTTATATTTATTTAATTTTAATAAAATTCAATGTTTTAATATTCGAAAATAAAATTTAGATACTTTTTAATTAATAAGAATACATTTTTGAGTTTTAAAGATACTTCTGAAGGGTATTATTTCAGTTTACTCAAAAAATATAGTGCATATTTAGATAAATGTACTGATATTTAAAAAACTATAAAACAACATAATAGAGGCCAAAAAAAGTGACTGATGATGTACTTACTTCCGTGTCCTGTGGAAATAGCTAAAATAAACCAACTGATACAGATGCTCCATAAAAAGTGATGAAAAGCAGAATAAACAGCAGCAGTATGGGGGTCGTAAGGTCTACTAGGGATGTAGAATATGTAAGCCGAGTAGACTATTGCTTCCATTGTAAGAATACATGCGAGCCATCCAATGTAAACAACCCTTTTGGATAATTTGTAATCGCTCTTCTGTATCCTGTGGAGTAGGTAACCTGTTGCTATACCCACTAGATACGGACTAGCCCTTGTGTGAGTCGGGATATATATATTTTTAAACGTCTGATCTACAGTAGGATCTTTTAATGTGCTTGAAAAATTAAACAAAAAATAAATTAGAAAAGAAATAAGCATATAAGATTAAAGTAAATAACAAATAAACTGAAAAAATCCAAGGAATAATACACACGATATTAATAATAAAATTATTCTATATTTTGCTAATAAGTCATTTCTACATATTACAACACGAAATAACACAAGTTTGGTAATTTATTAAGACGTTTCGAAAAAACTGACGGAATAAAATCTTATATATTTTTTTATACATATAATGTTCTGTTGAATAAAAATACGCTCATCATATTTTTAAAATTGAAATATCGCCTCTTTGGCTTGAACTGATTTTAAAAAAAAATTAAATTGTGAACAACTTTTGTATTTTTCTAAATTTTATGGATAAATTAGACTAACTCTTTAGTGACCTGTCTTTCGAAGTTTTTAAAAAAATTGTTTTCATATATTTTGGTCAAGAATAATAGTTTATTTTTTATTACTTTTATTAGTTTAAAAATTTCAAGACTAGTCCTTAAATTGGAAAAAGTGATTATTTCAAAAATTTGGCTGAAATTAATAGCATATCTATTAAAAAAGTGAGCGTTGTACTTACTTGATATAAAGTAGTAAAATTCCGTCCAGTTTACCAAAAAAGGTTGTAAGGAAGGTACTTAAAATTGACATAGATATTAAGCTACCCAGCAGGACAAAACCAATTTTTGTGCTCTTCCTCAATACCCACACAATAAAAGGGGTAAGAAGAAACAAATGCATATCGCATGTAATATACCAAGATTGGAACATACACTGAAAAAAATGCAAAATAAAAAATTAAAAATTTGATAATTTTTAATTTGATGAGTCCAAGTTTTTAATTGTAAAAAACTAAACAATGAATGCTTACAATTTTATCAGTATTTACGTAATTATTCAAATACAATAAATTGGCCCACCAGCTGGAAATGCATCTTTCTTGTTCTACACCGATTCTCTCTTCCCAAAGGGGACCATTCCCCAACTTAACGAATATTGTACAGTAAAAAGCTACTATTAAAGCGTAAACGGGGGTTAACCTACGAAGTACAAAATAAACAATAAATGGAAACAGAGTAAGAATCTTTGTTGCTTTGATGAATTAAAAAAAAAGCTAATTTGCACAATGTATACAGGGTTTTTCAAGTTGATTGGCTATTAGAAGTATATGAATTATTAGAATGAATTCAATTCTGAAACTTGGTCTTATTCGGTTATTATTTATGTCGCTTCTTTTAAAAATATTTTCAAGTTCGATTTACATCCGGTTATACCGGAAGTAGATGTTAACTTTCTTATATTAAATAGAATGACGTACTTTTTTTACATTTTCCAATAGAAAATCTGAATTTAAGTATATTTTGTAGGAGTCAATAGTACGAAAATATTGATTTTGATTTTTTTTTCAAAATTTTTGACATTTGCACGTTAACATTTAAAAAATCGTAATTCAAATAATTTTTGAGATTTTGCTTTATAACTCGTAGTAATTATTTATACCTATTCACATTATCGAAAAAAAAATGTGGTTTTTAAATAGAACGTACAGGGTGTTCAAATTTTGTGGTCAAAGTTGGTAAATTTCAAAGGGGTATAAGTCAATTTTTTTAAATCGAATGACCCATTTTTGACTACATATTCGAATTTCTCATTGATTTTGGCGTTTTTAATCTACTTACATCTACTTCCGCTATAACCAGATGTAAATCGAACTTGAAAATATTTTTAAAAGAAGCGGCATAAACAATAACCAAAGGAGACCAAGTTTCAGAATTGAATTCATTCTAATAATTCATATACTTCTAATAGCCCATCAACTTGAAAAACCCTGTGTACAATATCAGTGAACTCAATAAATATAAGAAAAATTATAATGTGTTCTTACCGTATCAAACGATGAATATAAAGAAAAAGAAAATTTGTATTTTTGCTTTTTTCATCCCGTTTCTGAAGTATAAGGTAAGCTGCTAAAAATCCAGAAATACTAAAGAACGTATCAACTATTATAGGCCCATTAAGAAGAACCATCGTTTCCACTTTGTTATAAAACTAAAAAGAAAGGGTTATTAAAATGTATAGTTAAGGACTACTATGCCAATAATTTTTTATTATGTTTACATACTTTTGTGGAATCTTTAGAAAATAATTTCTCAACCGTAATTTAACAAAAGAAAAGAAATGGTCTTACCCCAAACTAACCACAACACTTTTTGCAAATGCGTACACGTGTTTCGCTCATTTACTAACTAAAAAGTGAGCGAAACACGTGTACGCATTTGCAAAAAGTGTTGTGGTTAGTTTGGGGTAAGACCATTTCTTTTTTTTTCTTTTCTTTTGTTTATTTCAACCACCACAGTCTCCTTTTATATTTATTTTTATAATTTAACAAATTATAAGGGCAAACTTAAACCACTAAAGGAGGACCACAACGGTTTCAAAATTATTAAAAAGAATTCAATTTATCAAAAATAAAATACTTACATTTTCTGCATAGTTCGTGTTTATAGAAGGTACTCCTATAAAAAACATAATTCTATGTCCCATAATTATAAGAGCCATGGAATACACTTTTAAACCATGAATGCATTCTAACTTATCTTGCTGCTTTTTGTATGAAAATATTTTTTTAATATTTTGAATCAAAGAAAACGACATCACAAGTTGATGCTTGGATTCTAAAAAGTAAAATTAGGAATGACAATTTTAAAATGTTAAATATTTTAATTAAGTGAAAGGAAATATGTGGTTTTACTTTTTATAAAAATAAAATTTTTTCAATGATAAAATTTCATTTTTAGTTATTAGTTTAATGAAACACATGCCTTCTATAAATTAGTAAATTACTTAATAAAATTTAATTCAAAGTTTCATTTCATCAGAGTAAACATGATATTAACTAATAAATAAAACCATATTACAATACTACTTACCAGATAGTTGCCAATTTTTGCATTCCTCTAATTTTAAAAGAAGTTCATAACAACTGCATCCCAGCACAATTAATACTATTATTAATACAATTGAGCTGAAACATGAATACAAAATAAAGTTTCGTAATTCAAAAGAAGCAACATTTTATATTGCCATACTGATAAAATTTAAATAAAACAAAAAGTAAATTATTTCAATTTCTTTCTTACGATAAGTTTCAATCAAGGTAATTATTAATTAAATTATTTTTAATTAAGTAACTGATTCATTAATTTATTGCTGTCTTTTAAGAGTATGTATTAGTGTTCTATATTTGTATTTATGTTGTTCATTTTGTTAATTAAAGATGTTTATTACATTTTTAATGTAACATTCGATAATGTAAAAAAATCGATACTGCCAACAGCTGTTTTTGTTTTTTATTATGGCGATTACACTGAAATATTTTTACGAATTACTGTATTGTACATCATGTTTCTTTATTTCCGCTTATTCTTAATGTTTTTTATTGACTTAATGTTAACTAAAATAAACTAACTTGTACTACGTAAAAATTAATATGGATATATAACATACAGAGACGTGATTATAATATGGACCTAGCGTAAGCAATATTCTCTGTACTGGAAAATGATGTACTTTGAATATGCAATCAGCAATGCACATTCGGGGATACATATTTAAGTTTCCCATTCGCTAAACTGAAATTTACGGACTTTAAAGATTGAAAATTATTTACAATAGCAACGATAAATGAATAAACACTACATTGTTTGTTTCGTAAAGGTGAATTATCACAGAGTAACGGCTGAATCAACCCAATATTTACAATAGCATTTAACATACAAACCAAATATATTGAAAACATAACTAAACTTTTTAATTAAATGCTGAGGAAAATCAAAAACGCTAGGTACAGCATTTTGCTTTAATTTTCTTTTTCCCATGGACATTGATATTAAAGTCATTTTCTTCAAAATATTTGTTGCAAACAACATACAACTGAATAATTTGACGGTGTAAAACTTTCAGGTCTTATTGCGTCCAACCATTTTTTCTTTAACTCAGGATCCTTAGAGAACCTTCGAAGAAATTACAAATGTATCAGTGTGTCTTCTGTTTAAATTGTACTTACACATGAAATGAAATGGAAGAACTTTTAGAACTCTTTTCACGGCAACCGTATGCACAACAATATGTAACCATATTGTTCTAATATTAAACTAGTTTTATATTACTTTAACAAAAAATAGTTCATAAGAGTGTTCACAAAACCTTATGTACAAGAAAAATAGTGTCGCACAACATTTATTTGAAATAACTACACTTAACTACACTAAATTTCTGAGTGAAGTTACGAGCGCTCTCAATAATTCTCGCGTTTCTGTCCCATAATTCGCAAAATGTGTTGCCTACCCAAATGGTATCTCTTTATAAACGCAAGACGCAGTCTAGTTATAATCACGTCTCTGATAACATATGGATAGTAAAATTAAGATTTGCGTTAACGGGCCATGGTCTAAATTAACAGTCCAGACGTTTCTTTAGCAACTGCAGCTGACATCTTCAACGTGGGCTAACGCCTTGGTAGCGAAGAATTCAGCCGTAATTGCCGACAAAACGTCTTTACGTAACCGTTTATTTAGACCACGGCCTTTTAGCCCGAATCTGAGTACCACTACTAAATGTGGTGTTTTAGTCATAATATAAATTAAAGATTATTCTGTTTCATTATGTATATAATTTAAACCTAATCTATTTAAAAGTAGAATAAAAATGCCTATAATGTATAATACTTACAGAAAAATGATATCAGAATAGCCAAGGATTAAAGGTTCATGAACTTGGCAGTTTCTCTTGTTGACGCTGATGGTCAATTTAAAATCCTGTAAATCGTTATAAATATCTGCTATTTCCTGTAAATGAATTTGAAGATCCTTGCCAGTGCACGACGATGGAATACAAAAACCCCAGTGCAAAACATTTCTCTCTCTTTTGGAACGGTCTTGAGACAGTGACTGAAAAAAAAAATGAAAAAATAGTTCGATTTGTGCATGGCATTTTTAAAATTCAACGAGCGAGCCATCAAGTGAATTGTAATTTCGTAAGGACAAAATTTAAAAAAAAAAGTATTTCAATTAAAAACTTTTCTTATAGTTTCGTTAATAAATAACAAAAAAACAATTATAAACTGTTAAAAATAACGTAGAATAAAACACAATGTTATTTCAGTAATTTTTATTGAACTCGACAATATTGTTTCGATCGTCAGCGATCATTCTCAAGAGTACTTAAACTAAGTTGATCGCTGACGATCGAAACAATATTATTGAGTTCAATAAAAATTAGTGAAATAACATTGTGTTTTATTCTACGTTATTTTTAACAGTTTATAAAACGTTTCACAAACGTTGCACTATCGAAAGTTTAAATAAACAATTATTATTTTCGAAAATTATAGTGTTATACAAAAGTGAGCACAAGTCATTTACGACATAATTTGCGATGGTCAGTCCAAATATAGCCTCAGAATTGCCTAGGTATGTCAGAATTTTAAGATATCTCCAAATCCAATTTTTGGCCTTTTTGGGACGATTACAACGTAACACAGGAGGACAAAAAAGCCAAAAGAATAGCTATTTCCGAGGTATCTTTTGTCGCTTGTCTTTGTCAGGTTCTAACCTCATAATTTCCCCAAGCACATCAAGGTTAGAAAATACTTTAATTCTAAAATCTAAATTTGCTAAAGTGACTTTTTGGATTTGAGATTAGGATATCTTGTAATTTCAATATTTTAGGGTAGTTTTGGAGCCAGATTTGAGTCCACCTTTGAAAAATTAATCGAAAATGCTTATTCTTGTTGTCTTTTTTGCTTTCAACCTCCATAATATTACGCTCTGTATTTAAACGAGTACTTAAAGTTATAAAAAAACTTTAATTGAAGAATATATAAAATCCATGTTTGTTGGGTATTATTATTAAATAGCTTTGTTAAAGCACAAATGTAAATTTAATTAAAAAAAATTGATTAGTATTAAAAGTTTAAATACTATATTTGCGGTGGAAAATTTGTAAAAAATATTTAATATTAGATTAAATAAATAAAACACAAACTGTTTAAATTGTTTTACTAATGAAATAATTGTTCCGTTGGAAAATAGTTTGTTATACGATAGACAAAAAGTTATAAGTAATTTCCAAAATATTTGAAAACTTCCCTTTACATGAAAAATTGGTATTTGATCACTAATTTGAGAAAAGTAATTTTTGGTTATGATTAAAATTTCTTACTTTATACCTTTTGGTGTTTTCCATAGTACGGAATAATACCAAAATCACCTCATTTTCAATTAATAATATCGTAGTAATCAATATGTTAAATTACTTATGTAAGATTGCTGGTTGTTTGTAAGTAATTAAATAAAATGCATAATTAATGATTATGATGAGGCAGACAGTGGAAAATCATGTTAGGAATGTTTTCGTAAATATATCATAATATATCAGTACACCTGTCGTTAGTATTTTTTAAATACGAACATTCTGAATAACCCTGTTATCAATGTTAAACAAAATTTGTCAATTAATATTATTTGGGGGAAGTAATAACAAAAGAAAGGCCTTTTCAATGAATTAAAATTTTTCTTTGTTTCGTATACTTTAATCTTAATCCGGTGGGACTAAAAATAAAGATCTACCTGCAACAAAATTGGGGTTTTAAAAGTAAACAACCAATCTTGCCACCAGAGAAAAGGGTGCTCACCTACCTGATAAGGTAGTGGTAAGGAGTGTGGTCTTTGTGTTACGAAAACGACAAACGCGTGTGAATCATTTCACTCAAAATTTAACGAATCTTTTTACACAGCTCATCCATCAATATATATATTTGTCGAGAAGTTAAAAGAATTTCAAATTGACATTATGTCAAGATTCAAAGTTTAAAAACATCTTTCAAAATTAAGGGTACCTCCGTAAGAAGTAAAGTGAAAACTATCATGCAATTGTGTGAAAAATATAAAAACAAAATAATATCGAACATCGACTATATAAGATGTGTATCAAATTTACGTTGAAAAAATTGTTAACTGATATATGTTATGTATAAGTATGTATTTATAATGTCTTATTAACCACTGTTAAATAAATGCTATAAAATATCTATAAAGTATTTTCCTTTATCATTATAATAATAATTTCTACCTATTAGGTGTTAGTGGCATAATCGGTTGTACCTTTTTTGGTCAGGTATGATTTGGTGGCAACTTCGGCTACGATGACGGCTCGAATTGAGCACAGAGAGTAAGCAGGTAAACAAGTAATTATCGAGGGTTTGTTTATCAAGAAAGGAATTGAGCACAGGGATGATACAGGTGGCAAATAAAAATACCGATGATAGGAACAACATTAATTGGTATTTGGATTTATCAGCAACTTCCATTCCCTTCAGAATGTTAATGATATACTCTCTTTCGCTAAATGTTAAAAACACGTTGTTATAGTTCTTGCCATTATGAATCACAACACACATTACAACACACTGACTAGTAATTCGAGGCCGTCAGGCATTCAGCAAACTGCCTAGTGAATGTGAGAAATAATGTTTTTCAGGCTCCATATTGACTATTGCATCAGACATTATGCAAAGTGCCTAAAATCACTTCGTCAAATGTAGATTATCCAAAATTGTGATCATTTTGCAGAATACCTGGTGAATTAGTCAGTTTGCACAATTACTAGGTATTTCGGACAATGCCGGATTTTGTACATTGCCGGTAACATATACACAGTTTAAGGTTTTAACGCCTACCGTGCTGATACAATACAATAGGATAAAATGTTGGATAATCGTTGTTTAAATAGACAATTTTGTTAAAATATTGAATACATTCTCAATCAGCAAATGAAAATTAAAATTAATTAACCAAGGGTTCTTACTTTGGTGTAAATAAAAAATAAATTAATTCATCCTTAAAGATCAGTGGCTATGCTGGCAACATTAAAAACTGCGTTCATTATTGTAATTTTCAATAGTTAACACATTAATCAATAATGACTTTGTACTTATCGAATTGGCAAATAAAAAATTGTATGCTATCTTTGAAATATTTTTTGAAAATTGTAGACTAGAACACTTTTTAAAGGTGAAATATTTGAAGAATTTTTTTAGTATTGGTTAATTTCAATACATTAATGTGCATTAATTTTTGAGTTAATTTTTAACCACTACAGATTACCTCAAATTAATGAGGAAGAATTTATTACTGTTGTCACGTCTTCTACGGTGGGTCTCAATTAAATCAAAATATTTTAAAAGATTAAGAAAAGTGGTCAAGTATAGAAAATCCAGAATATATAGTATGGCGGATTGTAAGTCTTATTATCAGTATCGTTTGGAAATCCTGTATTAACATTGACTGTTTCATAATTTTAATTGCACTAAATTTTAAATTAAAAGAGCTGGGGATATTTTCTGAAATACCTTTAATGTATGCACATTGATCAAGATAATATGAATTATAAAGGAATATATGTTAGCGATTCTACAGTCGTCTTAGGATATATGTAAGACA
The DNA here is from genome assembly GCA_963921985.1 of Agrilus biguttatus. Taxonomy (NCBI): domain Eukaryota; kingdom Metazoa; phylum Arthropoda; class Insecta; order Coleoptera; family Buprestidae; genus Agrilus; species Agrilus biguttatus. The sequence continues at coordinate 30,890,766 of OY998119.1, forward strand.
TGCACATTTGCATACAAAATGCAAGTGGATGCAATATTATAAGTATGCAAGTGTCGTGTAGAATCTGCAGACAAAGCCTTGAAAACCTGTCTCACCACTTCATTCAAAAAAATATTACTGATAGCAATAAAGTTAAGTTACTTATTCGTTTTATTTTTGTCTGTGTTGCAACCACCTATTATTATTTTTGTTGTCTATGGTACTAAGGTATTTGTGCATTTCAACTGTTGTGTATAAAGATTATTAAAGTATTATGTATAATTGTATTATATGATATTAAGTGTAAGAATTGTAACTCTGTATGTTTGGGACAAACCGGTCGTGCAATTAACAAAAAATTTAAGTTTACTATCAAAAATCAGTCACGTACTATTCAAAAAATACCAGTCTTCTAAATCATTTTGTACAAAATAAACGTAATTTGGATACTGATAACTTCAAATGATTGTATATTTAAAATAAAGGTAAAAGACCAGATCTGCTAGAAATACTGGAAATTACCAGAGCAAACAAAAACAATAAAACATTCATACACCGATACCTTATTACATTTTAATTCGAATCAATCTCATTCTATTAAATTAAGTGCGTTTCATTCTTTTATACACAGAGTACAAATTTTGGAAAAGAAGTCAATGCTATAAAATTAATCACCTACCTGATAAGGTAGTGGTAAGGAGTGTGGTCCTCAAAATTTAACGAATCTCTTTACACAGCTCATCCATCAATATATATATATTTATCTTTCAAAATTAAGGGTACCTCCGTAAGAAGTAAAGTGAAAACTATCATGCAATTGTGTGAAAAATATAAAAACAAAACAATATCGAACATCGACTATATAAGATGTGTATCAAATTTACGTTGAAAAAATTGTTAACTGATATTTGTTATGTATAAGTATGTATTTATAATGTCTTATTAACCACTGTTAAATAAATGCTATAAAATATCAATAAAGTATTTTCCTTTATCATTATAATAATAATTTCTACCTATTAGGTGTTAGTGGCACAATCGGTTGTACCTTTTCAAAGACCCTTTTTGGTCAGTGGCAAGATCGGTTGTACCTTTTTTGGTTAGGTATAATTTGGTGGCACCTTCGGCTACGCCCAAAAAAATTTGTTACTGCTGTCAGGGGCACTGGAGAGAGTGGTGATGTGAGGAAGTCTCACCACCCACACCCAACCAGGGTGGTGAATTCACCACCCAAACTCAAAACTTCATTACCCAAAACTAGTCCTCTAACAACCCAAACAAAAACATTGAATGAAAATTTAAATACTAAAAAAATGAACTAACTAAATTTCTTTTTGATTTTATTTTATTTATCGAATTTTTATTTTATTTGAAATATGATTTTTCGCAAGTCATTTTTACATTTAAATTCATTTATTAATTTATCCAAAGATAAAGAAGATGTCTTTTATATATATATATATATATTAAAATTGATAAATCATTGATGATTTTGGTTTTGTGATTTTATGTATTTTTAATTAACTTTTAAAATAAGTATATTTATACTTAAAAAAAATGCTATAAAATATCAATAAAGCACTATTCTCCTTGTTTCATTACCCAGGCAAATCTCGCTCCGCCGCCCCTGACTGCTATTACAAATTTTTTTCCTCATTAATTTGAGATAATCTGTAGTGGGTACAAATTAATTCAATAATTAATATCGCATTAATGTAACACAAAAAGAGTTTATTTTAATTTTATTAATATGGCAAAATGATGTTTCACACAATCGTGAATAGCTGGTAAAAAAATATTCGAATTCTCACGAGAGCATTTTGTATAGAACTAAATTTTCAACAAAAATTAGTAGCCTATTGATTAATTCAATATTCTCAAAGTTGCGTTCGTTTAAATATTATTACAAAAATTACACTTGGTCAATTAATTTTCAAAAAAGTCAATGACTCACTAGATTAAGACGAATTTATCCATTTTTTGAAAAAATCTCTCAAAAAAATCAGACAAGAACATAAATAAATTGCAGCAGTTTATTGTTTCACAGTTTTCGAAAGTAATTTCATTAAAAATAATAATAATAATAAGAAATACATTTTATTTTAAACAATAATTTTTGATGTAAAATAAAACACGTTTTTTTTATAAAGTAATTGTATGCTTTAGATCAGATCTAGCTATTCTGAAAATTAATTGAAAAAGTGCAATTTTTATGATAATATTTAATTTTTGAAAATACTGAAATAACCAATTACCTAACTGAGGATATTTTTTTTGTAGGAAATTTGATTCTCAACAAACGAATTATTCATGTTTGAAAGAAACGTCATTTTTTCATATTAATTACATAAATAGAAAACAAACCCTATTTGCGTCGTTCACAGATCTGATCTACGAAATGAAATTTTAGGAGAATATTCTTAAGATACCAAAACATTGGTTAATGGGAGCGAAAAAGAATTCTACGAGTATTAATAATAATTAATGATCAGTTTGTCAATATACTCACTAAACATCCCCGTTTGAAATTATAATAGTTTTAACAAAACCTCATTATTTAAAATTAATTACGCATTTTTATAAAATAAACAATATTATTTGTAGGTACTAAAGATTTTTCTAACATTTACACATAGCATATGGTTTCGGTTGGGTGGTCATGGTCACAAGCATAGTTTTTGGCTTAGGCCTATTAATGGAAAAGTTTAGCATCTGAAGACATGGAATATTTTCGATATTAATTCAGATGCTGCCTATACTTATACATATATGTTACATTATACCTACATACAATATGTTTGTTCTTGTGTTGTAAAACACATTTCCTTTAAAAATAATCATGTGCCCACATATAAAGTATTTTATGAAAGACCAATTATTACTGTAAGAAAAAACTGAATATATTTTATTACCTTGGCTTAATAATAATAAAATTCTCATTAAAAAAAAACTCGTTTAAGACGTAAAGAATAAAACTGCACTGAAGATTCCGTACTATGGAAAACCCATAAGCATAAATTACATTGAGATCTCAACTAGATGATCGATAATCTTCAAATTTCAATTGTTTATTTTGAAGGGAAGTTTTCAAATATTTCTGTATAGTAAAATATTTTGAATATTTGTTGTTTAAGAGCAGGGTAGTAATATTGTATGTAATTTAGAGCTATTAATGTAAATTCGTTTTTATAATATTTTTTAAAAAAATCTAAAATTAATGATATATAGATAAAAACATAAATGTGAAAAGTTCGGTACAAACGATGTTGAGCATCGTAGGCTACGCCGTTAAAAGATTTGAGATCTGAGCGGGTGCCAAGATCCATACAATCTGATTACAAGAACTTACAACGTTCTTCAATTGTTTAATAGAAAATTGAATATGGAATTTATAAATTGGCAAATTTAAAATAGATAACAATAGAAAATACGTTTTTTATAATTTTAAACAGCATAAGACAAAAAAAGCTGCTTTTTTATGTTTCAAAAGTTTTTATTAAAACTCGACGATCGTTTAATAACATGCTACAAAATTCGATTAATTTTCAATCTCAATATTCAGTTAAGAACACTTTTGAGTTTCTAGAAAGAACCACACTTTTAAATATCCCCAACAACACGAAATTGGTTTCTTTTGATATGGTCAGCTTATTTACTTCGGTACCATTAGATGAATTGAACAAAATTATTGTAAATCGCCTTAATAGTACAGACAAGCCAGATATTTGGAAAGATCAATTTTTAAACGTTTTCAAGACATGTTTAAACCAGAATTACTTTAATTTTAATGAGAATTTCTACAAATAGCTGGATGGTTTGCCAATGGGTTCCCCCATTTCGTCCTTGCTGGCAGAGGTTTACATGTCCAACTTTGAAAATAACTTATTTAATGATATGATAAAAAAGTCCACACGAATAATATTCTTTTCTGGTCTAGATATGTGGACGATATTTTTTGTATTTGATTAGGGACAGAACGTTAATTAGAGAAATTTCTTATGTTCGCATTTATTTATCTTTTCATTTTTTGTTTTTGTAATTTATTGGCCTTGTTAGTCACACATTTTTTAACGTCTCTGATTTTTTATATTGTCATGTGCATTTGCTGTCCGTTTTTTTCTTTTGCGATTTATGGTTTTAGTATGTATCTTAGTATTGCCGTTTCCTTTTGTATTATATTTTCTTTGTTTTCAAATGTGCTTCTAGAGTTTAAGTTAGTTTATATTTATTGGGGGTAATTTGTTGACCCATCCGTCCATTTAGAGGACGTAGATGATGCACCGACACATAGGTTGCAATGTTGCATTTTTTGTGTTTACGTTTTCCCTCCTTTTTGTTTGTTTTGTTGTTTCAAGTGTCGGTGCATCGGAACCACCCCCCCCTCTGGGGGCGGTTCTTAAATTCGTGTCAATATAAGTATTTCTACAATTCAAAAATTCATAATACAGTTAATACAGTTCAATTAATTCATTCAAAAATTCAATTTCAATATTAGATAAAAACATCAAACGTTTAGGAGAGATCATTTTTAGTACATTTAACATATAGCACAAATCAAATCAAGATCTCTATAAACGTATAGTATCAATAACATATAGTTTCACGTAATCAATCATAGTCATTTAATTTTCGTAAATAAGTAGCATTCACTACATTATTGAACTACCCGCTAAACAGTAATAATTACAAACAAGAACCAAAAACAATTAAAATTAGAGCTTCTAAAAACGGTTACAATCCCATTGTAGTTGATAATATGATTAGAAAAATTAAAAAGAGATTAATAAATAAAAAAATTTATTCAGCTATTCATAAAAATGAAATAACGAATTAAAGTTCATTAACTACGTTCCTACTTATAGTAATATAATTTGTAAAAAACATAATGCTTTGGGTCAAAACACTATTTCGGTTAACAAGTGTAATTTAGGTAAATTTTTAGTCAATAATAAACAAAAACAATCGTTTATGAACAAAAGTGGCGTGTATAAAATAAACTGTTTAAATTGCGATGCCTTTTACTTAGGCCAGTCGGGTAGAAAATCAATATATCAATAAGATTAAAAGAACATGTTAGGGACATTACTGATTAAAAAAAGATGTACAGGTTTTAGCACCCACTGTGTAGAAATTAACCATAATTTAGATATTGATAGTATTAGATTATTACATGCTGAAAAGAAAGGAAAAAGGCTCAACTTATTAGAAACTAAGAAAGCTTTTAAACGAAACGATAAAATCACAAACTTACAGTCAGATTTTCGAAATAACTTATTAATAGATACATATTTGGATTTCCCATCAATAATTACCGGTGTCTATTGTATATCGTATACCTGTATTTATATATTTTATTTGATTACATTTATAAGACCTAGTTTAACCCGTCAGATTCAGTATTTGTTTTGTACTCTTGAAAAATACTTCGCTAGCCGAAACGATCGTCAAGTTTTAATAAAAACCTTTGAAACATACAAAAGCAGCTTTTTCTTTGTCTTATATTTTTTTGAAAAATATGTTTCATAGTTATTCAAAAAATGATTTAGCATTCATCCGCACCCTTATTTTCGAAATTAATACTGAATCGGAAATTTTAAAGTTAACAAATATAACGTTTAATAATTTACAAGAAAATTACTAGGTTAACGAAATCCTATATCCTCAATTTCGATTTTTTTTATACTTGAAAATATATTTGATTGGGTACAAAACTCTCAGAGAGTGAATCCAAAGTGGCATCTGATTGATTGTTTTGTAGTATTTGAAGGATTATTTTCCTAAAAGATACGTATATGTATATATATATTGTTCAATAAATTATCTTAACATATTTAAAAAAGAAGGAATTAAAATCCTTATTTGTCTAAATATTAAGATCAAAGATCTCACATTTTGAACGCGTCCTACCAAGTAGGCACAACGAACCGAAAGCCACATCTCACGACCGGTTTTAATTCCTTCTTTTTTGAATATGTTATATTTTCGTCTAGAAGTCCATCGGAATCAACAATGTAATTCAATGCCGGTAGGGGTATTAGCCCTCGGAGTAGTTGTTTCCGTTGATTCCATATTTATAATTATCTTAAGGTCAATGTTTATTAAAACTTGTTTAAGTCTCTTCCTTCTGTGCAAAATAATTATTTCCGTAAATGCATCATGACAACATTTAGGAAATGCTTTTGAATAAATTAAAAAATCGTTATGTAGAAAAAAAGCGTACGACTGAATCACGAACGGTCATTAAAAGCAAATAACAGAATCCCAGGTTCACGGTCAGTATGGTTCATAGATCGCCCTTGGACTTGTATTTTAATTAATAAATTGTAGAGTAGAGCCTGTTGTCACTTTACGAAGAAACAAGTTCAACGAGTTGCGTTTCAAAAACCATTACATTTCATAGCATCGCACATATCATCCATCGAATGCCGCCTGCGGATAGATATTAATGATTACCTTGATATGTCGCTGTATTGGTGACATAAAAACTTTCCAGAAGCATGTACCGTTCCGTACTGAACCGAAAATGCTGCCATTTCGAAAAGTATTTTATTAAGTTAGAAGTTTAAATTGATGCTTCTAATGAACGGTTAAGATCAATCATCATCCTATATAAAGGCTCAATGTCACTTCAGGTTTTTCGATACTCTTAACTACGGTATTTCGAAATAGTAGGGAAGATACGTTACAAACTACTTCAAAATTTATTATATTATACAATGAAATCCCTGGTCCAAAACTGTAAAAACTAGGAGCGAGTGACATATGACGAATGGACATAAACATGAAATTATGAATTTTCGATTTAAGAATTTCAAAAACTACTGTGACAATCATTTTCTATTTTTAGTTACAGAACTTTAAAAGTTACAGTTGTAAAACAGTTTTTTGTCTGTTCTACGCAATCAAAGGATAAAATAATAGAATTTGTATTAATTATAAATAATTGAATTTTCATAAATAAATTATTAGCTTATCTTCCTAAATATCGAAAATCAGGGACTTCTCTTAGTTTTTCGTCTTCAATTTTTAAATTAATTCTACCCCTATTTTTACCTCCCTTACTAATCACAATTTTTTTTAATTTTCATTCCATACTCTACTGTCAATACCGCTTCCATTTTATTTGATGTCAATACTGGTATATTCGTATCATACGCAAATCTAAATATATATATATAAAAATATATATATAATAAATAAATAAATAAATAAATAAATAAAATTTCTTGGAAACTGATCACAATGTTTTATTCCAATTCTAATAATAACGTTTGGAGGAAATTACCCTATTTAAGTAAGATAAGCGAACTAGTAGGTTACCCTTTATCATTACAATATTAAACCAGCTATTTCAATGTCTATACTTTAGGTAAGAAGTTGGTAAACAACAAAAATTTAAGTGTAAATAATAACGTTTTACAAAAAGTGGTGTTTATGTAATATTCTGCAATAATTGTAATGCTATATATATAGGCAAATCAAAAAGACGTATTGAAACCTGTTTTTTAGAACATTTTAATTATATAAAAACTAACAAACCTAACTCAGGCCTAGCCAGCCATGTATTAAAAAAATACCACTCATTATGTAACAATAAATTAAAATTACTAGTCCTATACTCGATAGATTTGAAATTGTAGAATTAAACAAAGCTATTAAAGCCAACAAAACTCTCACGAACGAGCAGTTAGATTTCGGGAATTTTGTATTAACTTTAGTACTCTTGATAATGCCTTAACAGGGCGAAATGTGCATCGAGTTATTTAATAAAAGATTGTGACCAGTTTCCAAGAATATTTATTTATTTATTATTTCAACATAGTTCACCAAGGGCTAACGGCAGAAAACTTTTATATATAATAGATATATATCCTTGAAGTTTTCCTGTCTTTAATAATATTAATGGCATCTTCAATATATACCTTAAAAAGTAGCAGTAAGAGTGTTCACCCCTGTCTAAATTCCTTCCTAAAATTTACTTCCTTATGATGTTGTCCAAATTCCGCAACTATACCTGTTGTTATTTATACAAAATATATATCCCTTTTATCCCCGTATCTCATCACCATATTTTTAAGTACATTCAGCAACATTTTTGTGGTCTTGTATTTCTCAATTTTATATTTATAGAAAGAAAATAATTTTTACATTAATTTATTGTTTCAAAGGTTAAATATGTTTTTAAAGTTTTAAACTAATCGAGTATAAATATCGGAAAAAAACAAAATAACAATTGTGCTTATAAATATTTATTATTAACGTAATTTATATAAAATTTATGGAAAACCAATTTAATTAAAAACCAAAAAATAAATAAAAATTAATAAAAAACCATTTAATTAGTGTTATACTTATACTGCCATTAAATTTGTATAAATATGAATAAGATAATATTAGAAGTGATTTACTTATTTTTACTTGAAGCTCAGGAAACACGCTCGGATTAGTTAAAAATATATTTTATTCAGAAAAGCTAATTTTGCGTCAAATTTAGGACCTTCTTACAGCATTTATCGGATTATCATGCTCTTGTCCGATACTACGAGGGTGAATCAAATAAAAACGAGCCTTTCTAAATTGCGCGCCGGATAGTTCTTTAAGGAGTATGCGGGCGTTAAGAACTTGAAGGGGGGATATTAGGTGGCACGGAAACGACGCGTCATATTGCGTTCGCTTGGTTAATAGCTATCACAATGAATGGGAAAGAGGTGCATAGCAGTATTGCGCAACGAATTATTATTAAGTTTTTTACACGTGAAAACGTGAAAGCAGCTGGAATTTTGCGCAGATTGCAAGCACAATTCGAAAATGAAACGCTTTCGTAGCCACGTGTAATAGTTTGGTACAAAGAATTTAACGATGGGCGTAATCGTAATCGTGTCAAAAATGTAAATCATCCTCGTCGTCCGCGCACTGCATTTCGCCGGTTAACATTGCACGCGTTAGAAACCTTATTGAAGGGGACCGCCACGCCAAGCCACTGTGCTTCAGATGTCTGGTGAACTCGGCATCAGTTATGGGAGTGTTCACACAATCATAACGAAAAACTTGGGATTCCGAAAAATTTCAGCTCGTTGGATTCCAAAGTTGCTGAGTGAAGACTAAAAAGCTGCTCGATTTAGAGAGGAGGGTGATTTTTTTGCACAAAATTGTTACCTGCCATAAAATGTGGGTACACCATTACACTCCATCATCAAAAGGGAGGACGCACCCCATTCGTGACGTGTTACTCTTGCACGATAACGCTACGCCTCATACAGCAGCTTTAACGCAGTCCCAAACTGGACTCAGCTGGAACACCCTCCATATATTTCCACATGTTTGGGCCCCTCAAAGAATCACTAGGAGGCGAGTGATTAGCGATTTCAGATGAACAGGTGGAGGCGTTTGTGCGCAACTGGATACACCCGCCCTGTTTCTTTTTATGAAAACGGGATGAAAAAACTACCAATGCGTTGGGAAAAATGTATAGACTACCAAGGGGGATACGTCGAAAAATCGAAAAATAGAGAAATTTGTGTTTTTGTGAAACTTTTCAAAATAAATGTTTTATGAAGAAAGGCACGTTTATATTTAATCTATCCTCGTATTATTAAAAATGTAATACCTTTAATGTAACGCCAGAAATATAAAAAAGTGATAGTATAACTATAGGTAAACATTCAACAAGTTTATAATATATCACATCAATAAAGGCAGCGTGTCTAGTTACTAAATTTTATTGTTTAAAATCATAAGGTGGCAGATAACATCTATGAAAAACCTTGAGTTCAATAAACACCATTAAAAATCTTATTTTTCAAATGAAAAGATTGTTTACATTGAACTGGATCATTATTATTGAAAAAATGAAAATTTTACTACGTTCAGTATAATTTAACCATTACTACATCCCAAAAGTGTCCTTCTAAATGCATATAGCATTTTACCTTCAGAAAAATAAGGAATTTTTTTACCTTTGATGAATGCCGCCTGGTATAATATATTTAATAGGTCTTAAGTACTTAGATTTTATGGTATGGTCAATTTATCTATTTATAAAAAAAAGTTAAGTTGAGTATGCTCCTTTTTTTTGACAATTTGGATACAAAGGAAAAACAAATTTATTAAACAACAGTAAATGTGGGATCTTTGATCCTTAATATTTAGACGAACAAAGATTTTAATAGTAATATGAAGGCTTTCACGACCGGTGTCAACAAAAAAGCCTATAGACCACAACCCAAAAGCCCGGTAAGATTATAATTCTAAAGATTTTAATGCCTCCTTTTTTGGATTAAATTCATTAGTTTAGTAACAGTTTTAAGTAAGTAAATTTTTATTAATTATAATTTATTTCCCCATTTTGTCAGTAAACCTTTCCCTAGAGGAATATTTATTACTACTCAAGTAGTAAGTACTCCCGTCTGATGAAGCCAAAGTTTGGCGAAACGTATGTTACGTATAGTAAATAAAGTGTGTGAAAATCTTGAGTTTGTGTTTTCTAACTGATCTTGTCTTGTGTTCACTAGTAATCTTGTTGGAACATATTTTGTTATATTTAATATTATTTATATTTAAAATATTGATACCTGAAGATATTCAAAGACGAAATCATGACTTTTGAGACTAAAATAAATGAAAACAGTATCAATGTCACGTATGCGAGAATAAAATAAAATATACATTTGTTGAAAAATATCGTATTAATAATGAAATATTTAAAGACTTTTTAGCAGGGGTAAAATTTAAATACATTAATGTGATATTAATTAATGTATTAATTTATACCCACTACAGATTATTAAATTTTTCCCTCATCGCATGAGGTAATCTGTAGTGGGTATAAATTAACACAATAATTAATATCACATAAATGTATTTAAATATCGTATTGTGGCAGCTGTTATCCCATGGATTCTATGTATGCTATTATAAAACTTGTAAGTAAATACTAAAAGAAAACTGACTATTAATTAAAAATTACATACAATTATTTTGTCCCAAGCAGATCCGTTGAATGGCATGTTGGTGTTTAGTCCTCTTTGACACACCCCATGTGTTTGAGAACATTGTGGAGGTTCAATTTTCACTGTTGCAAGGCAATATTTTCCTGTAAACGAATGTCCTTCTATTGGAACCTCGACTTGCATGCATTCGTCGAAATTTCCAAAGTCGTACGTGGAACCAACCAAAATACCACTGGGAAATTTCGCAGTTGCATCGAACACTGAAAAAGAAAATTAAGATTAAAGATATCGACTATAGCTTTAATGTTACATTAATGATTCATTTTATTACAAAAAATAATAATTAAAGAGACTCACCCCTTTTACCACAAAAAACTAACAACAGCGGACACGGACTTTCAAAGTGGGCGAAACACGTGTCCGCTGTTGTTAGTTTTTTGTGGTAAAAGGGGTGAGTCTCTTTAATTATTATTTTTTGTAATCTGCCACAGTCTCCGATAAATTTCAAATTATAAAAGTATAGATAAAGAACAGTTTCTAACAAAAAGGAAATTAAAATTTTGGACTTCCCTTGGAAAGCTACACATTTTACTAATGATTTTTTGGACATTGCTACTGTTTATCATAAAGTAAATTACGTTAAAGTGACGACCTGTAGATAACATTCGAAATAATAAAATTACCCGTTATTAAAATTGAATAATTAATTATATAAAGAGTAATTAAAATAATTATTATTAATGATAGGACTGTATGGACTGTATGAAGTCGAATAAGACAATTTTATAAATTCGGAAGCTTAAACTACTTACTTACGAGAGCAGCATGTCTGTTTAGAAACAGATACATAAAATTATTGTGCGAATCATGTTTGCAATTAGAAACAAATATTCATAGGAAGATACTAGGTACATTCTTAAAACAAATATAACATCTGCAATCTTTATCAATCCTGATTTTTTAATAAATTAATTCTTGGAAAATGTGCAGAACAAGAGCTATATGTAAAATAATTCATTTTTAGTACAGTCAAAACGACAAAATTTTATAAATTTGGTGGTTGGTTTTGTATAACAAACCCAAGTAGAAACCTTCATATATACTCTTCTTTAATAGCAAGGAATGCGATTTTAGCGAGGTAAATATGATCGTTTATAATGACTTCGTCTGTAACGACATATCGCGACATCACACATCACATATAGCAACGATAAATTTGACCCTTTATAAACATTCAAATGAATTCAAAATTTTAATTTTAAATAACGACATGGTTTTCGTTCGGGTCCAGTAGTGGTATTAGTAAAGTTGTTACTATATGCCATGTAACTAGTAGTTACTATAGTAAATTACAAGTACCTTTGAGATAATCGATTGTAAATTCATTACGGACCAGGTAAATTTGACATTTGACTCTGAAAGTCCGATGTCGGTTTTGACAGAAGGGAATTTTTTTTGAGGTTTAAGGTCTCTCATCTTTCGAAACAAGCAAAATAGTGGGGAAACTTTGTTATAAACAATTTAAAGCGGCAAAACTGCTTTGTCTAATTTTCCGAAAAAGTATTGAAATTGTTGTAATATTCGATTGATCACAATTATTTGAAATAATAGTTTTTCTACAAAACTTTTATATTGATTGTATAAATACTTAGGTACACTCTGTACTCCTGAGAAATCTGGATTACATAGGATAAATATTTCGAAAAATTATTTAAAATTATATATATACAATATATATTGGTTAATTTTAATGAAATATTGATCCTACATGATCCTGCTTTCAGAGGTAACTAACTATACAGTGCGCCTAGTGTTTATACAATCAATAATCGTTTTGTAAAAAAACAATTCTTTTGTTTAATTATAAACGATCGAAAATTATAACAATTACAATAATTTTTCGGTCATAAAATTTTAAATATTGGACCGGTTTTCATGTTTAATACGTCGTTTTGTAAGTTTTTTTTGTTATCTACTACTTTTCTATGTAGTACAGTTCATAAAATAATACTTTTTACTGATAATGATATAAATCAATTTTGACGTTCTAATTTGTTTATAAAAAAATTACCTCAAACAACAACTTTCTGCTATCAAAACCGACATCAGACTTTTTCAGAGTTTGGACTGATTTTTTGTCTTATTTTCTTGGACTATTCGATACAAATACAAATTTCACATGATTGGTGAAATTAATTGAAAGGGAAAAACAAAAAAAAAACAGTCATTTAAGACGTAATTTGTGATGCTGAGTCCAAATATAGCCTCAGAATTACCACAAAACGCCAGTATTTTATGATACGTATCCTAGGCCCAAAACTCAATAAATGCAGTTTCTATTCTATTTTAGAAGACCACAACGTAAAATTAAACAACAAAAGAACCACGATGTCCAAGATATCTGTTATCGCTGAAGTGGAATCTGGCATCATCATTTCCCAAACATATTAAGATTTTAAAATTTTAAAAATTGAAAAGTTTCAAGCATTATATTTGTATTAACTACAATTGTTTCGCTTAACTTAAGCTTCTTCAGGGTAAGATATAACAAAACTTGTGATTAATAACTACCTATATATACCTACTAATTATTTCGGTGGGGAATTACATATTGACATTTAGTAAGGGAGAACTACATAGACTTTCTCACGGTTGGAACAACTAAGTAATATTTTGAACGACCAATTAGATGTAAAATGTTCTCCCTTACTAAATGTCAATATCTAATTCCCCCACCATAATAATTAGTAGGTATATATAGATAGTTATTAATCACAAGTTTTGTTATATCTTCATCTGAAGAAGCTTAAGTTAAGCGAAACAAGTGTACTAAATACAAATACAAAGCTAGAAACTTTTTGTGTTTTTCAATTTTTAAAATTATGAACAAACTAAGGCTTCCACAATCAACAAGATTTTAAAATATATTAATATTAATATATAAATGCAAAAACTAAATGTTGCTAATTTAGATTTTTCTGATCTGAGAGTGGGGTATCTTGAAATTTCAATATTCAAGGGAAATTCTAGAGCTATATTCGAGTTCGGCTTTGAAAAACGCACTGAAAATGATTACTCTCGTAGGGTTTTTGGTTTTTCAACCCGCCATAGTAGTGCTCTCTTTTTTGTGTGTCTTCTCTTCTTCAAAGACCTGATTATGGAAAGTTGAAGAAATGTCAGAAAAGAAAGTAATTATTTTCGATGTATTTGTACGATATTACCCAGCTAATATTCACTACATATCACCTCGTATATACTCAGGATGAAGCAATGGACTTTGAAGAACCAAAATGATTACTCTTGTTTGGTTTAACGTTTTATTAGAACATAACACTGTAACAAGAGATTTACTATAACCTTAACCTACACATAAACAGTTATGTGCACATTTCCTTTTATTACCTATTAAAAACTTATTCATTCAAATTTCTTCGATGGGAAATTCAAATGTGGCCCCAGAAAAGCTTTGACACTTTACAGTTTCGAGAAATCCCAGTCTCAAAACCAAACAGACCCAACTAATATCATTAGATACTTACTAATACTAATTTTCTGAGGCTGGATTCTAATTATGCGATACAAGATACCTCGGAAATGGTTACTCTCTCTGTTTTTCCTTTTTATTTCACGTTGTAATGCTTTAAAAGAGTCAAAAATTGGAGTTTTCGGGAAATGAGATTAGAATATTTCAAAATCCAGACGTGTTGTAGTAATTCTTAAGCCAAATTGTGTCTCAGCATCGCAAACTATGTCCGAAATAACATATGACTTATATTCACCTGTGTTACTGTATTAATTCTTAATAAAAATTATAATATTGACGTACCTAGTATCTATAGATAAAAATATTTAATAAGATTCTAATTATTTAAAAAATACATACATAATAAGTGTTATTAAATGTCAAATAAACAAAATTGAGTTCTAAAAATGAATTAATGAAAGGAAATTAACGTTAACAAATAAGTTACCAGAAAACAATATAAACAAATCATCGCTTTTTAATAAACATATTTGTTTATCAAAATCAAGGGAGTATTCCTTGTTGACAAATTAAAATGGAGCCAATATTTTTAATGGAAACTACCTATTTACTGTTACTAATAAGCTCCTTATTGATAAACTCGCGTAATTTCAAAAATTAAATAAATTGTATTATATTCCTACGTTTAATTTTTACTAATAACAAAATATAGATTAGATTTGAACAAAAAGGAATTAAAAGTGTAAACCAAATAAATATTCTCCCGGGTCTACATATTTCATATGTTAACAGTAAATATCGGTAGATGGAGACATATTGCCTTTAATACGATATTAAATCAACTTCCTTTAATGGAACAGCTTCGGTTTGGTCATTAAGTAATCGATGCTACCTTTGGTGTGCTGATGAAATTTAATAAGATCGAAATCGCGCACCACATTTCGATAAGTTTTTGACCAGGAAGTAAATAAACAAAAGAAAAGAAAAGAAATGGTCTTACACTCTCACTTTTGAGTTAGTAAATGAGCGAAACACGTGTACGCATTTTCAAAAAGTGTCTGGTTAGTTTGGGGTAAGACCATTTCTTTTCTTTTCTTTTGTTTATATCAATCACCACAGTCTCCTCTTATATTTATAGGAAGTAAATGTTCTTTACAAAAGAATATAACTATTTAGCGACACGAACGGAGAGTAATCTATAAGCAGCATACTCACTACTAAAACTGTTGTTCTTGATATTTAATTCTAGCCTTGAAACAACACTGCCCACTTCATCTGGGGGATAACAAATTAAAATCCTGATATTCTCCTCTGCACAACCGGTATATGAACAAAAAGAAATAATTCTAATAATGATAATTTAAAAGTGAAGTTTCTTTTGATATTGAATTTATAATACGAAAAAATTTTAAATTCAATACCCTACATTTAATGGGTATGATCATATTTAATACAAAAATTTAAAATGTAACTTTGCTAAAAAATCGAAATTGTTTCAATCTTTAATATATGGAAATTGGGATTCATAATGAATAAACGGTGTTCATAATAACAAACACACAAAATTTCCACTAATACATTTGTAAGTAAGTTTGTTAGTAGTATTTAAGTGATTAAATAAATCATAGTGAATAAATGATTGTTAAATAAATAGGTGAACTGGAAAATTCGTTACAATTCATTTTTTGATATTGATAACTTGGCAAGTTTTATATCCAACTAAATTATTTGTAGTATAAAATAGAACAACTCTTAAAGTTAATAATGAATACACTAACTGTCGATAATAACAAACACAAAATTTCCACTAATATATTTATTTTTCTTGACAATTGTTTCACTCTATAAGGCCATCCTCAGAAGAAGTGATATTACAATTTCATACAGACTATCTACTATTTATATTAAATTCAAGCCTAAACTGGTTGGAGATTTTTGGACTAATGTATCTGTAATAATGGGACTATTAACATATTCAATTTCATTCACTATTCTTGTATAATTTTTAATACAAGAAAAAGGAAAACTATTGGATAAATTAGAATCACTAAAAATTAAAAAACATACAAGTATAATGCAAGAATAGTAAATGAAATTATGACAGATCAATTAGTTGAAATATCTCCACCCTTGGTTTATATTTGAATTTAGTATAAACAGTAGATATATGTATGAAATTGTAATCCACTTCTTCCGAGGATGACCTTGTAGGGTGAAACAATTGTTAAGAAAAATAAATATATTAGTGGAAATTTTGTGTTTGTTATTAACGACAGTTAGTGTTTTAGTTGGATATAAAACTTGCCAAGTTATCAATATTAAAGAACAACACTTATTTATTTAACAATTATTTATTTAATCGCTTAAACACTACTAACAAACTTAAACTACTTATTTATCTGACAAACAATAAAGCACTTTATTTATATCACTGTATCTGGCTGTTGAATATTTATCTTACGCATCCGGAAATCAACTGTCTCGCTAACCCAGAGGCGAGGGTATATATTATATTACTAAAAAACACGCGAAAAAATTTCGACTGCTTTACAGAGAAAATGACAGAAGATTCTCGAGCGTCTATTGTCCGGCATCGATCGGTCCCAACATCAAACGCGCCGCCTTCGGGTGAGTCTGTGCTAATCGATTCGTCACACACACGCATACATTCGCTACAATATCAACATTACTTTTAGATTAATTGATGATGGGCGTGAGTTCGAAACGTCTCGTTCCCTGGCCCCTGACTTCACATATATATTATAGAGAGTGTATCGTAACATAGAGTTTCGTTATAGAGAGGTCACAATGTAACAGTTTTCATTCAAAATTTACAATTTATATTATAATTTAGTATAATAACGTTATAATTTAATATTAATTATATGTATAATATAGTATAATTTATTATTTTTCCAATCATTAGTACTGAGCGAAAAATTCCACAATTATATTATGTTTTAGTAAATAGTAACGTAAAGTAAATGGTAATTAATCATTTTTGATGACATTAAAATGGAAAAATAAATCGGTTCCGTACGCAAATGGGTTTCTACATTATTAGGTACCATTTAATGATTTATTTATTATGTGTTATAATAACGAAATATTTTATACATGAACGCGTTCTCGAAGAATTAGTAAGAGTAGACGAATTAGAAATAATTTAATCATTTAATTTAATTTTATTATTATGTACAGGGTGATGTGAATTGCGTGGTACAAAAAAAGTAAAATTTTCAAAACTAAATGAACAATGCTTACGTATAATCCCACAAAAGTTTTTATTATTTATTTTGAAGCATCTTTTATTATGATAGAAAGGATAACAAAAGTCAAAATCCTCAAATACAAATACATTATTAAGTATATAAGTTTCGAAAACTTATAATTTGTTCAATCTGTCAATCTGCTGCATAAAAAATAATTTTGCATTACATATCATAATGCAAAAACGGCGAAAAAATGACTTTTCTCGAAATAAGTCGCTTAATGTCATTTATTCTGAGTTACGTTATTTGTTGCGGTGTGGTCATGAATATTTTTGGGAAAACTGATTCAAATTTTGAAAGAATATATGAAACGAACAAAAAATCGTTGTACCGTCCAATTTTATCGAAAAATTACAAAAAAAAGCTAAACCAACTTGTATTACTACGTTTTGAAAATCAAATATCTAGTTTTTATTAAAAATAAAAACTAATATTCGCTTCTAGTTTGGCTTGAATAATTTAAATAAAGTAGAAAAATATGACTCAGATTGATGTATATATATTCTAACTAACTAACTAAATTTTTATTTTAATAATAAGTAATAGAATTGTAGAATTTATTGATTTGAAGAAAGTTTGTAAAAAAATAATTTTGAAAATATTTTTGTCAGAATTCATTTACATACGCAGCTCAATTTGTCATTTGTATTCTATTCTATTCTTCATTTTAAATTTATTCCTAAATAAATTATTTCACAGTTTATTTTAAAATTCTTTTTGTTACACTGGCAAAGCATCACCTCATCCGATACATTAACCATGTAACAACAAAATTCTGTTTAAAAGACACTTATGTTCTTGAATTTAAAATGTTTTTTTATACCTACAAGAGTCTTTGAACAAATATAATTACAATCTCTCAGTCTAGGATTTGTCTATCGAATTGTTCACTACATCATCCAAATAATAATTAGATTTAATATATGCAATTCAAATACGTTTTTTTACTACACTCGTTGCAATCTGCCAACGAAAATATAAAATAATAAAATATAATAAAGACTAACAATGTAATTGTATGTGTAATAAACGCAAATTATTATGCTATTTTTAAATTATAGAATATGGACCCAATTAAAAAAATAATTAAGGTTTGTTATTAAATAATTATTAGGTAGAGTAAGTACTACATTTTGAGAAGTCGATAAATAATAAAAATCTAGTCCAATTTTACGCATTTCATATACAAAAAATTCTTATATAATAAATTAAAACAAAAACAAAATTTTTTTCTTTCTTTTACTTAGTTCGTATTGGAATACTTAAAAAATTAGACAGATTTAGATCATTCAACCGAGACAGAAATTGAAATATATATAAATAAAATAAAACTAAATATAAGTATGGAATCAACAGAAACAAATAATCCGAGGGCTAATATCCCTACCGGAATTGAATTATACTCTTGATTCCGATGGATTCTTAGACGAAGATATAACATATTCAAAAAAACAAGGATTTTGATGCCTTGTTTTTTTTTGAATATATAAAATGAAACTAATTTAAATCACACGACTGTAAAAAGAATCAAAAAAGGGATGATTGTCCTTTTTATTATAGTTTTTTATTATTAGTTTTCAAATATAAATTATTCATCATGTTATTTAACAATTAAAAATTATATATGTTTAGGATTTTAAAAAATGTAACTACTAAACAAAATATAAAATACCTACTTTCACTAGCCCATAGAGTTAACTTTCGTAACTCTTGCAGATAAAGTTTACTATGATTTCGGCACTGTTCATTTTTTATTTTTTCGGAAACAGGAATAAGCATTTCGAGAGCTTTTCCGAGATCATAATTTCGCGAAAAGACCACCGACTGCTCGGATACATCTTGAACCGCCCCTACCAGGCATAGCACCAGGGAAATGCATAAACAATTGCCCACGAAACGCATACTAGACGAGACACTTCAATAACACTACTACTATTCACACCGTAAAAATCAAAACAAAGATGTGAACTTTTCACTAGAACAACGAACTGTTTAGTTTTCTTTTTCCTTTTGTAATCAGTCGCAATTGACGCGTCTACCCCCGAAGACTAAAACTACGGAAAATAGTTCGGGTTATTGTTCGACTCGCTTATATACATTTTACGTGATCTAATCCTGATATCCGAAGGTTGCGTGGCGCGAGCGAGTTCCCAAGTTTGAAAACAACTGGCCGCTTAGAGCGATCGCCGCAGGTCCGATGCAACTAACGCACCTGATTATTTGCGGTAAACTGCACGCCAAATTATTTGTTTTCGTTTTTTCGAAAACTGTAACGCGAATCGTTGCAAATTCGTAAACTTTTGCAAAGAAGTTCAAGGTTTGTTGTCGTATCACGGTATATGTTTAATTTTGTCAATAGTATCAATTCCCCTTGTGTAATAACGATATATGCACACATACACGTATTGCAGTCATAAAATACTTGTAACACTAGAAAACATTGTTTTAAATTTGCGATTTGTCTTTATTTTGTCTCTACTTTAAAAATATCAATTCGGTTTAAATAAACAAATTTATTAAATTCGAAGATGCAAATTATGAAAGAATTACCCATTTCAAATGCTACGTGTAAAATTGTCCTGAAAAATCCAACCGAAATACAAAATACTTTTAAAAATCAAATGTCCGTCATTATTATTGTTCTGTTTTTAAATTCATTTATAAGTCAAGTAATTTGGTGTCCAAGATGACAATATCCATATGCACCTATATATATATATGTTATAATGTGCAGTAGAGTGGTCGATTCGCGGCGATCTCTTCCCTGTTCGGGGACGGGTGAGAAGCGTAGGCCAGTAAATTTGCCGCTGACGTCACCGTTGTCGTAGCAACCCGCACGCGCTGACGGAGCTGCGGCGGTCACGCGCTTAGCTCTTCACATGGGCATTTATTACGTACATTAAGCCCATTATGACGACTATTTAAAACATTAGAAAACGCTCTAATCAGATAGAATAATTTTATGTAAAGAAATCTTACCCCATACATATCAAAATTAACATTAAAAAAAAAACATTTTATACACGATATAGGTATTTTGCATTTTGTATTTGCATACTAAGTAGAACTATTTCAAATAAACCACATCTCGGTATACAAAACGTACATGGACAGATATTACCTTTTTTTGCTTTTACATTCAAAATAAAAAAATAAATAAATAACAATACCTTATGAATTATGATAATTGAAAACATATATCGTAATATTCGTTTACTAATTCTACGTGACCTTCAGTACGGAAGTTTGACCCGCACAATATATACATATTTCTTCTTCTTTATTAAACACTCCCCGCCAACAATTTTGTACTTAATTTATGCAACTACAAATCGGAAAATACTTAAGATCACAAAAACAAAATTGCAAGAAATTATATTTAAAGAATGTTATTTAGTGAGTTAATAAATTCAATAAAGACGTAAATACGTAATAACTATTCATGATGTCTTTTTAATTTAAGAAAAGTTTTACAACTCTGAAAATAAACTGTTTTTATTTATATCAGAAATTTCACATTTCCGTACTTTACCAATTGCCTGCGTTATATATATATATATATATAAAGTTGACCAACTAACAAACATGTTCTTTTTTGTAAATGTCTCATGCTAAAGAAAATCTTTGTATCAAACTAAATTTTAACAGACTAAAATCAGAAAACCTCGAAAAAATACTTAATAAATTAACGTTATAGCAATTTACACACCATATTATCCTTCAAATACAACTGACTTTTTACTTTCCTGATTCTGCAGAAACAGCTTTTTACCTCGAAACATTTTTAATTTGTAAACTTAAATAATTTCTTAAATGTCACTGTCACCTAATTTGCAACAATTACAATATCGATTACCATCACTTCTTTTAAAACAATTCCTACACTTAATTAGTAATTGGTGACCGACATTTCAGATGTTTTGATCGTGTATTTTGAAAAAACAAACTTATTGTAATAAACAGCAGACTAATTACATCTGAAAATAAATCTATTAATTCTATATTTGGAGTAGGTAGACCAAGTCTGCGGAGACAGGTCTCGTATATATGCAAAATTGAAAAACAACTAAAATTTACAATCCAATCGCAAACCATCTGTTTAACAGATTAATTTTGAAATTAATAAAAAACGTGCAGATATCTTAATAATTTTATATTTACATAAAAGCCTGTACCTTAATCTACTTTTCTACATAATTCCCTTTAATATTGAGGCACTTGTCATAACCTTTGACCAGTGGCCAGTTTTTTAATACCCTTCTCATAGAACTCTGCCGCCTGACTTGTTAACTCTTAACCACTGCATCAGAACTGTTGACTTTGTCATCGTCTTGAAGACGCTGCGCTGACCGCCCAGATGTTTCTTCAAGTGCAGGAACAAATGGTAGTCACTGGGCGCCAGATCAGGGCTGTACAGAGGATGATCTAGAGTTTCCCAGTGAAAAGATGTGATGAGATCTTTGGTGCGATTAGCCACATGCGGACGGGCATTGTCATGCAGCAAAGCGATGCCCTTGCTCAATTTACTGCGTCTGTTGTTTGTCTCACAATAAGCTGCCGCATTGATTGTTTCATTACGAGGTAGAAACTCCATAAGCAATAATCCTTTTCTGTCATAAAAAACTGTGAACATGATTTTCCGGGCAGAAATTGTTTGCTTAAACATCACTTGTCTGGGTGAATCTGAATTGACCGTTGCCTTGATTCTGGTGTGACGTAGGCCACCCATGTTTCATCACCCGTAATAATTTGGCTTAAGAAATCATCACCTTCATTGTGGTACCGCTCAAGGAAAGTCAATGCAGTGCCTAAAGGTTTGGTTTTGTGCACATGCGTCAACATTTTCGGTACCCAACGTGCGCACAATTTTCGGTAATTTAAATGCTCGATCACAATGCCACACAAAACACTGCGAGAAACTTGAGGAATGTCATCACACAAGGAGGAAATCGTAATGCGTCTGTTTTCTCGCACCCTTTCGTCCACTTTCTGTACCAAATCTTCATTAACGACCGAAGGACGCCTACTTCGTTGTTTATGATGCACATTTGTGCAGCCATCTTTAAATGCTCTCACCCACTTCCTTACCATTCCATCACTCATAATGTTTTGTCCATAAACCACACAGATCTCACGATGAATATAAATCGGTTTTAGTCCTTTAGCACTAAGGAATCGTATAACAGCCCGGACTTCACAGTCGGTGGGACTCACGATTATCGGAGGCATCTTAAACACTCAGTAAACAACGTAAACAAGGACGAATCAGACTGTAACAGCGTCAGTGCGTAGATAAGAGACGTAGGTACTCAGTGCACATGCGCAGAGCTGCGGCAGCAGAATTTCAAAACGGCACTTACTTTTAAAACATGCCTCGTATATCGGTGGTCCTCTTTAAAGCATTATCGTTATATCAAATTTCCTATATATAATTTGTCATAAGTAATTACTTATGACTGAAATACAATAAAAAGTCACGTTTGCATAGTTCCACATAGGTATTCTTTAAATATAAAAATCCATTTTAGGAACAACCTAACAATCCAATCCCTCTAGAGACATAATAACCATAAAATATAAAAATATATACTTCAAATGATTTTATTTGCCACTAAGCTAGGAATTCAAACCTGAGTTTTCCTCATTAATTTGAGATAATCTGTAGTAGGTACAAATTAATTCAAAAACTAAAATCATATTAATGTATTATGATTTTTTTTATTTTAAAGGCACACATCTTCTCACAACGAATGTATAACAACTGAAATCTTTATACGTATTATTTTATCAAGCGAACGTCCTTTTCTATTGTATATCCAATGACATTCACGCTGACTTGTTACAAAAAGTGCGATCTGATTATATTACATTTTGTATTATTATTATTATAATTATTGTAAGGTTCATCCCAAAATACAATAGTCCTTAGAAAAAATGAAAGGAGACAAAATAAGAAACACGCAACTAACTTCCTATATTGTTTTAAGCAGATTTTGTTAAAAATGTAATTAATCATCGGTGACCAATTTTTTTTACAATAAGCATCCGAGTCTACATCCAGCATCGGAGATGGAAGGACCTCTGAAGAAGCTCGCCACTGGTGCTGTCGAAACGTTAGGAAGCAATTCCAACCAACGACGGCCTTTAAACCCGAATAAGGACTACACTAGTTCATCAACTGGCCGCGAAAGCCTTAACTAATTTATGCTTATATCCCTTTTAATAATTTAATTAAACAGTAATTTACCGAATAAAATAACACAGTAATGTGAAAGGCACGCAAACCAAATTAATTAATTTAAATCTTGGTCATAAATTTATCGAAATTACCGAATGTGGATTGCGATTTCGATCTTATAAGTTGTCATCAGCACATCATAGGTAACTTCGATAAATATCAATAGATAGCGATATTCCTGTAATATCATGTGATGAGAAAAGAAGTAATGAGTTCGAAGT
This sequence comes from Agrilus biguttatus, assembly GCA_963921985.1. Lineage (NCBI taxonomy): Eukaryota > Metazoa > Arthropoda > Insecta > Coleoptera > Buprestidae > Agrilus > Agrilus biguttatus. The sequence goes on from OY998119.1 coordinate 30,914,909, forward strand.
CGCGATCTACATCTGTTAATTTTGATAACTTTCTATCTTTTAATCTTCGAAGAAGAAAGGAGGTTACGCTGATATTATATAAATTTGGAACCTCTCTGTGTTTATCTGTGACGTAATAGTTTTAACGCAATAAATATATGTTTAAGTAGAAAATAGTAAAAATACGGAGTATTTGATGTAAAATATTCCCTGTTTAGGTACAATAATAACATTCTTAAGTGGCTGTAAATATAAAAATTAATTGTTTGTCTGTTTGTATATATATCTGTTAAGTTTAGTTTGTAGGTACTTGTTCTCTTTTGTATATAGGCATCTTTTGTGTTCTCGATTGTAAATACGTTTTTATAATTCCAAAAATTGACTTTGGCCCCTTTATGACACCCCTTGTAAATACTTTATGCATCGGTCATCAACTTTAAGAACGCCACCACCGATTTTGTAAATTGCGCTTGGGGGTGTTTAGCTTCAAGAGGGGGGTATTTTTCACTTTGGGGCGTGGTCTATTTTCTAGGCTATTTAAGAAGAAATAAGCGAAATTACGTTGGTTTCGCTTTTTAGCGCGAGTGTCCACCCTTCATATCAGAGGTGGGCCACCGACTTTCTAACGCCCTCCCCCCAACGCTCCCGTCCCTTCCACCCACAACTCTGCCCTCTCCTCAATTTACTTCCCTATCACAACCGCTCCACATCTACCCTACTCTTCTGGTTGGTAATCACCACTCGAGGAGGGTTTTTTGTCAGTAAGAATCTAACACTAACGCTCCCCCAACGCTCCCATCCCTCCCACAACTCTGTACTCTCTTCAATTTACTTCCCTATCACAACCTCTCCACATCTACCCTACTCTTCTGGTTGGTAATCCCCACTCGAGGAGGGTTTTTAGTCAGTAAGAATCTGACACTACCCCCTTCAAGGGGAGCCTATGTAAAGTTTTCCAACTACGAGTTAAATCTAAACAAAAAAATTTACATTCAATTCCATTTTTACATTCTATCCAATTACATTATTTTCTATTTTATTCATTTCATTCATACATCCTAACTCATAATCAATATAACCAAATCAAATCAAACAAAAAAATAAAAAATAAAAATAAGTATAAATAGTGAAAAGAAAGTGTATATAAAAAGAAAAGCAGTCCATTTTATCATAACTTAACCAAAAGATCATCCGACGGGATATTGCCATACATCGAACATCCAAACAAACATTGAACTTAAAATTACGTGCTGTCATTTTTTTCTGTACGAAATAACTGCTTCATTTCCTTCTCTACTTTGTCAATTTATATTTTAAATGTTCATCGAATATAGTTTTGAGGTTTTAAAGTACAACATTTGAGAATATTTTCTATATCTACTGCAAAACTTTCCATTGTGATTAACATTCAAACGATTTGTAATTTGGAAAGCATTTCATAATTACTTTTCATTATTACAGTCAAAGGTCGGTTCCTGTTAACGATACTTAAGTATTCGTATTTCTTAATTGTTTTGAATAGGATTCACCTAATTTACCTAGATACCTGTATGAGTTATTTATCAATACCATTAATTGTATTGAATTAGCAGATACTTGATGGAAGTCTAACATATTGAAATAAACACACAGTTGATAACATACACAATTTATTAAATAAACTTGACACGTGTTTCGCCAACACTGTGGTTTCTTCAGAAGTACAAAATCTACTTAAAACTACCTAAGAGTAGATCTCTATAAATAGGGTGGTGCATCTTCATTAGAGTGAGGGAAAATATTTAATAGTGGTGAGAGGTTTATATCTACTTGGTCATTAAGTAATATGTCTGTATTTTTATATTTGTTAATTTCTTTAAATTCTAATAGTGTAAGTTTTAAACTTTTATTTTGTAAAATGTGTAAAATTTTTAGATCTAAATTAAATACACATACACTCAAAATATTTCAAATATCTTCCCACTCACCAAAGATAACACAAATAAAAAATTTAAACTTTTAACATATATAGGGAAACCATCACTAACAATTAATAAATTTCTCAGAGACAACAATATAAATGTATCATACAAAGCGAATAATAACCTTAGCATACACATAAAGAATAATAAAGACAAAGTACAGAAATTATCAAAACCAGGCATATATGAACTCAATTGCGGTTCTTGTTCAAAAATTTATATAGGTCAGACGGGAAGAAAGTTTAGAATTCGTTTGAACGAACATTTTAGATCATATAGAAACAAAAAAATCGATTCTAACTATGCAAAGCATGTGTTAGAAGATAACCATATATTTAATTTAGAATTAAAATTTTAACCATTTTACAAAATAAAAGTTTAAAACTGACACTATTAGAATTTAAAGAAATTAACAAATATAAAAATACAGACATATTACATAATGACCAAGTAGATATAAACCTCTCACCACTATTAAATATTTTCCCTCACTCTAATGAAGATGCACCACCCTATTTATAGACATCTACTCTTAGGTAGTTTTAAGTAGATTTTGTACTCTTGAAGAACAACAGTGTTGGCGAAACACATGTTAAGTTTATTTAATAAATTGTGGAAGTTATCAACTGTGTGTTTATATCAATCAATACCATTAAATGATATTTTATTTAGTTAGTTCAATTACTTATATTGAAAAAATTTTGACCGTAAGCTGTGCCAATAAAGTACATACTTTAATAGTGTGAACAAACAAATAACAAATGCTTATCAATTTTGTACGGATTTATGTACTTGATCCAAGTGCCTAATTAATTAAAACTGATTAGATGATTAATAAGGTGACCAATCGACATCCTTTGGGGAGAACAGTTCTTATTTTATAGGATCTGCCCTTCCTCAAAAGTGTATCCTACCTGCCCTCCTTTTCGATATTTTAAAATTAATCTGTTAATCTCTCTATTCAGAGGTGTCGAAGAATGATCTCAAACAAATATGACAGGAAATAACAGTCTTCAATGGTGTTTTTTGACTTCATTGCAAATAAATTGGACAGATATTGAAAATTGTGTTGAGTTATGTTGCTATTGAAAAAAATGCCTAGAATTAAAATTGATGACAACTGACAAAAGACTGGAAGTATATTTAAATTTTGATAAATTAGAAAAAGGGAAAAGCAACATGTTGAAATTGATAAAAGGAAGGCGGAAACATTTAACCATTTTTATATTAAAATTTATTTATTCTTGTTGAATTTACGTTATATTGCGCTGAGACTGATGCAGCAGTTGAAAGAATATTTCCAATCTTTGAACAAATGAGAAATCAAGGTTAAATGTCGATAGTCTAGCAGCACCACTTACAATAAAATTCGGTATAAAGGACATGTCTTGCTCCAATATATTGTTATACGAGGCATGTTTATTAAGTAAGTAACGTTTTAAAATTCCGGAGTCGGAGCGCTGCGGTCAGAGTTCCGCGCATGCGCAATACGTATCTACATCACTCACCTACGCACTGACGCCATTACAGTCTGATTCGCCCTTGTTTACGTTGTTTACTGAGTGTTTAAGATGCCTCCGATAATTGATGAGTGAGTCCCGTCGACTGTGAAGTCCGGGCTGTTATACGATTCCTTAGTGCTAAAGATCTGTGCAGTTTACTGACAAAACATTATGACTGATGGAATGGTAAGGAGGTGGGTGAGAGCATTTAAAGATGTGCATGATGAACAACGAAGTGGGCATCCTTCGGTCGTTAATGAAGATTAGGGTGCAGAAAGTGGACGAAAAGATCTTATCACATCTTTTCACTGGGAAACTCTAGATCGTCCTCCGTAGAACCCTGATCTGGCGCCCAGTGACTACCATTTGTTCATGCACTTGAAGAAACATCTCAGCAACATCATCAGCGTCTTCAAGACGATGACGAAGTCAAATCAGTTGTGATGCAGTGGTTAACAGTTATCAAGTCAGGCGGCAGAGTTCTATGAGAAGGGTATTCAAAAACTGGTCAAACGTTACGACAACTGCCTCAATATTGAAGGAAATTATGTAGAAATGTAGATTAAAGTACACGCTTTCATGTAAAAATAAAATTATTAAGATATCCTCGCACGTTTTTTATTAATTTCAAAAACATACCTCGTATATGCTGACAAAATACATTCATTCAATGGAGAAATACTTTTGATAGTTGATGGGATCTATAACTTACATGGTAGAAATTCATGATATAGATTAAAATAAAACACAGTATTGATTATTTCTACATTTTTTTTATAACGATTGTTTTGCCACCTGCTGGTTTCATAAAAAGATACCTACAGTATTGTACGTAAAATCAAATTTAACTATTGATTTTATTTATAAGCTCTTAACTGTGGTAGGATTGAAGAATTTAGCTAAAGGTTAAATAATGGAAGTTATTCAAATGTAATTGCTCCTTTTAATAATACATGGTTCTTTTTATTTTTGTTTCTTTCTAGACATTCGAGAAGATTGAGTTTGTAGCTTTTACCCGCAGAAAGTATCCTTTTAAAATTTGAATTGAATTTGTGTTTTTCTGAAATTTAATGATATTGATAAATAACTCATACAGATATCTAAGTAAATTAGGTGAATCCTATTCAAAAAAAAATTAACAAATACCAAATTGGTGCCACTTAGGTAAGTATCGTTAACAGGAACCAGCCTTTGATTATAATAATGAAAAGTAATTATGAAATGCTTTCCAAATTACAAATCGTTTGAATGTTAATCACAGTGGAAAGTTTTACAGTAGATATAGAAAATATTCCCAAATGTTGCACTTTAAAACCTCAAAATTATATTCGATGACCATTTAAAATATAAATTGACAATACAATTAAAGAAAGAATACACTTTTCATTGGTTTCATAATTTTATTTGGATCTTGACGATATCGTTTCGGTTATTACACCATTATCAAAGGGAGTATTGTAAACTAAAACTCCTTAATTGACGCTAAAAATATTCAAAGAATATTTCTTCTAAATTGGATATTTCTAAGTCTACCGGTTTAGGTTGTGCGTTGTCTGTCAGTCAATAAGTCACTGTACCGCCATGTAGATATAGATTAGCTACTATAACCTAACCATAGTAAAATGATGGTTCGGGCTTGTAGGCCGTGGTCGATGTGAACGGTTTCGTCCAGACGTTTCGTCGGCAACTGCGGCCCTTAAAAAACGTTTAGACGAACACGTAAAATCCATAAAAAATGGCAACAAATGTACAGGTATAGCGGACCATTGTATTTCCCAAAATCATGAAATAGATAATAAGAATAATACATACAGAAAGTAAAGGGAGAAGACTGAATTTCTTAGAAATAGTCGAAATAAACCAGGCCATCGCAAACGGTCTACCTATTACCAATAACCAGATCGATTTTGGGGTTTCCCCGTTATTAAAATCCATTGTATTCTAGGTATAAGTAGTTTGTAAGAAAATAATGTACCTCAGCTATCTATAGCTCTTTGAAAATGGTGTAAAAACCGAAACGTATGTCAGAGATAGTCTAATACATTTGTGAAATATACCGTGTGTTTTATTTTATTAATTACCTACCATTTATATGGGCCTAAAGTTTTTGAGCTTTACACTAGATAAAATTAAACAATATATTGATCATAAATCACTATATTGTACAAGACAGGAATCACGTATATTGTGGATCAATGATTATCTATGAAACATTCACATGCAATTTTAATAACCTGAATTAATTTATTAATTAAACAATGTACTGTCGCCGTTTGAGTACAAGTTCGACATTATCGATGGTTACGTACAATTACATTGGCTTTCTTTGCAGTTAGTACGACTCTACTTTTCCATATTTATTTCAATTTCCTGTTTATGAATACCTACATAATAATTTTGTAATATATTTTTAATGACTTGAACATTCCTCTTCTAATGTGATAATAAATCACGGAAAACAATTTTTGAAAAAATACAAATTGCATCCTTGTTATATCATTATATATTTTCTAATTAAATTTTATCGAATACTGTTACTACACTATATAACAATTCTCCTAAATTCTCATTTTGTACAGACTTATTAAACATTAAAACCACGGAAGTATACAAAGAGAAGAATTAATCAATAATTTAAATGTTACATTAAAAATTATGGTGAAATAGAAAACTCAGTTAAGTATATGAGGTAAGATAAAAGATGCGTCCAATGGTATAGCTGAACGAACCACAAAATTTTCATCAATGTATTTATTAAAAAAAAGTATAAACTTTGTAAATAATACAAAAGTTAAAATCTATTCCGATGATTTAAACCCGAATAAAACATTCCATGAATTCATAAAAACCATATTATATAGGATGAAGTATACGGATACTTGATTGAAATCCATAATGAGATAAAAAACACAATACTGTAAATTTCAATAACTTTTATTGTACTTGACAATTGTTTCGCCACACTGTGATTTCTTCGGAAGTAATATAATAATACTTAAATACTAAACAATGTTTTGTCCTTAAAGACTATTTCAGGGGGTGGGGATAGAGGTAGGAGATATGTTTAATAACGGGGAGTTTCCTACATCTAGTTGTTCATTTATTAACGAATTGGTATTTTTACATTTATTTATTTCTACAGCTTCTAATAAGGATAATTTATATTTATTGTTTTCGACATGTAAAGCTTGAAAATCGTCATTAAATTCGTGGTTGTTATTAATTAGATGGTATGCATAATTGGAGTCTGTTTTTTATTTATATATGATCTTTTATGTTCATTTAGCCTAGTTCCGAAGAAGTCACAGTGTGACGAAGCAATTATCAAGTACAATAAAAGTTGTTGAAATTTACAATATTGTGTTTTTTATCTCCCTATCTTAAAAACCACATTACAATAACCTGATTTTTTTTAACTATTATCTAACTATTTTCCTTTAAAACTCATTAAAATACGGATTAAATGCTTTTTTTACTTTTTATTTTAGACAGTTTGTAAATTTGTTTTTGGAAGGTACATTTAATTGATTTTAGGTACAGTAGTCATATAAAGCCGATCAGCTTTCAGTGATTATCTATTTACAAATTTTCAATTGTGAGATACAGGGAGTACCCAATCTTTTAGTATTTCTTCAGTTCAATAATTTTAATATTACAAAATTCGAAATTTTAAAATTAAAAATTTTAAAAGTTTCTGTCAAGAAAATGTAATCAAACATACTATTACGAAAATAATCATTTTAATTAATTAGCTTATCTAAAAATGGTTGTAACGATGGATTTGATAAAATAGATATTTTCTAAATGGTTTAAGAAAGACCTGATTAATTTGTTTATTTATTTTATCAGATAACTTATTTTTTACTGAGATGTTCAAGAAAAAGTCTGATAATCTAATGTGACAATATTCATATTGAATAATACTGCATAAATTATATTATGCTACATTACATAACAACCTATGGAAGCTGTTTCTTATTTGTATTAGCAAATTTATATTTATGTAAGAAATGTAGCTCCAGTACTTTGTAAAAAATAAAAATTCTTCTCCCTTGACAAATGTTTTATTTCCGTTTATTTAATGATTAAATGGTTCAATGATAATTAACCCTCGAAGAAAAGCCCCCAAGAATTAACTTATTATTAATAACTGTCATTATGAACAATAAGGAGGTCTTGAAATACTTCGATAGCAGCAAAATTACATAATAATAAACCCACCAAACAAAATTATACTTAGTTTATCCTACCAAATCAAAAATTAAATCAAATTTTAATTCGTTGAGCTTTTTAGACAATATTTCTTTAACTTAATAATTATACTTACTTCAAAATAAAAAAGTTAAAAAATTATTATTCAATAATAGTCTTAACGTAGTTTCGACAATTCTTTTGTGGTCTATATTTTGTTAATAATGTTCATTATTTTACAAATTTGTTAAGAAGTTATAAGATCTCATTTAAAATAATTTTCCGGAAATTTTTGTCGACAAGTCATGCTTTTTATCGGGGGTTTTCCCGGGAGATTTTTCCCGTTAACCAACTTATGTAACGTGATAAACACCTATCCTTATTTGAAATATGGGCTAGAATCAGATGTGGTAATATTGGGAGAGGATATAAGAAAGGATTTAGAGATTGGGAATGTAGACTATGTGGAGGTATTGAGGAAAAATTAGCTCACCTGTTCTGTTGTAGAATAGTCATGCAAAGCCAGGCAAATAAAGTAAGGCAATTTGTGATGGAATGGAAGGGTGACAGACTGGAGAATGACATGGATGGGTTGTTTCTACAGACATTAAAAGGGGAGGTATGCGAGGAAATATGTGAATATATAAGAGTAAGAGTAAGAGACAAAAATTAGAGAGAATGAAGGTTATTGTTAATATAGAATATATTAGAAATTAAGATAAGTGCAATAAATGTAAATTGGGAGCAAAATGTAAATACTCTTAAATGAGCATACATGTGTATTATTATAATACCTATCCTTATTTACAAAGATTACTCGAAATCCTTCTTTTGTACTCACTGAGGACAATTCACTTAATTTGGACCATGTACATTGGACAATAAGAAAAAAGTCATAATTATCATTATTAATCATAAATCATTTTGTCTATGTACTTTCGTAAACTGTTGACGTAAAATAATTGGACGAATAACATCATTATTATCAATAAAATGTTATCATTTTTCATTATTTATTTTACGACTTTAATAAAATTAACGAACTATGTAAAGCATCTCATCTAATAAAACCAAAAGGAACGAACAGAAACATTGCAGTAAACACTGACTATTAAAAAGGATTTAAAAATAAGTCTTAAACATATTAATAGGTAGATTTTTCTTCTAGGCTATTATGTCTTTTTCTTATACTTCGTTACTCAATGCTTTATTGTTTATGTAAATATTTACACGGTAAAATATAAACGATGTATTGGCTTAACGAAAAATTACAAACAAATGTAAACTAAAACGTACCGAACAATGCCAGTAGGTCGCCATCTACTTGCTTTTGCTGCTGTTGCCGTATTTCATAACATTAGACAAGGGTATCATCTTGTCTAATTGAATCAACGGGGCAGCTTATAAACGTGGTAGGGCACATAAACCAAATTAATCAGAACAAAAATAAGTTCTTGGTCAAGTAATTTACCGAAGCTACCAGACGTGGATCGCGATTTCGATCTTATTAGATCTCATCAGCATGCCACGGGCAGAGCTCGGTGTTAAAGAAAACGTTCAACAAGCTCTCGAACAGCACCGATGATGTCATTTGTGAGACTTGTTCTTGGGCGTCGATCATGATTTTCATTTTCGACACGTTCTCGCCAATCTCTGAATTCTCTGTTCTCTGATCCACGTATACACTCAATTCTGAGACAGTGCAGCATCCCCAAACGAATGAAAATTTCCGATGGTTTAACGCGTTCATTGATTATAAACTTTATGACGATGCGTTGTGGAACAGACAGAGGTACCTTGCGGTCAGTCATGGCTGTACTGCGGACAGAACCGAGCGCAGCTGCTACATAAGCCAGTTTCTCCCTCCTCATAAACCAAACAACACCCGAGCATCGAATCCCCTAAATCGGAATTACGTGTTAAGCTAAATAGTACAATCACCGTTTATATTTAAATTACCCTCGTAGTTGCATCTACCTAGAAATTAATCTTCAAAGATGCATGTGCTCATAGCTATTATTATTATCATCAGCGTTTAGGCTAATTTAGACCACAAAGGCACGGGTAGTCCGTTGGTTATCCCCATGTAGTTAGTGGTACGTTGTTTACTGAGTGTTTAAGATGCCTCCGATAATCGTGAGTCCCGCCGACTGTGAAGTTCGGAATCCGGGCTGTTATACGATTCCTTAGTGCTAATGGACTAAAACCGATTGATATTCATCGTGAGATCTGTGCAGTTTACGAATAAAACATTATGAGTAACGGAATGGTTAGGAAGTGGGTGATGGCCGCACAAATGTGCATGACAATGCCCGTCCGTGTGTGACTAATCGGACTTAAGATCTTATCAGATCTTTTCACTGGGAAACTCTAGATCATCCTCCGTACAGCCCCGATCTGGCGCCCAGTGACTACCATTTGTTCCTGCACTTGAAAAATATCTGGGCGGTCAGCGTCTTCAAGACGATGACGAAGTCAAAACAATTGTGATGCAGTGGTTAACAGTTAACAAGTCAGGCAGCAGAATTCTATGAGAAGGGTATTTAAAAATTGGTTACTGGTCAAACGTTATGACAAGTGCCTCAATATTGAAGGAAATTATATAGAAAAGTAGATTAAAGTACAGGCTTTCATGTAAAAATAAAATTATTAAGATATATTTGCACGTTTTTTAATAATTTCAAAACGGTACTTACTTAAAAAACATTTCGCATAAAATATTTTTTTGAAAAATATTATACATATTTTGAGTTACTTTTGCCTACAATATTCCGAATTCAATTAACCTTAAAATAAAGGAGACAGAAAAAGTGTTTGGTTTGAACTTGATCTCTGTTGGGGGTCACGTGTATATGTGAGTCAACGTGAATTTTGTTAAACAGGTACGCATGAAAACAGCATGGTCAAACTAGGACAAATTCGCCTAATGACCTTGAGATGTCAGATTTATAAACATTAGCGGTATGTTACAGTGCTTATTTACATAATTTCACAAGCAAATACAATAACCCTAACTAAACAGATGATTCAACAAATTTGCAAATTATCTATAATCTTTCAGGTCATTATCACACACAAGTTACTTAATTTTAAAACGCAACTTGTTCGGAAAAGATCATTTTTAGAAGAGCACGACAAAAGCCATTTTAATTTTATTTTGTTTTATTAAATGAGTTCAACATTTCCGTGAAGTTGAAGTTGAATTTGTCAAAAAGATTTTGTAATTAAAAAATTTTCTTTTTTCACATTTTGATTTGCCCATTTTATGAATAACACTTATAATTACATTACATAATTGTGACAAACTGTTAGAAGACGGTATTATAACCACATTAGTTTATTCGAGTTCAACTTTATTTTTTCGTGTATACGTTTTGGCTGGTCCATCCTCCAGTTTCGTTCTCAAGTACAAAATGTACATTTGATTTGTAGTATTTTTACCTATAATTTGTTTTCTGTAATATAACCCCCTCCCCCTTTCTACATTTAAGTAATCATTTTTCTCTTTTTATGTCCACCGTTTATTAATTGAATTATTCTTTATGTACTATTATGTATTTTTTAAGTAAATCTCCTTTAAATTTATATTCAGACTTTTCTGTTATGCACTATAATGCTATCTCTAAAAGTTTCCGTTCAAGAGATAAAATATTCTTGCAGAAGGCCATCTAGCAGCGTGGACAAACCCAGGAATGCTGTTTTTCAGTTATAGAGGCCTTGTCTGATTCTTAACTATAATTGATTGTGGCAATGACCATTGGTAATTTTACTAAAATTTTCAAATTCAAAGTTCGTAGGTAAAATTTGCTAAATTCCTAAAATTAGGTATAAATAGTATTAGTTCCAATAAAACCAATTTAGGTAATATTTTAGTTAATAATAAAATTGTAAATACAAATAAACTGGCTAAGTCTGGTGTGTATGAATTCCATTGTACTGACTGCGATGCCATTTACATAGGACAAACTGGAAGATCCTTTAAAACTAGGCTTAAAGAACATAATAAATCAATTATGGACAAAAAACTTTGAACAGGTTTCTCCCAGCATTGTGTTACAAATAGCCATACGTTTAATGAAGAAAATTATAAAATTTTACATTGTATCAATAAAAGTAAAAGATTAAATCTTTTAGAAAAACTAGAAATCCAAAAAGCTATATGTCAAAATAAAAACATAACTAACGAGCAATGTGAAGGTCATAATAGTCCTATATTTTTAGCTAGTATGTAATTGGTTGTTACCATACCCACAATGGTATAAATATTGACGTTATTTTAGATTTAGTTTAGTTTCTAAGCAACTCTTTGATAATGGCCTTATAAGCCGAAACAATATTGTAAGAGATTCTTACCAATAAAAATTGTAAAACTTTAGATTAAACCAATTTCTATTTAACCCTAACGTAGGTAAGAAAAGTTCACATGCTATTGAATACATTAAGTGTTTTGTGCTGAAATAAATCTACACGGAAGATTGACGATAAGATTTATTAAGTAACGATAAACATAATTCAACTAGCAACTTTCGTTTGACAAACACAGTGTTCCATTATAAAATGTTAAAGGATTGATGTATAATTAAGATTCAAACACTTGTGGTTTTCACAATTTTACTATCAACATAGGTGTTGATGCGGGGGAGGGGGGGGAGGAAGAAAGGCTGGGCACTACCCGCCCTCTAAAACTCATTACCTACCCTAGAAAATTCGACGAGGTTAAATAAAGTAGTGTTTTCATTATTTTTATCTTGAGAAAAGTGTTTTAAAAATTGTTTTAAAATAATTTTAGTTCTCTATTAGTAAATAATAAGGAACAACAAAACAATACCGAAAAAAGTGGAGTGTACGAAATAAAATGCAACAATTGTGATGAAATATATTTGGGTCAAACTGGACGATCGATTAAAAAAACGACTCATCTACTACAAATCAAAAAATACAAATCTAGTACATTATTTCAATTATAATAACCATTCTCTAGATGTAAATAATTTTAAAATACTGCATACACAAAATAAAGGTAAAAGACTAGACTTGTTAGAAATTTTAGAGATAACAAAGTGAACCATAACAATAAAATTCTATTGAACGAACAAGCAGATTTCGGAGTTTCCCCTCTACAAAAAATACTTTGAGTAACTCACTTAAAAATAACAAAGATATATTATATCGGGTTCAGGGATTTATTTGCTAAGCTGTGGGAGCTGCCGAAAGTTGTTTATATTGGACAGACTGGATGGAAGTTCAGCGAAAGGATAGAAGGACACTAATATGCCTCTGTTAAAAATAAAAATATGTCAACCTATCCTAACCATCTACTCAATTTTGAATTTAAAGTAGGAAAACAAGGGATAGAAATTAAATCTTCTTGAATTTTTCGAAATTAACAAATATAATCATCTGAGACCTATCCTTAACGACCAGTTAGAGATTAACAACTAGTTCTCTAGATCATTGTTTATCATTCGGGAGGTCACCGGTTCGAACCCAGGTCCGGCTGCTCTGGTCCAAGTTTTCTGTGATTTCCTTGGATCATTTAGGCAAATGCTGGAGCAGTAATATTCCACAGTCTCATTTTTCTCTCCCTAACCACACCACCCAAAAGTGGCATGATAGCCGGAAAAACCTAAATAAACTTGTAAAACGTAACAACTAAGTGTTTACTTTATTTAAATTAAAGAATTTAAATTTCATATCTCCCTTTGATACTATTTTCAATTACTGGCAAAGGTAATGCCTATCTACGTTGGATACAATCACAAAAGATTAGATTTTCAAAAGCAAGTTAAACAAAAATAGACCGTCAAGATTTAATTTATTAACAAATCCCACTAAATTAGCTTTTGAACTTTATCCACCCTACAGAAACCAAATTGTTTATAAAGTCAACGAGACCTTTAATCTGCTCGTTTATAACACTTTTTTTTTTAACAAAATGGTTTACAATATTGAAGTCGTAATCATAATTATATTGAAATTGAAATGGACATTTAATGGCATATGACGGAAATAAACAGTAGAATAAATTAGATATAGGTAGGGAGGTAGGTGTTTAAAAATTGCGTTTATTTACACAATTTTATAAAAGTTAAGTGTCTAATAAAGTGCGTATCTATCTACGTACATCCAACAAAAGCAAGAAAGGTTGAAGACCTTGAAAAGTTCATAGCTTACATGGAGACAAAAAATTTGATAATATCGTAAAATTAATAGATAATTATGAAAGAAACAAATTGTTGTTAGAAAAGTATTAAACTTTGATCTTTTGAAAATTTATGTTGAATGTAGACAACGCATTCTAACGTAAGATGAACGAATACTAATAAAATTATTTAATATCAGTTTTAATGACAATGAGATATGAAAGTACTGTGAGAAATGAAAAATAATTTTCGACGTGTAGATAACCCGAATACTATGATTCGTTAGTAAAATTCAGATTCGAGCTGAAGTGCTGTGATGATATCAGCCGCAGTTGCCGACGAAACGTTTAGACCTAACCATTCATTTAGACAACAACCTTTTAACCCGAATTTTAATTCTGCTGCGGATTCCGACCGTAAAGCTTATGTTCTTATAATACGAGGGTGTATCAAATATAAACGAGATAAATTTTGTAAAAAATTGGAACTATATTTAATTATCAAAAAAAAGAAGGAATTAAAATCCTTTTTTGTCTAAATTTCAATTCAATGCCGGTAGGGGTACTAGCCCTCGGAGAAGTTGTTTCTGTTGATTCTATATTTATATTTATATTTATCATATAGCCTGTAAAGTCCTTTCTGCCAGCGCCCACCTGATGAGACCCGATAGGTCGAAACCGGGATATCTCTTTCCGTACGCTATGTCTACTGTGTAGGACGCGTTCGAAATGTGGGATCTGTGATCCTTGAAATTTAGACGATAAAGGATTTTAATGCCCTTTTTTTTAAATATATTTTATCTTCGTCAAGTATCCATCGGAATCAACAGTGTAATTCAATGACGGTAGGGGTATTAGCCCTCGGAGTAATTGTTTCTGTTGATTCTATATTTATATTTATATTTAATTAGACTTCGATACATATATTATCTTTCTATATAGTCTCCCGCCCTAGAAATACATTTTTTCCCATCGGATTGAGAGCTTTTTTATTCCATCATCTTCAAACGTTCTTGTAACCGTTACAGTACAAATGCTTCTACTGCGTCGTTCTCGTGGAAACGTTAGCCTCCAAGCGCTTCTTCCATGGGCCCAAAAAGATGGAAGCCATAAGGGGACAAGTCAGGGCTATATGGCGGATGTTCCAGCGTTTCTCAGTCCAATGCATCCAATTTTTGCCTTATGACATTGGCTGTATGAGGCCTGGCGTTGTCATACAAAAGATTAACACTTTTGACCGATTGTGCTTATTCTTTTTCCTTAGAAATGATAATTTCGCGGCATCCAGTACATCACAATAATATAATAATAATATAGCGCATTAATCGTGCGTTGATCATGGAGAAAGTCCACGTGAAAAGCACCATGACGATAAAAAACACAGTTGCCATTACCTTCCCGGCCGACAAGCGCGTCTTTAACTTCATTGGTTCCCGCTCGCCGCTTTTTCTCCACTCCATGCTCACCTGTTTCGACTTGGGCGTGTAGTGGTGCACTCGTCAGAGGTGACGATGCGATTCAAAAATGCTTCACTTTCTCGCTGGAATCGATTGAAGTACCGCTCCGAAATCTGAAATCGATGTTCCTTGTGATCCTCCGATAACAGTCGCGGAACCCATCTAGTAACTGATGGTCAATTCATCAACGATTTCCCAGAGAGTTATGCGTCGATTTCCCTCAATAATATTTTCAACCGCCTCACTGTTGGCTTCGGTCACACTTATCCTTGGGCGGCGAGCATGGCTCTCGTTATCGACCTTTTCACGGCTTTCATAAAATTCCTACCCATCCAACCAAAAAAAAAAACTTTGATGTGTTTCATTCTCATCAGCTACCCGTGCTGGTGAGCGGGCAGTCCCTCCCACCTACACTATAGTGCAAAGCCCGAGGGTAGGGCCACCTTGTAGGAATCGTGGGAATGGATGGGTGGTGTGGTTGGAGAGAGAAAGATAAGACATACGAAATGAAGTCAAAAGAGAAGTGAAAGATTATCTGTGGAATATTACTGTCCCAGTATTTGCCTAAATGATCCAAGGAAACCACAGAAAACTTGGACCAGAGCAGACGGACCCGGTTCGAACCGGTGACCTCCCGAATGCCAATCAATGATCTAGAGCACTAGACTACGCCGTTCGGTACCCAACTCCGACCCTTGACTTGTTATACTTGACCTTCCTAAACTAATCCGACTAAATAAATTATATTTTCTGTGTTGGTTTTGATAGCCAGGGTACCCCATATTTGTATACGCATAACAATGTAATAATACCATAAACCATATTTTATTTATTGTTGTCTTTAGATATGTATTTATTTAATAATTGTGCGTTGGGTTTTATTAGTTGTACCTGAATGTCATTGAGAGCAGCCTACAGAATCATAACAATAAAAGAGTCGGAAAGAGAAGTCTACCTGCAATTTGTACAAATATGGTAAGATTCACATGAAGTAAACAATATACTATATAATTTTGTTTACAGCGGAACGAAGTGTAGAGTCAAAGGTCATGTCTTCCTCATGAATGTTTCATTATATATGCATGTCAATTATTAGCCTTGCTCTTAATAATAAATAATAGTCTATTTCAGAATAATGAAAAATTTCCTTCTTTCTATTAGTATAATAAATATTAAAAGACACAACACCCATTTAAACGGTTATTTATTTTCTTATTTGTACCGTCCGTTTACGATTAATAATAATAAGCGGTTTTGTTGTTGTTCTTTTGATTTACGAGTTTGTTAAATAACCGGAATAAATACATATACTGATAACTAACAATTTCTATTTCTATTTTACGGTTACGTTTTATTTAAAAAATATAAAAAATAGTGTAGTACTTATTCGGATCGTTGGTTGGAATTACTTCCTAACGTTTCGCTAGTACGAGTGGCGAGCTTCTTCAGAGGTCCTTCCATCTCCGATGCTTATTGTGGACTACATCCTAACGAAACGTTAGAAGGTAATTCCAACCAACGACCTTTAGACCCGAATAAGGACTACACTAATTCATCAACCTGCCGCGAAAGGCTTAACCAATTTGTCAAAATTAAAAGCGCCAATACAGTAGTACAGACTGTGGATACATGATTTTTCAGTATTATTATTATTAATAGATAGTTGTTAATTTCTGAAACAAAAGTATCGTAAGTTACTCCTTATTACATTAGCTATCTGCAAGTAAAAGTCCTGTCAAACTCAGTCAAGCCGTTTCAGAGATTAGCCGGAACAAACAGACAGACAGACAGATAAAACTTGAAAAGCGCCTCCCGCCACTTAATATCACAAAGGCTGCCTGTCGCGCGGGCTCAGAACGCGCGAGCGGGCTATTGCTAACGGCTGTGTTTCAACGACTTCGTTTAAAATATTAAAAATAACTTTTTTGTTAAATTCCACAGCTAGTTCTTCAATAAACATTATGTAATCAAACTTACAGATATGTGACTAGAAAGAAGTGCTGTTCTTTTAAGATAAATTACGGGTTTAAAATACTATGGAAATTTCACAAATTAATTGTCATTTCCATCCTTTTATATCTTGATTGTAATTTTTATAATTTCAATTTAAATATTAAAATTAACAAATAATTGATTAATAGGTAATAGTAAATCAAACACAAGATAAGACGTTCACCAATTTATTAAACGACTCGACATATGTTTCGGGTGTTACCCCATTATCAAGAGTACAAATACCAAAGTTATACACAAAGTAAGGAACCATGTATACTACGATAAGCCATTTAACAATAGGAGGGATGAGGTCTGTCCTAACTCTAATTGGTTATTAACAATGTTTGATTGAATATTAATAGCTTCTTTAATTTCTAAATTTTCGAGCATGGTTAATTTTTTACTTTTAGCGATTTTTGTGTGTAATATTCTAACATTTTCCAAATTAATTTTATTTTTAACCAAGGTACAATGCTCAGAGATGCCTGTTTTTAAAATATTTTTGCTTATATCGTAGACATGCTCTTTTAATCTAGTATTTAGAGATCTTCCTGTCTGACCTATATAAATTGCATTAAATTTTTTGCAAGATAATTGGTAGATACCGGTTTTATCTAGTAGCTTCATTTTCTTTTTGTTATTGACTGACTAATGCGTGTTTTAAAGTGACATTATTGTTTTCAATGATTGTTAAACCTAGTTTTTGTAATTTGTTTTTATATTTACAACTAATAGATTTAATGAAATGTAAAGATACATATTGTTTATTGTCTATAGAATTAATACTAAGGTCATTGTTACGCAAAAGTTTTTTGATTAGTTTTTGTTTTTTGTTGTGAACTAGTTTGTCTACTAACGAAATATTGTAACCGTTATTTTTTTCAATTAATTTGAGAATTTGTAATTCTTTGCTATAACCACTTTCCGATAAAGGTAAAGAAATTAGTCAATTTATTGCCGAATGGGAAAAAGCTAATTTTATTTGCCCAAGGTGATTTGAATCTATTGGTATAATTGTATCTGTATGGGTGGTTTTTTTAAATATTTCATAAATTAATTCATTATGAGATGAGGTTAACCTCAAAATGGGGTAACACCCGAAACATATGCAGGGCCGTAGCCACGGAGAGGCTCCAGGGGGCTGAGCCCCCCCCCCCCCTAAAAGCTTAATAGATTCCATCAAGGTCGTCGATGCAGTTATTCAAACTTTGAAAGGAATGACGAATGATACATCCTTCGATGACATATTTCATAAAGCCACAACAGTTCTTAATTTGTATGACGTATCTCAAGATGGACCGAATCCGAAGAGACAAAGAAAACCAAGGAAATTGTTGATGGATTTCATAATTGCTGGTAAAATAGGTCAAAGATCTGAAACCGATGACGATCCTTTGCAAATTTTGAAAGCTTTACCACATGGAAACTTTGGATTTGATGCTTGCGGAACTGCACTTGAAATTTTCTCGTAACAAAGATCTTTGCACGGCCATTACAAATGTCGAGAAACTGAACATCGATGAAATAGGATTTCTGACGAAATTATAAATCCAGATACCATCACCAGACGAAATAACTGTTGTGAAAAATTATTACTCAAAGTACAATCCTGACGACATGTTCGCTGAAATTTATAACCAACGAACTATCTTTGGATGTACATAGTACAGCTAGTACAGTTTGCGAGTCAGCATTTTCGGTACTTACACGGATCAACTATCAACAGACCCCATAGAATGTCTATGAAGCACCAACGACAAGCTAATTTAATTCATTTGGCATTTGAAAAAGTTTATACGAAGAATATTGATTTGTTTGAGTTAATGCAAAAATTTAATGACTGTAAATTGCGAAAATTATAACTGTTTTGAGACATTCCAATTATTTCAATTGCGCCCACCTTCAACATATGTCCAGTCGTTTAATAAATTGGTGAACATCTTATCTTGTAGTTGAATGTAGGCTTTCACGGCCGGCGTTAAATCTTGAACATAATTTATCTGGGCTGATGGACTGTGGTCTAGTGGAATTTCCGTCATTCTGTTCCAATAAATTGTCTTTCAATTGAAAATATGTGGTCTTTAAGCAATGTTTTAATAGCTGCGTGATATCTGGAGAGAACAACTTGGTTAGGTGGTTTCACTTCGCCGTCTACCACACTGCCTTCGAAAATGTCTACCGTAGATGTAGACGAAACGTCAGGAAGAAATTCTACTAGACCACGTCCCATCAGCCCGGATAAATTACCTTCAAGATCTTATCTTGTGTTTGATTTTCTATTATGTTTACGATGTTTCACAATAAATGCACCTTAGATAGTTTGTAATTAATAGGTATCTACTTACCAACACATCTCCACCACACTCTTCAAATGTAGGAACATCTGAAACAAAAAATAAATATAAGAGGATACTGTGGTGATTGAAATAAACAAAATGAAAGATATGGTCTTACCCCAAACTAGGCACAACACTTTTTCATGGTTGAATGAATCAATAATTAAATAAAATAAATAAATGTATTAATTTGAGCAATTATATCTCTCGTTTTTCTAATTAATTATTAACCATAAAATAATTTACATATTAATGTTACCACTGAAGGGAAAATTCCATTTAAATCTGCATTCCCCAAGGAGAATTAGCTTTAACAAATAACTTAAGCTATTAAATTTACTCGAAAGCTTTAGTTGATTAAAGCCGATTCAAACTAATCATAAGCAATGTTTTATCCCACGACTATGTCGTGTTCTTTAATTCTGGTTTACGCGCTCACTTGTATTTCCCAAAAAAACTTCAGCACGAGTTTATTTATTTACTTACACTTATTGTTATTATTAACTTAAATCTAATAAAAGCTTGAAAAGATTTAGAAAAAGTTGTTGACAAAAATAAGAATTAGCAAACATCTGTGGGTAAGAACAAGTCAGAGATCAGAGATGACCTGAAAACTTTTTTTTTATTTATTTTATTCTCGAGGAGGGAAAATCTACATAAGTTTCAATTATTTTTTCTTTTGAAAAACTTCGCTTTCCCATATTTACAATGACGATGATGGGAATTGTTAAATCATAATGCGAATTGACCAATTGCAACCAATCTATTGACCGTTCATATATATTTTCCGATTGTTAATGACTATTAATTATAGAAGCTACCCATCGTGTTTGTACAGAAATGCATGTATGTACATACTTATAATTAACATATTCAACGGCAGTATTTTTGATAAGTATTCTTTATTGAAATAATCCCGATGTCTTTAATATTACCTTAATAATATATGTATCTGACATACGTTTATTTACCTCGAAGTCGAACAACGAAGCAAAAGTAATAACATGGCTTCGATACAAAATGAACGACGGACATATGTCAAAGTTAAACAAAAATATATCTGTGTATATGCAACCCAAATCACTGCTACAATATTTTTAAAGTTAAACAGCAGCCTGCGGTATATGCAACCGAAACTACATTGCGAAAATAATTAGAAATTGAAATGTGTGTATGCAAGCCAAATAACTAGAATATTGAATAAATCTGCACTATTTGTTGCTGAACTTATATATATCTAGTAATCAACATTAATTACTACGCACTAATAACCGATACTTTTTTTTATAAACAATCCATTCCTTTGGAAATCCATCAAAATTATAATTCTGTCTTAAAAAATGTAAAATTATATACTTTACAACTACACAATTAAGTTTTTTCTTTTAAATATGAATTTTTATCAATCTGTCCGCTTAAACGTTGTGCCCACCCATACACCGTTCACTGAGGCGTTTTCAGATAAGTCTCCTAAAACACAATAAAAATGCTATAGAACCTTTTAATATTAACCCTTCAATCAGAGATATTTGCTTCGTAAATCGAGTATCCTCCCCATCTCGTTTTTAAACTGCCTATCTGAAAAGTCATGTCATTATATAGGTTTTAATTAATACTTATACATTCAATGAAAGTTATATTGTCTCTACCTGTATTTCCAAATAATAAGACTACTATCTAAAATTTTTGGAGATAAGTATTCAATTCAATGTACTTTCAGTATATTGTAGGTACGTTCCAATTTTTGAGAAATTAGATCGAAATTGATAAGGCTTTGAAATTTGAATTTGAAAATGAAACAAAAATTATTATTTCCATTTAAAATAATAAAGTTAATGCCCACAAGTTGTATAATCACCTTCGACTAAACCACACTACGACTAAACAGTTTCTATAAATTACCCTGTACAACTAATCGAAATCTTTAGAAATATCAAGATTACCGTGCTTTCTTTTGACATATCATAAGTTAAACTAATTGTCAGTAGTTTAAATTCAATCATCTTAATATTTATTTAGAGTTCTTCATATATTTAAGTTGTAAATGTAACTAACTATAATTGTAGATACCCTTCTAATAGAAATGAACGAAAAGGGTATACACAATCAATTTAAAGTATACCCATTTCAGAAAAATGAAAGAGAAGGTAAATTAGAAGTGAAGAAACTAAAAACACCCTATAATCTCAAAAATCCTCTTGATAAAGTGCCCAAGACGAAAAACTATGTAACATTGGGAATAATTTGTTGCACAGTCTGTGGTATTTACGTTACGACTCTTGTAGGGAAAATTGTATAGTGTTTATTAAAATGTACACAATAATTAATTAAACGATTTTATTAATATTGATTCAATCGATCTTTTAGTTTTAAAGTTAAAGCTTTTGCTGATACGTGATAAACAGCTACTGAAACTAAAGCCATTAAAAAATAGTCAGTAGAACTAATTATCTAAACCGAAATTGTTTTAATAAATATTTAAATATTTATTAAAAACAGAGTGACTGTGAAGAACTTTCAATACATAAACGAAAAAGATAAACGTCTTATAACTTCACAAATATTTATTAATCGCAAATGTACATTTCAACCACTATGTGGTCATCATCAGTGCACAAATATAATTAACAGAAATAGAACCTAATTAGTCTAATTTATATATTTTTGGCTACAAGAAAGACGAGAGGGTTGTATACGTGGTGGATATAGAAATTCATTAAACTTTCCTTGAACTTGTTAATGTAAACAGCTTCGCTAGTAATAAGTTCGTGAAATCCTTTTTGTTAAACCTAAGGAATATACACACTAGGTTTAAAGAATATTACCTACATTTAAAAAACAATAACCCGGAGAAATCTGCAGTAGCATATCATTCTCTAGATACCAATCATTCTTTCGATTTAAATAATTTAGAATTGGTTAAACCCTGTAATAAATTTCACGAACTTATTACTAGCGAAGCTGTTTACATTAATAAGTTCAAGGAAAGTATAATGAATTTCGATATCCACCACGTAAACAACCCTCTCATCTCTCTTGTAGCCAAAAATATATAAATTAGACTAATTAGGTTCTATTTCTGTTTATTATGTTTGTGCACTGATGATGACCACATAGTGGTTGAAATGTACATTTGCGATTAATAAATATTTGTGAAGTTATAAGACGTTTATCTTTTTCGTTTATGTATTAATTATCTAAACTTTAGAGCAATTATTTTAGTACTATTTAAACTGCCAATGGTGCAGTTATGATGAAATATTTTTAATAAAACACAAAGAATGTTTCAACAGTTTTGTAACAAATCTGTACTCTTTGAAAATGGCCCGTTGGCCGAAACAATTGTCAGAGTTTAATAAACCTTATTGTTGAAACTTTCTTTGTGTTTTATTAAAAATATTTCAATTATTTTAGGTTTGATAGTTTTTGGGATATTCCCAATGTAATAAATAAAATAAAATAAATCATCTCCATTGTCTCAGCCCAAGAAATGTAAAAAAAAAGTTAATTCGTTTTTCCCTAGACTCCTCTGTGCGCAACCGAAATAATTCGTAACTTTTTGTAGTCTAAAATAGGCACATGCTTGAGACTTGAGTTGTTCTCCTGATAAAAAAAGTCTAGTAAAATAAAACTTGTTCCACCTTTTCAAAATTAGTCATTTCTGTAGCTGCAGTTTAATTTACTCTCTCAAACTATTAACATATATTCATTTTTCTGCATAAATGAGCATTAATTATATTTGAGAATTTCTTTTTATTAATGCGTTAGTGATATGAACTACATACAAACATACACATGTACATTAATTCCTATTTTTAACAGCAGCAATATATCATCACTTATCAGATCACAAACTCTGTAATAATAAACAGTATAAAATGAGTACCATCAATTTTACGAACTGCTATGAAATAGATTACAAAAAGTTAAATGTATAAAAAACGTTTACAAATAATATTCATTTAAAACTACGAATCAAACCTAAAGATATAAAAATTTCAGTCGCCTATCAACTATAAGCGTAGATAATAATAACAATAATAATAATGTATATTTCATACGTATTAACTCTGCAACCTGTTATATATGGTACCAGGTAGGTATGCAGGATGATTAAGAAACTATTATACATATATATTACTTTTTACGTTTTACTTATTTGATCGCTCTTTTTAATATTCCTGTATGTTGAACTGGTATTTTTCTTGTTACATTACCATCAGCAGGTATTTTTGGTGCAGTGACGCTCAAGACACCATCAGCGGATACGTGCGATTCTATCTGACTTAAATCGTGATCTTCTGGGATAACATACTTCCTCACGAAACTCCGAAAAATGTATCCATGTTCGTCAGGTCTCTCTTCGTGTTTACATTCAATGATCAGCGTGTTTCCAGACGACGTGACTTTAATTTCGTCGGGCTTGAAGTGTTGAACATCAACATTCACTTCGAACTTGTCTTTGTTTTCTTTAATGGCGGATTCAGCATCTGTAGGTAGAACAGCGTCCCAACTGTAGGATCGAAACGGTCTAAAACTTCTCTCCCATGGTACCATTGACAAAGGATCCAAAAACTCTTCATTACCTAAACGAAGACCCAAATATGGATCAAGAGTTCTCGACGGGCCCGATGTGTGCCAAGGTATCAATGACATATTACTATGGAACTGCCTTATCAAATCTCTTTTCCATGGTGGCACTACTAGAGGAGGCAAATGTTCATCACTTAAACGAAGACCAGAATATGGATCTAGGGCTCTCGATGGACCAGATGTATGCCAAGGTATTGATGGCATTTTTGTTTGTATTTTTATAAATGCTTCTTATTTCACGTTTAATATTCACAAACACACTTTCTGTTCAATTTCAACAAATTATTGCTCCTCGCTCACTTTGAACAACTTCGTGTTTACTGCGTTGGCTTTTGCCGGCTACCGGCTTATATACTACATGCAAAAAACGTAAAAACATGTAGAATATTCCATTGCTGTCGCGCCCCTCCTCTTATTGATCGGGCCACGCATCAGGTTTGTAATAGACTGTTCACAAGCGTAGCCGCTACACTCGGGGGAGCTCCTTAATATAGCCTAATGTCAAATTTAATTAATAAAGGAGGACATTACCTAGCAAAAACAATCAAAACATAACCATAATGTCACTCGATCTACCAAATAAAGCTATTCATATATAGTCCTTTTTAACTTATTCCGAGTATGACGGCAAGAATCTAGTGGTGTGTTTCGATACACACCTAGTGTAGTCGTAATCACATATAGCTCGTTGGTCCTTTGAAAATGACCACGTACGGGCGCTGATGATAGTTAATATCGCATATAGCGTCATAATACAGCCCAGAATCTTCACCTAAACCAAGGGACGACTGACAAAGAATCGTGAGTCGCAAAATATGTAAAAAAAACGCATTGCATTGACTTGGAAACGAACCCGGGCTGCCCGCGTGCCAAGTAGACAAATTTTACTGCTTTAATGGTACTAATGAGAAAACATTGTGACAGGATTAACAATTTCTCCCCGTTAATCTGTACTGGATAAAAATTAATTCAAGAATTAATGTACAATAATGCATTCAATTAGTCTCTACAAAAAAATCTCCTTCATTATTAAAAATCAGTGTAAAAATAAAATTAAAATATGGTTAAAATGGAATTTTATGTAATGAATCAATTAAGATGAATTATATTCATGCTAAACAAAATTATGCATTCACAAATTTCAAATTGATTTTTTATACTTGTGTAATGTGTACACCTATTATTTTTAGGCTTATAAACAGGTAAATACGTACAGTACCCCATCCGTCCCCCGTCGCCCCACAATAGGGTAGGTATTTGACAGTTTTTTTTATTTATTAAAGTGATTCCCTAGAACGTTAAAAAGTGAAATTTGAATATCTTCAAAAATAACGAAGGTACAGGATTATAACATATATTTTTCAGTATTGGTGTAAGATCGTGTGAGAAAGCCAGACATAGAAACAGTATTTTAAAAAATGATAAATTTTGTTTTTTCAGATTTTCATTTAACCACATTAATGCGATATTAATTATTGAATTAATTTATACCCACTACAGATTACCTCATACAATGAGGGAAACATTTGTTAGTGTTGTCACGTCCCTGTTGGAATGATAGTCATGCTGTTAATGATAATGTCTTATATTTATTTGTTCAAATCAGACTGCGCTAGATATATTTGTAATATTCTTTTTATTGGTCTGATATTTGTAGTTACAATAAATACAATTTGACAATTATGGTCACATAAACCACATACATATATTACATATACAAATATATAGTAAATTAATTCATATTTCTAACGCCAACAATTTAATCATCAGCATTAAAGAACAAAACACAAAAGACATTTATTTTATAAGCAACGCTATAATAGAGATTACAAAAAATCAGTGCATCAAATCACATTAAAAAAAAAACTGTGTACCTATCAAAAATCAATCACTTAGCTATGAGTATCATAAAATGATTGTATTTATTATATACATGTTAAATCTGCAACTTGTTGCATGTTGCGATACATACACACTATGCCAAGAATGCAGGAACATTTAAGCATTTATGTAAAAAAATACTAACACTAAATAATGATTAAGGGGACGATTGCTTTTTCTACGCTTTTACTTGTGCTTGATTGCTCTTTTTGGTTTTCCTGTATGTTGAATTGGTATGGATCTTGCCACGTTTCCATCACTAGGTACCTTCGGTGCAGAAATGCTCAAAACACCATCAGAGGATAGGTGCGACTCCACCTGTCTTAAATCATGATCTTCTGGGAGAACATATCTTCTGACGAAATGCCGTGAAATGTATCCATGCTCGTCAGGTTTTTCTTCGTGTTTACCTTCAACGGTCAGTGTGTTTCCAGATGATGTGACCTTAATTTCTTCCGGTTTGAAGTGTTGGACATCAACGTTCAATTGGAATCTGTCTTTGTCCTCTTTTATGATGGATCCAGCATCTCTAGTGGGTAGTAGCGATTCCCAATTGTAATAATGATGCGGCCTTTTCAATCTTCCGTGCCATGGTCCCCGCGATTCCCATGGTGCCAGTGTTAGAGGAGCCAAAAGATCGTCATCATCCAACCCAAGACCGAAATAGGGATCAAGGGTTCTCGATGGACGAAACGTTTCCCATGGTAGCAATGACATCTTAGGTTGTATATTTATAAATATTATCAAATACTGTCTCACGTTTAGTATAAATAAACACACTTGTTATTGCTTCTCTATTAACAACCGTTCGTTTCTGCTTTCTCGAACGCTTTGAACAACGGTATTGGCGAACTAGTCACCGATTGCCGGCTTTTATATATGTTTTGGCGGCAACATGTAGAATATTCCGGAGAAGTTGTGCGCCTACTGGAGTCTTTATCGATCGAGAGGGGCCACGCACCGGGTTTGTGCTGCGTCGTAGACGTTCCAGCTGTTTGAACTTTCAATGTCACGCTTTAGACATGTATAATGTATGTTTACAAACATCATGATTCATTCTAGGTTAATACACCAGTATTTATTTATATATCGGTACATTTGCAAAATTTATAAATGAAAATATATAGAAAACGATCATTTAAATTTAAAAGAACAGTGAAATTTAAAAAAATAAGTGATGTTAAAAATGTAATAATACTGAGGTTTAATTAACTTCGAGAAACTTCTCGAATTTTCCAAAATGTTCTAAAAAATTCTACAATGTTTTCGAAAGTTCCACTACTTTCTATAACATTTCCGAATTCTCAGTGTGATGTACTCTTATCATTAAAGCATAATTATATTTATTTTTTGATTAGGTATGATAGTAATTTTAATTGTGAATATATAACAATGTTAATAATATTAGATTGAATTGGTTGTTACATTGTTTATGATAATGAAAGAACAATTATAACACTATAGCCATTATCAACAGATTCGATAGGAATGACATAAATAGGGTGAAACCTGAACTTACGCAATATTAATTTGTTTGGGAATATCACCTACAATTACCTAAATTTATATTGAATAGTATAGAATGGTACCTGTTCGTTTAACAAATTGTTTTTGGAAACTATTTACTTTAAAGTTTCTAGCGCTTCTAGAACATTCAATTTGAAGCCTTAATTTTCGATATTATTATTTCATAATATTAAATATGTTGTATAGGTATTTGATTGATCGACTAGCTTGTTTTTTTACCTTCTTTGATTAATTTTTAGTTATGTATGTATTAAGAGCATATATTCATTTGTTTGGTATTTGCTTATTAAGAATTCAGACTTTCGTTGTTTGTCAAGTAAGCTAGTTATAGTTATATTTGTATGTTCACGTTCTCACCCCTTTTTTTCGCCAATTACCTTCGTCACGGTCACTTTCCCTAAATTCCTGGTATCCTTACTTCGAATAACGCCAAACTAATACCCTCAGAAATGGTTCCCCTACTCTTCTTTTATTTTTTTAATATTTGTTTCATAAAAACCCTTTAAAGTAGTTTTTTGGTCAGACACTAAAAGAGAGTTACTCAGTAAGAATCAATCAATCCAACTTAATAGTGTACATAATAAATTTTACACCCGCACGCATATTTCTTTTATTGTGTCGTTTTATCACATTCAAACGACCAAAGTATAAATAATAAATATTATTGTACTATGGCCATTAGCTGCTTTTGCTAGTTTGTTTGTATCTTTCTGTAACTTGTTTTTCTTTAGGTTTAATAATAAGTACCTACAAATAGTAAATAGACAGTGTTTTTTTTAATTATTACATAAATAATTTTTTTACAGATCACTATTCCGATGAATGTTTATTATTTCATTAAGTTGAAATATTACTAAAAAACAAATAAGATAATTGGATAATTACGACAATATACATACCCTACGCATGTGTCTCCTTTCTGGCATACGTTGTATTAATTTTCCATTTAAATTTGTTAGTATGACAAATTATTTTGGAATGTGAAATATAACTTTTTGTAGGTAGAGCTAGAGTTTGCTAACATTGAAGTACAGTATCTTATAATATATGTAACTAATTCAATTAATTTACATAGTAATAGTTCAATTATGTGCTAAATTGGTAATGAAATTCTCCCGGCCCATTTCAGTAAGTTCAGGTAGGAAGGTATCATGTAATTATTATTTTTGAACATGATTGTCATATAAGTACATACATAATAAATAATATATAGCTATCTAACTGAAATATGTATAACAAATTATATGTAAGGAACCAATTATTTATTTAATATAATATAATTTATAAAGTAAAATGAGTAGAAGAAATACATTGGGTTTTGTTGCACTAAATATTTATTAAAAAACTCGACTAATTTGTTTCCACCTTTTCAGGTCATTTTCAAGAGAGAAATTCTACTACCAAAATTAAAACTGTTTTCAATGATGTTCATTATAAACTTGTGTATTACTAAGGGTTGGTTAGGTGTTGGCAAAATCTTCACCGTTATTATTGTCGGATTTTGCCAGTACCTAACCACCCCTTAGTAATACCCAAGTTTATAATACCAATAACACTATATAAACATCATATTAAAAGTTTTAATTTTAGTAGTAGAACGTCTCTCTTGAGAACGACCTAAAAAAGTGGAAACAAATTTGTCGAGTTTTCTAATAAATATTTAGTGCAACCTTCTACTCATCTTATTTTATAATTTATAAAATGTTGCACAACGAATGCGATATACATTCAATCATTTTTATATAAAATAATTGTAGATAGATATTTACTGCTAATTTGTAAGGAGTATCAATTTTCAAATCTTAAAGAAATAAAGACAGTAAATGCTATTTTTGAAAGTGAAACCACGTACTACCGACAGTTAAAAATAAACACCACGTTTTTAATTATTCATGTAATATGAAAATATCTGTTTCACATTAAGAAATTTGACAAAATCTGTTAAGTGTTAGGTGATTACAATTTTTTAAAGACCAAATCACAGATCAAATTGTAAAACACATGAATACAGATCTAACAGTTGGTAATAAAACTTAAAAAAAAGAAACAATGTACCTATATTAGATAACAATAAATTACTGATTACTTCCACCCTTATTGTGGTTGCTGTTGCTGTTCACTCGAAGCTGTTTCAACTGGCGTATTAGGTTCTTGTGCAATTGGGATTATTCTTTCTCCTTGAACTGGAGGAGGTTGACTTGCCACGACTTCCTGTTTCTTTGGTTCAGGAACATTTTCTTCAGTTTTACAAACAACCGGTTGGCTGACCTCCTCTCTCATAATAGGTTTACTGGGTTGTCCAGTTTGTGTAATCGGAATAGAGGTCACTCCCTGAGTGCTTACAGCCTTCTTAGGGGCTGTAATGGTCAAAACACCATCAGACGATAACGTGGACTGTACATGATTTAAATCATGATCATTTGGAATTTCGTATTTCCTCACAAAGTGTCTGAAGATAAAGCCGTGTTCGTCTGGTTTTTCTTCATGTCTTCCTTCAATAACCACCGTATTTCCGGAAGTTTTTACGCTTATTTCATCCGGTTTAAAGTGCTGAACATCGACACTGACCTGAAACGTGTCTTTATCTGCTACTATTGGACTTGCTTCACGAATCGGAGCTTGCCAAGGATTTAGATAAAGATTTCTTTGGAAGGGCACCGTCAACGCTAGTAGATCATCAGGTTCAAGCCCGAAGGTACGGTTATAAATACGGGAAGATCGAAATGGGTCCCAGTAGTACGACATTGTTGCTGTTTGTTACACTATTTTAATAACGTAAATGCAACGGTAAATAACACGCAAAACGTTTGAGACGGGAATTAATACTATACTAGAAGTCACTTTTTCGAGAAATATCGAAGGATACTCGTTAAACTGTTTATATATTTGATATTTCTGGATATACACCTAACGTATATAGGGATAGTTTTATGTAATTATAGACTTTGCAGACGAGCCAATTGGCACGTATACAACAGGAATGGTTCTGGAACAGATTCATCAGACCATACACTTGGCAGTAGTTTGCAGTTTGCAGCATAACATAAAATATTAAACTTTGTGTTTCATTCCCACCAGCTACTCGTGCTGGTGGGCAGGCAGTCCCTCCGACCTACACTATAGTGCAAAGCCGGAGGGTAGTGCGTAAGGCCCTCTTCAGCCTTCTTTCAGGAATCGTGGGAATGGATGGATGGTGTGGTTAGGGAGAGAAAGATGAGACGGACGAAACGAAGACAGAAGAGAAGTGAAAGATTATCTGTAGAATATTACTGACCCAGCATTTGCCTAAGTGATCCAAGGAAACCACAGAAAACTTGGACCAGAGCAGCCGGACCCGGGTTCGAACCGGCGACCTCTCGAAGCAATGATCTAGAGCACTAGACCACGCCGCTAGTCATAAAATATTAATTATTACAAGTAAATACGGAGCAATTCAATTCAATATTATATGTATATATTATGATGCAATTATTGATACATTAATGTTTAAATAAGTAAAGCTATTCGTGTTCAATTCAAAAAAGTACACAGGGTCGAAATAGGGTTCCTAGTCGCCGTACGCTTAAATAGACTTGTCACCCTTATAGGTGAGAGTAATACTAAAAATTGATGTATGGGAAGATGGTTTTGGTTTTCATTGTTTATAGCGTGCCCATTCTTTCAAATGTATCTGTGCAAAATTTACCGTTTTAGGTTATGTAGTTTCAGTCTACAAGGGTTTAAAAGCACATTTTAATGTATACAGTTACTATCGCCCTGAGTTATTGTAGTTTCAGTTCAACTAGCCCGCCAATAATCCCGTACCATATCAAATATATTATTAAATTTAATTGGTAATTATATTTATTTTTGTGGGTGTTAATGTAATGACTACCTACAAATAAAAGTACTAATAGAATAGTAAACAAAACTGCGGAAAATTAAATACAAAAAAATCAAACAGACACGTGTCCGTCAAGAAAAAGGTTTGGGGTATATAGGGCAGAGTCTCGTTTATTTTATTCCAAAAATTACTAACGCTTAACACAGCTGATTTTTTTATAAAGTGACTCAATCCGATGAACTATAATGAATATTGCATATTTAAAAATAGATTCTATTTACATTTAAAATTGCTTACACTATGTTTACAACTATCATTATAACGTATATATACATTTATCATATTAATCAATGGAAATCAACGATAAATATAAATCTGCTTAGATATTGTCCGAGGCAAGTTGTTATATTTAGCAAAAGTGTGCCTACAGATGAATAATTTCTGCTGATGATTCAAACGATACCTATGGGTAATTTATGAACAATTTTTATTTTAAATAACGGAGTTGTTATAAGTACTTATGTTTTTTTAAGTTTAACAAGGATAAATTTTCATATTGTGGCGGATACCGCCACATACTTCACCAGGAATAGGATTTATAAACACATTGTGTTATTTTCTGATTTGTTTTTTTTGTGTGCTATTTCAAATTTAACATCAGGTATCAATTGTCAATTAATCATATACTAAACAGATCCATCCGTTTGATAATAATGCTATTGTCACGAACTGCACTTGCGGTTTGCGTTGGTTCAGTGTTAATTAACATCACCTTCCTGGAATAGATAATGGATATTCTCGACCTTCTTGGATACGTCTGGAATATTCTAGCAACGATCAATAAAAAGACAATAGTAACATTAGGAAGGTTGTAGAACGTTCGGGAAGAAAAGCTGAAAACTATAGAAGCGAGTGCATTGGGTTAGTTTGTTTACGTCGTGCGTTGACGGTGACAGGAGCGATAGACAGGCAATCGATAACCATAGAGTGGCGGCAGCTGAATTCGAGTAGATGTAGTGGCGAAGAATACGGCGACTTGTGTTAATCAGAACTGTAGTTAATTTAATTTTAGTTGTTAATAAATTTCGTTGTTTTCGTTCGTTCACACTATTATTGTAAATGCTGATAATGATTATCAGCAATTTTAGATATAACAATTCTTATTATAATGTATGTACTGATTTATACCAACTGTAGTGTGTCTTACTTGGGTCTATTCGATCGTCATATAACTCACCTACGTTGTTTATGGGAATCAGCTGTTGTCGGTTTGATACACTGGCTGTTAACGTAATTTGGAAGGGTTGTTTAGAGTTGTTAAATGAATGACAACAAATACGTGACATCCTAACTTTATTATGAATGAAATGATAAAATACCAGCGAAATCACAGTAATATTAAATTTTAAACAAAACAAATACGAATGCCAGACAGCCTAAAAAGAAAAATCATAAAATACTTCTTACACATCACTGTTTTGGTCAAATTAACAAAATAAAAGTTCAAATTAAGCAAAACGTCACAAAATATGAAACATACAAATTATTGCGTCATTATAAAAAGGATTGAAAGAACAATGAAAAGTTGACAACATTTGTGTAAATAATATAACAGTGAAAAACAACATAATTAAAAGATCAATTGACTTACCTTAAGGAAAATTGATCGGAATTATATGAGCATTGCCGTTCGAAGAATTACATTATTACACTTGTAGTACCAATTTTTAGTGAGCTCCTAGGTGCACGATTTTTGAAGAGAACTGTATGTCCCACCGGTTCCACTCCAGTTCCTTAGCCAGATCTCTATTGGAGTCATTACAATTTTGTCAAGAAAAAAGAAAATCTGGATCGTTAGGGTGGGGTTACGGGTGGGATGTAATTCTTCGAACGGCAATGCTCATATAATTCCGATCAATTTTCCTTAAGGTAAGTCAATTGATCTTTTAATTATATTTCGCATTGCCGTTCTCGAATTACATTATTACACTTGTAGATGTTTAAAGCTTAGGAATAAACGATCCAGGTCTGCTGACAAAGTTTATTTATCAAAAAAATAGAACGCTTAATAGGTTATATATGAAAGTAACATACATAAAAAAATAATAATAATAAAAAGTTAGAATAACAATACAATTGTGTTTATCTTAATGTTTAGATAAGTCACCTATTACTCCTTTAGCAAAAGTGGTCGGATTTGAGCATAAAGGACGATTATAGAATTTAGTAAACATGTGACTTTTATCTGTCCAGCCTGCAGCTTGTCTGATTGTTTCGATTGATACACCAGCCCTGTGGGCTGCCGAAGTAGCAGCATGACGTGTACTATAACTAGAAAAAACGGAAATGTCCACTCCGCTTTCTTTAAGCGCCATTTTTATCCATTTACTTATGCGTTGAGTGGAGGCTGGATGAAAGGGTTTTTTGTAAGTTAATATTAGCAGGTCTGTATCTTTGGATCTAATAGCTCGAGTTCGTTCTATATAAACATTGATTACTGAGGCCAAACACAATTCTGGTGTTTCGGTTGGAAATTTTTGCATTTTGATGTTTTTATTAGATCCGGTATTTTGATTTCGAGTCGATTATCGAAAGTATTGATATTGGTGAGTCTTATCTTCGACAGTGTTTGCATTCTATGTCCTGTAATTAATGCTAATAGTGTGACGAGTTTAATGGTTAATTTAGATATGGGAACATCTAACAAAGGATAAAGCGATGACAAATATGTGAGAACAATAGAAGGGTCCCATGTTGTCTGATATTTTGGTGTCGGAGGTTTTTGTCTGTAAGTTCCTTTTAGAAAACGTTTATAAATCATTTTGTCTTTGTCCTCAATTGAAAAAACAAATGATAGTGTAGAATATTGAGAATTTATCGTTGCATAAGAAGCGCCAAAATTGAATTGTTGAGTTAAAAAGGAAATTGTCCTGTCTAGTGAGTAATCGTATGGATTTTGAAATTTGGATCGACAAAAGTTCCACCATTTTTGAAAATAACTGTTATATTGGGTTAATGTGGATTCTGCAATTGAGGATATTATATGTGAAATTGCTACAGATGGAACTCCTCTATGGATAAATGATTTCCTGACAAAACTCCTGTCTCCAGGGTAAGGTGTTTCCATAAAGTATGTTTATGTCTGAAAGGGGAGAGAAGCAATGTTTTACTTGGTTGTAACAGAATAGATTTCCTTATTAAAAGCTTTTGAAACATGGAATACCATGGTTGAGCGACCCAGCGTGGTACCACCAAAATTCCCTTAGCTTTGTCGTTAATGATTTTCCGCAAACACTTAATGATTAAGCAGAATGGCGGAAAAGCATAAAAAAAATGCTCCTTCCCAAGACACAGTGAATGCATCAACTGTAAGGGAATCCGGGTCAGGTTTCCAGGAATATACCTTTTGCATTTTGTGTTTAATTTGGTTGCAAAAAAATTTATGGTAGGTGTACCAAACTGGGAGCAAATTGTTTGAAAGGCCTCTTTAGATAACTCACATTCTGTCTCAATACTGACTGGCCGCGACTCTTTATCAGCTAAAATATTGTCTTTAGTATTAATATATGATGCTACAACAAATAGGTTACGAGATTCGCACCATTTCCACAGATTTCTGGAAATCTTGTTTAAATTATTAAAACGAACACTGCCCATGCGGTTAATACAGGATATTGCTGTAGTGTTGTCGATACGTACAAGTATAAAGGCATTAGTGATATTATTTGCAAATGATTTGATAGCATTAAAGGCTGCTAGTAACTCTAAATAATTTATATGGTGGGAAGATTGCGATTTGTTCCAGAATCCGTGAGTTGATTTACTGTTACAAAATGCCCCCCATGCGAATGGGGAGGCGTCCGAAAAAAAATTCTAAAGCAAAGTCTCTGTTTGGTGATATGCATACACCTTTGTTATTGGATATGGACTGAACCCACCATTTTAGATCAGTTTTCATGGATTCTGAAATGTTAATTTTTCTTTTGTAATTTTGATTTTTGCTTTTTAAGGCTAAGTATTTGTTTCGTTCTAAAACCTTTAGGTAGACCCAGCCATATAATAATGTTGGGCACGCCGCTACTAATTTCCCTATTAACCGCGCACAGTTCTGTATGGAAATCCTATTTCTCAGTAAAATTTTAAAAATGTCTTCCAGAATGCTAGCCTTTTCTTCTTCTGGTAATGACATTAATAGAAGCCTAGAACTGAACCTAAATAGGGATTCCGTTATTGCTTCTGTTTTTGTTTTGCTTATTATAAGTATGTCATCCAGGTAAATTACACAAATAATGCCATTTGTTCTATAGTATCTTAATACTGGTTTTAGGAGCTTTGTGAAAACAAAAGGTGCTGTACATAGTCCGAATGGAAGGCAGTTGAAGTTATAAAACTTGTTTTTAAACTGAAACGTTAGATATCTTTTGAAGTTCTTATGGATTGGCACAAGAAAGTATGCGTCTTTAAGATCTATGGTCGTGAAAAAACAATCCCTTGTAATTTGTGACCACTTCTCTAAATGTTTATATAATTGACCAGCATATTTTTGGGGTACCTGGATTAGTGGTGGTACTGGTGCTTCCTTGGACCTCCCCCCTCTTCTTTTCTGTATCGGCCTTTCTGAGGGAGCCGACGTGAGGCTAAAAAATTAGGTCTTCGTCTTACAGATGTATTGGATGTCTGAATACTGACAGATGAAGCAGGTTTGGTGTGGATGGGTTGTTTTGGTCTTGTGGAAACGAATTTCCTTTTGAGGGAAGCGCCAAACTTCTTAGCCTCTTACATATTTTTAGATTTTCCAGGAATTTATTCCCAAACAGGAGGGAGTCAATCTGACAGTTTTCCAAAGCTTCTTTAACAGAGCTATCCAAAGAAGGCACAATTAAAAAACGTCGATGAATTGATAGAGAGTAAAATACATCCGCAATAAACCTAATCGGATCAGCTAGTTTTTCTAGTTCCTGGTGATCTGATTCAGATGGGTTTTGTGAAGAATCGTACGTATTATTAAATTGAATAGCCAGGGAGCTTAAAACTGCGGCTACTCGACTCTGTAGTTTTGTTAAAAATTCATCTTGTTTCAAAGTGGCTGAATTTATGCATGACTTTATCTCTGGGTTTAAAGCAGGTGGCTTTAAATCGGTACAGCCTTTTAAAGGAGGATATTTTTCAATAGTTTTTGAGAGGATTGAGATGATGATGCCAAGTCAGCGAGAGGACAGTTCATCTCAACGTCCTCATCATCACTATTTGTTCGGGAAATTTCAGAATCTGATTCACCCGAAAGAAAATGCAAAGCAATGTTGAAGATGTTCCAGAGGTAAGAAACATCATGCGGAAAAACAGGACTGTTTGCACTCTAAATAAGACGAACAAACGTCTCAATGATTTTTGTTAGTGGCTGTATAATTTGATCACTGTTCGATCTTGTAGCGTAATCAGTATAAACAGGGCACATGTTTATAAACACTTCAGCGACTAGACGCCTCGTTATATAAACAAGTTGCGATCGTAGTAACCAAGGTTACATAATTCAGCATAAAAGCTGTATAAAAAAAAATCCCAAAGGAAATATTGTTGAACAGAATCCATCAGGAAATCTGATCAAAAAACGTAAAAATACGTTTTACAGGTAGCGATCCTGAAGAACGGCCTTGTAAAATATTCCATAAGGAATATACATGTATATTTGAAAACAGATTTCATTGAGAAATCTGATCAAAAAAAGGCGTAAAGTACGTTGTACAGGGTGCGACCCTGAACAACTGCCTGTAAAATATTCCATAAGGAATATTTTTGAGAAACAGATTCCATAAGGAAATCTGAGATACAGGTAGCGACCCTGAATAACAGGCTAACAATGTTTCAGTAGAGACTGAAAACACTAACGAAAATATTCCATAGGGAATATTTTGTTTAAAACGAACAGATTCCATAAGGAAGTCTGATCAAAAAACGTAAAAATACGTTTTACAGGTAGCGATCCTGAAGAACGGCCTTGTAAAATATTCCATAAGGAATATACATGTATATTTGAAAACAGATTTCATTGAGAAATCTGATCAAAAAAAGGCGTAAAGTACGTTGTACAGGGTGCGACCCTGAACAACTGCCTGTAAAATATTCCATAAGGAATATTTTTGAGAAACAGATTCCATAAGGAAATCTGAGATACAGGTAGCGACCCTGAATAACAGGCTAACAATGTTTCAGTAGAGACTGAAAACACTAACGAAAATATTCCATAGGGAATATTTTGTTTAAAACGAACAGATTCCATAAGGAAGTCTGATCAAAAAACGTAAAAATACGTTTTACAGGTAGCGATCCTGAAGAACGGCCTTGTAAAATATTCCATAAGGAATATACATGTATATTTGAAAACAGATTTCATTGAGAAATCTGATCAAAAAAGGCGTAAAGTACGTTGTACAGGGTGCGACCCTGAACAACTGCCTGTAAAATATTCCATAAGGAATATTTTTGAGAAACAGATTCCATAAGGAATATTTTTGAGAAACAGATTCCATAAGGAAATCTGAGATACAGGTAGCGACCCTGAATAACAGGCTAACAATGTTTCAGTAGAGACTGAAAACACTAACGAAAATATTCCATAGGGAATATTTTGTTTAAAACGAACAGATTCCATAAGGAAGTCTGATTAAGAAACGTAAAAATTACGTTTTACAGGGCGCGACCCTGAGTCTTAGAACCTTGTTGAAAAAGTTGATACCTGAAAAAACTGGAAAAAACTTACTTGTGCTGTTCAATAGCTCAGTTAAAAGTTGTTTCAGCTTTCGTTTCTTATTTGACATTTTTAACTTAAAAATCAAAACTTAACCAAACACTCACTATCACTGCACTGCACTTCCAGCAACCTGTAAGGAGCGCACGAAAAATTGTAATGACTCCAATAGAGATCTGGCTAAGGAACTGGAGTGGAACCGGTGGGACATACAGTTCTCTTCAAAAATCGTGCACCTAGGAGCTCACTAAAAATTGGTACTACAAGTGTAATAATGTAATTCGAGAACGGCAATGCGAAATATAATAAATATTGGAACTCCGTTGAAAAATACAATAATTTATTACCTGTGAATCCAACTTGAAAAACACAAAAAAAAACAACCAACAAACGCGACTCTTCACCACACCAAGAAGAATTATACGACTCTCTACAACTAAGAACGCGACGCTGAGCTAGGGTAAATCCTCGACCTCTTGAGCGACATTTCCATCATCTAGCATTTAATCGTTCGTTCTCGTCTAAGATAACTAAACATTTCCTGATTACACAACATATGGCAGTTCACCTTTAAATTCGCCCTAGAATTATACGCAAGTTTAGTGAAAGAACGCACAAACTTTTAGCTTTTGGTGCAATAAAAAAAGAGAAATCGTGTAGCACAACTACCCTTGCAGGTACTCTAAGGGTACTTGTGACGTAGTTTTAAGCGTCCCTATATAAGCCAAAGTGGTCCGTTTTTCTGGGGAGAACGGTAAAGATTCCTAGCCAAGTCGTTTTGATTTCTAATTCATTTTTTATATTATCCTATTCACTGATTCATTCTTTTAATCTAGTATTTAATTTAAGTAGTTGATAATTGATTAGTGTAAAATTTGATGGAAATAAATATATTCGGAAATTCGGTTGTTTTTATTATGTGTTAGAATTATTCAGCTGCTTCGGGTTACGATACATATTAATTTATGGAGACTATAATGTGTTTATGTTTATATGTAATCTCGCTTCATGTACCGAAGAACTGTTTGTTATTTCTTTGATTTGGTACATGGACTTACATTATAAGAATATTAGTTGTGAGATTGACTTTTTTGTAGCATGTACGGTTCGTTTAATAATTCTCTCGTTTGTTTCAATAAATATTCCTGAAAATAATTTTACGTTTATTCAAACTATCATGCGATCTGTGGAATCTACTCTCCAATAGTTTTAAATAAGTGGTATGCAGATAAACCTAGATCCCTAAGCATCGCTTACTGGGATACAACATCAATAACCTCTTAAGCCAAACAATAACTATACCCATAAACCCGTAACCCAAACTTTTTAAACGCCCTAAAACAATTTATGTCGCCGTGGTAATTTATTTACATGTCACTTAAATATTTAATAGCGTTGATTCGCTGCCTTTCGGGTTATGAGGTTTAAATGGATTACCATATAGGGTCATGGGGTCCAAAACGTTTAGGTTATGGACGTATGGGGGTATTTGTGGTTTAGGTTAAGTGATTTAAAAGTTAAAGTAATGGGGTTGGATGGTAATAGTCTAATAATAGAATTATAGTCTACGTGCTTATTATCTGCTATATCCGTTAGAAAAATACCTATTGTGTTTGCATAAAAGATACAATAGATATTGTTTGCCAGTGTCTCACGAGCGGTGTTTTCTCAGACTGTTTTTTATATGACCGAAGTGAATAAAAACTACGAATAAAAAAACAATGTACAAACTTTATTTACAACACTTACTGTTTAATTAGGTGGATGAAATGAATTATTTCACCGGTGCACAGATGTGCCACTTCTTTTGATTCCTATGGGGGAATCGGTGCAACAAACGGACTTCGTGTTTTAATTGTTTATTACACCCAACTATTTACAACTATATACACTAATTTTACATTAACGTCGTGACTGCTACTTATTTACGAAGATTAAATGATTATGATTAATTGATTGAAACTATATGTTATTTATACTATACGTTTATAGAGATCTTGATTTGATTTGTGCTATATGTTAAATGTACTAAAAATGATCTCTTCTAAACGTTTGATGTTTTTATCTAATATGTTGACATTGAATTGATTGAACTGTACTAACTGTAACAACTGCGTTATCTATATTGTCTTAACTATTAACTGTATTCTATTAATCTATTGAATTGTAGAAATACTTATATTCTTATGAATTTAAGAACCGCCCCTACAGGAGGGGTGGTTCCGATGCACCGACACTTGAAACAACAAAACAAACAAAAAGGAGGGAAAACGTAAACACAAAAAATGCAACATTATAATCTGTGTCGGTGCATCATCTACGTCCTCG
Source organism: Agrilus biguttatus (assembly GCA_963921985.1). Lineage (NCBI taxonomy): Eukaryota > Metazoa > Arthropoda > Insecta > Coleoptera > Buprestidae > Agrilus > Agrilus biguttatus. The sequence goes on from OY998119.1 coordinate 30,955,369, forward strand.
AAATGGACCGATGGGTCAACAAATTACCCCCAATAAATGTTTAAACTAACTTAAACTCTAGATGCACATTTGAACACAAAGAAAAAATAATACAATAGGAAACGGCAATACTAAAAAAAAAGGGAAAAAATATGATACATACTATTATAAAACCATAAATCGCAGAAGAAAGAGACGGACAGCAAATGCACATGACAATACAACAAAAATTTGAGAAGTAAAAAATGTGTGTCTGGCAAGGCCAATACATTACAAACAAAAAATGAAAAGATAAATCCGAACACTTACAAATATGAGAATGAGTGGACAATATGAAAACAGTACAACGACGAAGTGATAAAAATAGCGACAGAAAAATACAAATGGATAGGCTGAACGACAAAACATAACTAACTTACTGATGAAAAACAAAAAAAAAACTTTTGTGTTTCATTCCCACCAGTTACTCATGCTGGTGGACGGGCAGCCTCTTCGACTTACATGTAGGGCAATGCCGGAGGGGAGGGTAGGGCGTAAGGCCATCTTCAGCCTCCTTGCAGGAATCGTGGGAATGGGTGGGTGTTGTGGTTAGAGAGAGAAAAATGAGACGGACGAAATGAAGACAGAAGAGAAGTGAAAGATTATCTGTGGAATATTACTGCCCTAGTATTTGCCTAAGTAAGTGATCCAAAGAAACCACAGAAAACTTGAACCAGAGCAGCCGGACCCGAGTTCGATCCGGTGACCTCCCGAATGCTAAGTAATAATTTAGAGCATTAGACCACGCCGCTCGGTAACTTACTGCTAAAATGTGATAAATTTAAACCATATAATAATACCACCACCGATACCTGCGAGATAACAAAGAACCGAGTTCAACAACCAGTATAGGAAAAAGTCCAACAGAAGAAGCCCTGCCGTGTGTAATTCAGTTGCTAAAGCCTGCAAGCGAAGCTAACAAGATTTAAAATACACATCATTAAGGTGTACCTAATAAATTAAGTAAGGCTGGTTGTGACCGACGAAGCCTTTGTTAGATACCTGTTAATCATTTAGGATACAATTGCTAGAAAGTGATATAATATAAAGACAAAGTATTGTTTAGCTAGAGGAAACATATCTGTAATGTTCTGCCTTTTCCTAGTGCCCTGCTAATGATTATATTATTATTCCAAAATTCCTGTGAATGTAAACTGACTCTCTATCGTGCATTAACGTACGGATGTTATGTATGATTACTTTAAAGTTCCTGAATAAAAGTTAATTAATCGTAGAGTCCAAAAATAAAGATAAAACCATGCATTCCTTGAAATTGTACCATGCAAGTTACCCAATTTTAATTTCTGCCATGTTTGGAAGGCTATACCTCCGTAGAAGCGATAGGTAGCTTATTCCCAATTTTTCTGCAGTGACCCATATCTGCTGTTAATCTTGCGTCTAAACGTCGTTATGCTAGATGTGTTTGGTTTTCAGTTATGATTTTTTAATCGAACCTCTGTAAAGTTGTATTTCTATCGAAGAAAATCCCGTAACTCGCTTGGGAGAAAATTAAGACATGTGTTTTTTGTCATATTCTGACTCTACAGATCCAAACTAGTACCTATATAAAAGAGGATTCTGCCAAATCCATGGCTCAAAGCGAATTTCGATTTCTTAAATTGCCTGGTCGGCTAGAGCTGCTTGGAGGTATAAAGTCCAAAGTATGAAATTTAGGGTTGGGTGAAGGTGTTGACTGAACCTATATCTATAGACTAATTTATAATCGTAGAGCCCAAAAATTAAGAAAATACTGTTTACTAGGTACATCCTGTGTAAGAAATATGTCATCTATTCATTCAGGGATGTTCTGTATTACTGTTTTAGGGCTCTTGTTATTGTTTATCTGCTATATCCTGCTTATTCGCGGATGTTGTTTTTTACTAATGGAAATTAACCCCGAAGTTAATCAGAACCAATTTTGTCGCGTTGTTCACAAAATTCACCCCCGCGACAATTTTTTGTTTAATATCTGTCATTAGCATTTCCTTAGAAGACGCAACTTCAGTTAGGGATGTAATTCAGCTATTCCAATGGGCATCACCTAGTAATAGGTTAAGGGGCGTAACTTAAATTCTGTAAAAGACGCAAAATTGGTTTGCAGATATAAACAAGTTTTCTCATACAACGCAAGGATCAGTTTGGGGTATAAACAAATCTTGTGATACGATACAAACTTCGACTCGGGGTGGGTGTATAAAAATTAAAGCTTTTAAAAGATAATAGCAGGCAGATAAACAGTTAGTTAGTTATTTAGTTACTTAGCTAGTACACTAATCAATCAATCGCTAATCTATTGTTACTAACTCGGTTCGGTAGAACGTGTAATTAAATATTAATGAATTTGTTAAGAGACTATTCTATTATTCTTTTTGCCATCCTGAAAATTCGTGTCGACAAACACGTAGAAAATACAGTCTGGTGTTAGAAGTTATATGATACCTTTGTAGAATCTATCTATTGTGACTATGTCGGCATAGTAAATATTTTGAAAGGCACCAATAGGGTGATATTTGTAATAATAAAAATTTGTACGCTATAGCAACCATTGTTCAATCTTGCAGGAATTCTTATAAATGTGATAAAGTAAACTATCCTTAATATTACATACTAAATTATTTTTCAAAAAAAGAAGGAATTAAAATCCTTATTCGTCTAAATATTAAGATCAAGGATCTCACATTTGGAACGCGTCCTACCAAGTAGGCACAACGAACCGAAAGCCATATCCCACGACCGGTTTCGATCTACGACTTTGATCTTAATATTTAGACGAATTAATTTCTTCTTTATTGGATATGTTATGTCTTCGTCTAAGAATCCATCGGAATCAACAGTGTAATTCAATGCCGGTAGGGGTATTAGCCCTCGGAGTAGTTGTTTCTGTTGATTCCATATTTATATAAATTCATTTATTATTTAAATATTTTATATAAATGATTATTATATAATAATTGCTTTTACACTTAATAAGTTATCTTTGGTGCAAACTTGATGAAACATTGTTAATAGTAATAAAATTCAACGGTTTCAGCAAAATATATTAAAGAAAATTTGATAATTACGGTCTCGTCGAAACAATTGTAAGAGATTTTCTTTAAATATAATTTGTTGAAACTTTTCGTTGAATTTTATTACTTACTGATAATTGCTTTTGTATAATCCTAAATTTTTAACTAATTTAACATGTACACATGCCTCATTTGAATTATTTTCGCAATGTTGGCAAGTACATATATTATTGTTAAATTTAAAAACGCCTGGAAATATTTGGAATTTAATTTCATTTTTTTTATCTTGGTTTATCTGCTTCCAGAAAATTCTATTTACATTATCTAATCATACTGAATTGCTCATTCATTATTTATAGACCTACTTATGCAAACACAATTTTTTTTATAACTGATATAGCAGACATTAGGCACGTAGACTTTTATCACCTTAGTTTTTAAACTCCCTTACTCTAAATCATAAATACCCCCATAAGTTCATAACTTACACCTTTTACACCCTACAACGCAATCAATTTAATCCTAATAACCCGAAAGGCAGCGAATCAAAGCTGTTAAATATGGGTTACAATCTAATAATCATTAGTAATTAATTTTGCAATTGGTTGTAAGAAAAATCCTAATAATTAATTTTGTTTTAAGTACAATTTATGTATTATTTTGTATTTACAAGCTCGTGTAATATGAAAATTTTATTATTATTTTGTATCTTAATTTTTATTTGAATGATATTTCATGCATTACTTACAGTATTGCTGTTTTTATTCGCCTCGGGTTAATATTATCTATACAACCATACTATACGGATCGAAATAATTAAATAGCAACATATTTTATTAATTAAGACATTTTTACATTGAAAAGATCTAAATTTATTTGTATAGGTATCTATTTACTTTCCCTACGAATTCCAGAACCTTGGGCGTTGTCGAAACAAAGGAGTAAAGAAAATCAATACGACCTTGACAGTGACATTGTGAAAAACGGACGTGTATTGTAACAGTAAACATGATTGTACTCTTTTCGCAACACTCGCAATCAATAATCTGTTAAAAGCAACCTTAAAAGCAGACGTAAACAAAACTATTCATTTCTGCTTATAAGGACGGTCAGAATTGTGAATAACAAGATGCAATTATAGCATATGTGCTTATTGTCTGCTATATATGATACATAATGTACTCTTTGCATAAACACAATAGGTATGTCTATAAATAAAATTAAAAAAACAAAATATTCTGGAGATAAATAAGTCAAGATACAAAAAAATAAATTAAGTTCCGAATATCTTTTAGACGGTTTTAAATTTAACAAAAAGTTGTTAACATTGCTGTCTGACCTCGGTAATGCTTTAGTGCATCTTCGAAGAGCTTCCAACCTTTTAATGTATTTGAAGGCCTTGTAGTGTGCTCCAAATCCTTCTCTTAAATGCTTAGGGCTTTAAACCTAATTACTGTTCGAAATATGTAAGTGATAATTGAAAGTTTTTTTTAAATATAATTGGGCCTTTAAGAACCAAAGATTTTTAATTAAATGCTTTGGGGTTATTGTCAAAACAGCCATTATGCTTTTATTTGAAAATTACACTACTACATAAAAACAAAACAATACCAGCACCAAAGCGGACACATTAATTGCTACATATTTAATAATCGAAACACAGTACTTTTTTATAAATATTCAAACGTAAATATATAAGCACACAAAAATAAATCTTAACAATATATTTATTGGAAAATAATTTAAATGCATTACGTGTAGGTACGTCAAATTAATTAAATGTTTACGATTAAATAAAAAAAAATAACAGTAATCATTTTTATGTAAGAAATGCAAATAAAAAATATAAAAGCACCAATACTTTTTATCATCAATCTAATCAGAAAATATTGTTGTAAATAAAAACAACTAAAAATAAATTACTGTTTTCGAGATTTAAAATTGTTTTTGAGCAAAAATTCTATATATGATAAAAAAGGAAAATTATAAACACATAATTTAATTGGCGAACGAAATTAAAATGTTACTAATAAAAGTAAAAAAAATACTTTGGCAATAAGTGAAAAATATTGTAGGTACCTAATTAATTTGTAATAATTCATTATTCCATTTAAGGGAAATTACAATTAATGTGCAAAATATAATGTAGACAGGGACAAAAACTACTGCTATTTTTCTTGTCATTTCGACTCGTTTTTGACCATTCTGGGTAATATTTATCCTTCTTCACCCTTACTTTAAGCATTTTATGATATTCAGTCTGTTGTTTTTAGAATGGCATTTTTTTAGTTTGATAATTATCGGCTCCTTACATCCCCTTCGAACGTTCTTGCCTACAGAAACTATGAAAAATAATTTACAATACTTATTGGACAAACCCTGTTATTACAGGTGTCAATTTTCAAAATAAGAAAACATTTTCAATACCAAAATAGTTCCACAAAATAAACGCAAGTAATATCAAAATATTACATATAAAGCTTGAAATTGCTCGTAGTATACATGCCGACAAAACTACCCACAAATCATTTATATTAATGAATTATTATTTTTTTATCGAGCTTTTGTTCAATAATTGATTTTAATTCCACATTTGGAGGTTTCGAAACTGTTTAAATTTTATTATAAAAAGAAAACCAACACAATCTACCAATGAATATATTTTTCGAACAAGCATAAATTTTTTAACATACAAGTAGATAGAACAACCAATCTAAAAATACATGCTTATTATATTATTACATATACGATATACAATCTAATACAAGAAAAAGGTATACATTATCGATTTCTTTTTGATGTGATTTGATTACATTTTTACTATACCTACTATGGAGATACAGTACTATGATAGACATTATGTAAAAAACAAACCATAATTATGGCTTTAATAAATGTGACCAGTTCATTTCTTTGGTTCTTCTTTTTTAGCTTCAATAGGTCGACTTGGTTTACCAGTTTGTTGAATTGGAATGGGTTTCTCGTTACTACCCCCAGTGGACTTTCGTGGCGCCATTATTGTCAAAACACCGTCAGAAGATAAATTAGATTGTACTTGATCGACGTCATGGTCATCTGGAAGGACATACCTCCTTACGAAGTGCCTGGAAATGAAACCATGTTCATCGGGTTTTTCTTCGTGTTTTCCTTCAATGGTAATCGTATGACCAGACGATGTCACTTTAATTTCTTCGGGTTGAAAGTGTTGAACATCCAGACTGACCTGAAACTTATCTTTGTCTGACTGGATAAGGGATCCAACGTCGGAAGCGGAGGATGGAGTTCTCCAAGGCCTCATGTACCCCGCAGGACTCCTCATAAGGCTCCTTTCAATTGGTAGGGTTAATGGTGCGAAAAGGTCATCTGGAGTCAATCCAAGACCAAAATGCTGGTCCAAAATACGAGATGGACGGAAAGGATCAAACATCATCAACGACATGTTGTATTATAATAAAGACTCACTGATATATAATTATTCACAAAACAACTCGGAAAGTTGCAACTTTCGCTATCTATATCTGCTTTCCACTTTCGGTTTCTTGCTTTCAATTGCTGCTCAAGGGCGTCTGCGACCGTTTATATAGTCGGGTTAATGACAGCCGGCTGGCGTGGAATTCGATTCGAGAAAATTCGCGGCGATTCTCCTAGCTACCCGTTCGCCACATCGTCTGATGCAGTAAACAATTCATCGGATATTGTCTCTTAGCACTGTCCTATTGCGTCATGAAATTTAATCAAGTAGTGCAGGATACCTTAATGTTTTTTAAAAATGTGTACTATGTAGGCTATGGATATACTGTTTCGTGTGTCATCCAACTATTATCAATTAAAAATATTTATGGAAAATTATTAGAGTTTTTTCGGTTGATAGGTATATACAGGGTCATTCAAACTGAGTGGTACATTAGACGTTTTAGGGAAACTAAGCATATTATAGATTTGAAAATTTTAATCAAAATAATTTCAACTGTTGGGTACTTCCGTTTATACCGGAAGTTGATGTCAACTTTCTTATTTTTAATGGAATGGTATACTTTTTACGATGAATTCGTATGAAACATAAAAATTTAAGGTGACTTTGATAACCAACTTGTATGCCTATTTGCCTACGATGAATAGTTTCTGAGATAATTTAATTTATTGGAAAAAAGATTGCACCGCAACCCAAACTATAAAAAATCATAAACCCTACTCCCAAATTTTCAAATCTGTAACATGCTGTTTTTCTAAAACGTCTAATGTACCACTCAGTATGAATGACCCTGTATATCATGTGGGTGTCGTGTATGTTGTGCATATATGACAAGGAAGTTAAGAATATTTCTTTTTAGAACTTTTGCAGTAATTTTCTGAAAATGTACTCTAAAGGCATGATTGCTACCTATTCTTGAAGTCACTGAATTTAAAACCATGAAATTACGTCAAAACGTGAGATTTAGATTTATACAGAACTTCACCTGGACTTGATAGAGAAATTGATAGTATTTTTTTAAGTCTGATATTACAAATAAAAAACTAGACATACATATCATAAATCCGAAAATTACATTAAATAAATACAAAATGTATCAAAAATAATTTACATATATACACTATATTGTGGGCATGTACGTGTTACTTATTTATAATAGAATAGACATTATATTATATAATGGATTTATGACAATTTCGATTTTAGAATTCCCCTACAACACCTTGTTGTAGTTGCTCTCAATCAACATAAGCGGCATGTTTTTTTTTTTTTGATGACAACAAAACAAAAACATTAAACTAATACGAAACTATTGTAAGTTAAACAGAACATAAAAAGACCTACCGTTCTTTTAGGTACCAAAATTTATTAGTTAGTTTGTTATGAAATAATATTTACTCTTTGGGCAATTAATATACAATCTTTAAGCCTTTAAAAATTATGTTTTTATTTCTTTAAATATATTTTGACAGCTGTTGCTAGTTATTTCTTTTAGTTTCTTCTATAAAATATATTTTGTTTAATCATCTTATATGCAGCCTAGTGGTTTCATTGCAGATTTTTTTTTCACATATTAAATTAAACAAAATCTTACAAATGAAAAATTTTATTATCTTATAATTATTATAACATAAACGAAGGAATGCGAAAATACATAAATTTGCTTTAATTGTGCTACCTAAATAAACAATAAATACTTAACATTAAGGTAACAAATATCATAAACGACCGAGCGACTTCTTTATTTCTTCTCCTTATTTTCAATGGGCTTGCTGGGTTGTCCAGTTTGCTGAATTGGAATGCTTTTCTTTTCTTCGCCCTCCAATGATTTTCTGGGGGCTGTGATGCTCAAAACCCCATCAGACGACAGAGTGGACTGCACTTGGTTCATATCGTGCCCTTCTGGTAGTACGTATCTCCTTACGAAGTGCCTGGAGATGTAACCATGTTCGTCTGGTTTTTCTTCATGTTTACCCTCGATGGTTAGAGTGTTAGCAGAAGCCGTTACCTTGATTTCTTCTGGTTTGAAGTGCTGTACGTCCAAATCTACGTGGAACTTATCTTTGTCCGTTGTTACCACTGATCCGGTATCTCTTGCAGCGGATGGTGTCCTCCAGTGTCTCAGATAACCAGCAGGGCATCTAAATAGACTTCTTTCCAAAGGCGCCAGCAGATCTTCTGGATCTAAACCCAAACCAAATTGTTGGTCAAGGACGCGAGATGGTCTAAATGGATCCCACAACAATAGAGACATTATTCGTAGATTTTTTTAACACCAACAATCGCTTGTTCGTAACAAAAATAGCTTTGAAAATTTGCTTTGTGTACGCTCTACAGCTTAGTCAACACACTTCACGTTTTCAAATGAATGTCGACGGATCGGGCGCTCTCGTTTAAATACGTTGGGTACGAATTGCTAGAGTGTTCGAGACACAGTCTAGACAATGTCTGGAGAGTTCCAGCTGTTTCTATCACATGTATGTAGGTATTTCTACAATAGTTCGTTGAAACTTGTTTTTTCTTGTAAATTCGAATTCCTTAATAAATGCATGTATACAGTGTGTGTACTTGTTATTTTTTTGCATTATGTAGAAGTATTGCTATTAAATTAATAAAATTTATAATTTCATTTAGGTACTATTGAAATAATAATTATATAGAATTAATAATAATAATTGAGTTACCGTCTGGGATGTATTAGTATCTGAAAATTAAATTAGACAATATCCTCGTTTTTAACAAAAAAAAAACATTAAAAAACAAAAACCAATGCATATTATAGGGGCACGTATTACTGAAGGTCAATATGGAAATAATTCCCTTTATTAAGACAGTTGAAGCTTTTATCATCCTTCAAATTTTAATTTATTTTTTAATCAATCAATATTAAGATACCTATATACCTATACATAAATAGCATAAATAAGTATCTACAAGGGTGCTGTAAAACGGATAAAATAATATTGCAGAAGTAAGCAGTCAAAATGTAAACAGGGTAATACTTAGTTCAATAATAATTAAGTATGATTGAAGATAAAAATAAAAATCCATGTTAGAACCAAGCACAACAACCGATGAACGAATGTAATACATCTGGAGGTTTGTGTACAAGTACAGTTGCTGTAAAAGGAAAAGTAAAATTTATTCTTATATTGGATATTGAAAACTATTATATATTATACTTGATTCAATATAACACATAATAACAACAACACACATGCATAAAAAACCAAAAGAATTAGGTGACATAAACAAACTTGCTTCATTTTTTATTTGCAATAAAAACAAAACTGAATAGATAATAATTGATTTTTTGCTTATATTTTTCAGGCATTATGCCTATCTATAAAGTAAATAAATAGGGGATAATAAATTTAATGAACAATTGACACCTATAAATGAAATAATTAATTTAATTATTAAAAAATTAATTAACGATAGGTGGATGTAGGGATATATATATATAGGGTTAAAAGAAATAATTTCCATGAAAAAGATAGTCCCATTCTTTTATTATCACAATAAAAATTATTATTATTATTAAAATTGGAAAAATTATTTTCACATAATTAGTGAAGTTGAATACGAATTTATTATGAATTAGGTATGTTCACTGTTACATTTATTTCTATTTTATAACGTTTATGTAATTATTTGCAATTAATAAAGTTATTTCCAATTTTATAAATAAATTTAACAAGAAACGTCTAGATATTATTTAATTTTAGTATTTCTAGGTCCTCAAGTAAGTTTAAAAAATAAGTATTCTTGGGTACTTTTTGTTTAATTATTAAGTAATAATAAATGAGATTGATGTAGACACCTAACAAATTACCCAAATAAATTTTTTAAATCTCCAAGTGTATTATTAAAAACAGCTGTTTGTTAAAGTACACATACGAGAAACAGCTGGAATATTCTCGATAACTCCAGACCATCGTACGTAGTGTATATAAACGAGCCCACCCGACAGCCGGCATAATCAATCGAGAGCGATACTTCGTCGGTTACTAACGGCAACGTGTTCAAGCGCACAGCGTTATACGAAGTGAAACTTCAAAGCTATTTTTATTGAGTACAAGTGATTGTTATTGTAAAAACACTACGGAAAATGTCTCTATTGTTGTGGGATGCATTTAGACCATCTCGAATTCTAGACCAACAATTTGGTATGGGTTTAGATCCAGAAGATCTGCTAGCGCCTTTGGAAAGAAGTCTATTTAGATGCCCTGCTGGTTATCTGAGACACTGGAGGACACCATCCGCTGCAAGAGATACCGGATCAGTGGTAACAACGGATAAAGACAAGTTCCACGTAGATTTGGACGTACAGCACTTCAAACCGGAGGAAATCAAGGTAACAGCCTCTGGTAACACCCTAACCATCGAGGGTAAACATGAAGAAAAACCGGACGAACACGGTCACATCTCCAGGCACTTCGTAAGGAGGTACGTACTACCAGAAGGGCATGATATGAACCAAGTGCAGTCCACTCTGTCGTCTGATGGGGTTTTGAGCATCACAGCCCCCAGAAAATCGTTGGAGGGCGAAGAAAAGAAAAGCATTCCAATTCAGCAAACTGGACAACCCAGCAAACCCATTGAAAATAAGAAGGAGAAGTAATAAGCTAGTAATACATAATTTTTTTTTTTGAGACTGAATTTTTGATTTGTAATATTTCCCAGGCTTTTCTGGCCATTAGTTCTATGTATTTGTTACCTTTTAGTGTTAAGTATTTGTAAGTAGTACAGTTTAAGATAAAATAGTAAGTAATACATAATTTTCAAATTCGTTCATATATGTCAAAATAATAATTAATAAAATAAAGGTCTTCTGATACAAAATTTATTTTATTTCGATTATAAGGAGATGTCTATTTCGAATTATACGAAATGTTAAATGTTCTATAGGTACAAACAAATAGACAAATTATTGGAGAATATACTAACGAAAAAAAATACATTTACCTAAGACGTCTGTGAAAATTAATTATCATTTGTTATTTTATTAAAAAACGGCCTATTCGGTCATTAATAATTGAGTGTATGTAAACGAAAAAAAAAAATTCTATAAAAATGTATTTGTAATCACCTAGTAAATATCGCGAGTATAAATAAACGAAACCTCACGACCACACAAACCAAACCAACAAGCGGTTAGTATGTGGAAAACATGGTATTATTGTTCTCATACAAAATAATTTTTAAAGTGAAAAGTTTCAGTGTCGTAAATTTTAGTAATCACAGTGGCTCGTTAATTCGACAAACAGTCGATCGCGCCGTGTTAACCAAAAACTGTCATAAAAATCGTTTCGTTAGCAATATGGCCATCGTGACTAACGATCCGCAAATAGCTACTCTGAGTGAACGGCTGGCTCCATCTCTCACTGACAGCAAGTATAAAGGGCAAGCCGGTAAAATAGGAATATTCGGCGGCTCATTGGAATATACTGGAGCGCCGTATTTTGCCGCCATAACCGCTTTGAAAGTTGGTGCTGATTTGGCTCATGTTTTTTGCATGAAAGAAGCTGCAACGGTGATTAAATCTTACAGTCCAGAATTAATAGTACATCCTTTATTGGACGATCCTAATGCCATTTCGAAAATTGAACCGTGGTTGGAACGATTTCATGCGGTATTGATAGGACCCGGCTTGGGTCGCGAAGAATCAACTTTTAATGTTATTAGACAAGTAATAAATCTTTGTAGAAGATCACAAAAGCCTTTGGTAATCGATGCCGATGGTTTATTTCTGATATCTAGACAACCAGAACTTATTCAAAATTATCCTCCACCTGGAGTCATTTTAACTCCAAATTTAATGGAATTTGCACGTCTAAATGGTGTGGACAGTCCAAAAGCTATAACAGACCCAAATAAGTTCTTCGAATGGGGGAAAACTATAACTTTGTTAGTGAAAGGACCACAGGATCAGATAATGGATTCGGAAAAGAAGATCACGGTCAGTGGTGGAGGTTCTGGCAGGCGTTGCGGAGGTCAAGGAGATCTTTTAGCAGGATCTCTAACTACTTTTTTCATTTGGACTTTGCAACAGCAAAGGAATCCGGGAGTTGCCCATGATGACAGGATAATGGCTGCATGTTATGCAGCTTGTAAGCTAGTAAGAGAGTGTAATGCAAAGGCATTTCAGAAGAAAGGGCGGAGCATGGTTGCTTCCGATATGGTTGATGAAATTCATGGAGTTTTCGAGGACAACTTCGAACTAAAGACTACTCTGTAAATTAATTTGTCAAGATTTTTACACGACCAAGTCTTAAAATTTTAATAATAGATATCTAGAAAGCTTTTATACTAATAATAAGAGAGTGTCGAATACAATTTCTAGAAACAGTGTTTAATTTTTTGTAATTGAAATATGATGTCTCCTCAATAAATAAATAATAGAGTGAGTAATATGAATTATTTACTATGTGCATAGTTCATCATTATGTATCTACATAAAACTACAAAACCAATATAATTTTAATATATATCTATATGCATACAGGTGCAGGTATCTAATTAAAAAAATAATTCATTACTAAACGGCTTTAATTATAGGGAATATCTTGATAATATTATGAAAATATTACTTAAATGGACAATTATACGAAAATAAGCAGTGAAAGATTGATATATAATGTAAACTAAACGAATAAAAACAAACGGAGTTTCATTAAATTCATTGAAATTTGTTTCTTTGTTTTTGTTCGATTTTTTAAATTAATTACGCATTTCACCAAAATTGTAACAGTAAGGAAACAAGGTTTGATACAGAAGTTCTATTTAGGGAGTAGGTGGGGGGGGGGGCGATGGTGAAATGAGGGTATAAAAACATCTAAAATTCCATTTTTTTACAGTATCATGGGATTTAAAAAGTTTATGTGCTTACAGGAGGATTAATGATTTAGGTTAAGGGGTTTAAAACATTTACGTTACAGGGTTACTGGGTTTAAATCACTTGAGTTAATGGGTTTTTGAATTTTGTAGAAGTTTGGGAACTGTATTTGAGAGTAGTGTTCCAGAATCAGTTCTTTGGGGGAAGGGGATCGCTTCTATCACTCCCCCCTTGGTTCCGCCTCAGATTACAAGAACTTTGTTTCTATACTACATCGCTGATTAATTTCTTATTCATTTTATTGGACCATTCTCAAATCACATCTAAAATAGCCCCATAGCCGCATCATATTATGGTAGTATATTGTGTCTGATTTAATAAATTTGTGTAAATGTAGAAATCTCTTGTATGTCGACACCGGTGGGTATTTGTAAAAACCAAAGCATAATTGAAAATTAATTTCGTGGAGTAAGCTAGATTTGGCCTTTTTGCTTTTAGGGGATTTGGAAGCACTTGAAAAAATTGTAAACTGATTATGTTTTAATTGCTTCTCTTATTGCGGGTAAATTGATGAATTTTATAGCATCTTTGAAGATTTATTTCAAATGAATTTTGTTGTATACAAAAAAATGTAACTTTAATTAATAATATAAAAATAATACATTACGCTTATTATATTTATTACTTGGTAGTATTAACTGTTATACGTATATATGCTTCTTAAGTGAAAAAGAAAAAGATTTAAAGGATGTAGTTTAATGGAAAAGTTATTTATTGAGTATTGGCTAAATTAGTAAATGGTTTCGCTATTAAAAGCTACTTGTTCCATTATTTGTAGAATGTTGGTGCATTGTTAGAATAAGGCGCATATAAAATTTAGTGTAGCGTGTGCCAACTTAAGTTTGTCATCCCCAAGCCGTTATTCCCTACGGAACTACGCAGAAACTTTTAGGGCACGTGTTGTTATTGATCGTATTTTTTTTACCCTTAAGCAATAATTTAAAAAATACCAATCCGTTGATTTGAAATATCTATTGTAAACTGTAAAATTAAAAATATAATGTAACTAGTTACGTTATTGTGATAACACAAATGTACAGGTCGAGTTTTAATGTTATTTATTTTTTATTTTAAATTGTTTCGTGCTTTTTATCGCATTCAGATAACATGTTATTGTTCGCACTATGTAAATTAATCAGGGACATTTGTGTGTGCATGTTAAAGAAGTTGTGATAATTTAATATAATATATTACATTACTTATTCAAATAATCGCGTTTACGCAACCAAGCGTACTTAGTTGCTTGGGGGGTTGTCTACATTAGGTTACCTTTAACAAGGAGGTAAACGTATATGAAAATTATATTCATCCTAGTTTATACATTTTATTACATTTACATGCTTGTTGATATCAAATCATACAGATCAACGATGTTTTGAGAATACTTTAATTAATTAAATTGTGTTATATATGCGTATACGTATGTACACATTATAAAGCAATACTTTATGACTATTATGTGTAATTTGGAGTAATTTTATCGTCATTTACGTTCTCCTAGACCTTAGTATCAACATTACAAATAGTTATTCTTGGCTTTATTTACTTTTTAATCAGGTACAAGCAAGGCCAGTTTGCATTTATTTTAACAACCAGAAGATTGAGACCGTACAAGTGATTGGATATTTCCTATCATAGTGCATTTTAAATAACTGTGGCGCATCGTTTGTTTAAATTGAGTGTTAACACGTTTTTTTTTCTTGTTCAATTATAACCGCATGTTGCCGGAACAAACAGATAAATATGTTCTACAGTGTCGTGATAAGCGCCGTAGACTTGAAACCTTCATATCTGGCTGTTACCACAGCCGGTGCTGCTCTCGTGGTCGCCGGTATTTATTTTTACAAAAAACAACAAGAAAACAAAATTCCGACAAAATGGAAACCGGTGGCCCAAGTAGAAAACATTTATCTTTATCCTCTAAAAAGCGGACAGGCTATCGGAATGAAGGAAGCAGAATGTACTCCGCTTGGAATACAACAAACTGGAAATGAAAATTTTAAACTTCGCGACAGGTACGTAGTATGTATTTTAACACAAAATCTATTATTCATTGCTTTGTACAGTTTCTCTATTCGAAGAAACGGTAAAGATACTTAGGGATTAAGGATTTATGTGATTCATTTTTTTCCATCAACATTTCATTGATAATTAAGTTAAAAACTGATGGTGAGGGGGGTATGCTCCCAAGTCTAGTTGAAGGGGCTTGAGTCCTCCCGAAACTTAAATAACCGAATCAATATTATAGTGTTTAAAAATTTAAATATAAATATGGAATCAGCACAAACAACTACTCCGAGGGCTAATACCCCTACCGGAATTCCAACTATTACACTGTTGATTCCGATGTATTCTTAGACGAAGATATAACATATCCAAAAAAGAAAGAATTAAAATCCTTATTCGTCTAAATATTAAGATCAAAGATCTCAAATTTTGAACGCGTCCTACCAAGTAAGCACAACGAACTGAAAGCCATATCCCACGACCGGTTTCGACCTATCGGGTCTCATCATATTTATATTTAAATTTTTATATTTATAATATAGCCTGTAAAGGCATTTCTGCCAGCGGTCACCTGATGAGACCCGATAGGTCGAAACCGGTCGTGCGATATGCCTTTCAGTTCGTTGTGCCTACTTGGTAGGACGCATTCAAAATTTGAGATCTTTGATCTTAAAATTTAGACGAATAAGGATTTTAATTCCTTCTTTTTTTGATATATTATAGTGTTTAACATTAAAACTTTTGTGAACATTATAAAGCGTTTAAATATTTATTGTTGTAATGATTAAACGTGTTAGCCTCATAAATTTAATGCTTTTTTGTATTTTTTTATATTCTAACAATATCTATCCTACTTGTTTAGGGATGGATTCAGAAACAATTATTGTGGGGGGGGGGGCGGATTAACTTTTTCTTAAATTCTGGAGGTTATATTATTGGGAATAGTATTCAAAGTAAAATAATAACAAAAAGCAATCAATCCCTCAATGATAAAACAACTCGCATAAATAAAAAATTGTATATCATATCGTATAGATCCAAGTGATACAGGGTCATTCAAACTGAATGGTACATTAGACGTTTTAAGGAAACTAAGCATGTTATAGATTTGATATTTTGGGACTAACTAAAATAATTTCAACTGTCGGGCTATTCCGGTTATATCGGTAGTTGATGTAACTTTTTTATTTTAAATGGAATGGTATATTTTTTTACTATGAATTAGTATGAAACATAAAATTTTAAGGTGACTTTGATAGCCAACTTGTATGCCTACGACGAATAGTTTCTGAGATAATTTAATTTATAAAAATAAAAGATTGACACCACAACCCAAACTATAAAAAATCATAACTTCCATAAAAAATGACTTAGAATGTTGAAATTTTTACTAGTTATAAGTCATACGACTAACACCATGCCAAAACTAAGCTTGATTATGATTTTTTTTCTTTGCTATATGCGTTTCTACAATTCACTGTTGATGCTATTTTCATTATCAAGATAGTTGATGAATATTACACCACGCGCATCCCAAAATACCGAGATTCTGAGGTTATGGAACCTTATCAGGCGATAGTTCTGCTTTCGGGCCCTTTAGACGAGGTTCGCTAGTTGCTGTCCACTCAGATGACGATCGTTTTGTTTCCGGAGTGAAGTGATGGATCCATGTTTTATCCATTCGATATGTATTACATATCGATGCAAAAATTCTGGTTTGTTTCGTTTAAACCAAACACTGGCCAAACACTGTTCAGAATCATCAACACGTTCTTGTGTTTGGTCAACAGTGAGCAAACGCGGCACTCACTTTGAACAGAGCTTTCTCATAGTCAAATGCTCATGCAATATAACATAAAGCCAACACGTTCTTTTGATATCTTTAAGACGTCAGCTAACTCACTCAATTTCACTTTTCGATCATTTTATGTTTTCTGGTGTTACCGCCTCATTTGGACTTCCACTGCGTTCTGCATCATCAGTATCTCTACTATCACGTTTGAAGTCAGCAAACAAACGTTTTATTTTGTTTTGGTTGTTACCGATGGAGCGGAGTCTCCATAACACTTTTCAAGCTATTGCTTCACTTGAACGGTATTTTTTCCCATCAAGAAGCAGTGTAAAATTAAAACACGAAATTGTTTTTGATCCATTGTTTTGAAAATAACAAAAGTAGCTAGATAATGTCACTCTTAGCACAATAACTCACAAACTAACGAATAGAATATCATGAAATTTTAACAGCTGTCTTTTGAAGGTTAGTACTAACTGAAAAAGAGGTGAATGCAATAAAACTAGCGTCATCTATGTGTTAGACCCGGGGCTTTTCAGCCCATGTGTTACATTTGGTCGAATATTTAAATATACCTACGAAGATAACTAGGTGATCTTTTTTTAATATTTTTTTTGACAGTGTACATAGTACACATTGCTGATTTGATTGAGTTTGATTTTTGAAAAAATGGAATTGGAAGCTAATTAATGTAATTGTTTTTTCTTTTTTCATTTTTCAGATCGTTTGTTGTCTACAATGAAAACAGCAACGGATTTGTGACCGCAAGAACTTATCCAAAAATGGTACTAATTACATTAGTTGAACATTTACCTCTACAGAATCACGTTGCCATAGATGCCCCTGGTATGCGCACATTATACGTCAAAGTCCCAAGTTCGGATGATGACGTCAGAACGGAAGAAATTACGTAAGAACTTTTTAAAATGTTCTTTTGTTTTGTACATTGCAGTGGCGGATTTACAAATTTGCCTTTGACCTTTAAAATTCAATATGCTAGTTTAGTTCACAATCATATTTATTCTGAAATTGCAACTTTATGATTTGTGTTCTATCGTCATCATTACGTCGGCTTTTTCCCATTATTAGTATGATTGTGAACTAGGGGATAGTTGTGTCAGTTTCTAGATTATTTTTGCAACCCACGATTTAGTGAAGAGTATACTGTTGATCTAAAAACAGCAGCATGTACTAATTATAAGGTGGGAAAAGGTATGCCTTAAAAATACTTAAACCATATGAACACAGCTTATACAAAATAATGTGTAGTCGGTAAACGTTGTTTTTGTTAAATATTTTTTATTGCACTTACAGTTTAAAAACAATACGAACAATTTCTTTTAAATAATCTATTAACAATCCGGTTAATGGTGACAATGAAATCAATTAAGTTTTACATTATCTTTTTGCGAGATTTTAAATTCGTATGAAATCTTGTTCTTTAGTTCTGGCGTTAAGCTTTTCTTCACTTAAAGTAGATCGTAGATAGTTTTTTACCCGCTTTAAGCAAGAAAAGCTCTCACCTGAACAATTTGTTACTGGTGTACATAGAGCCATGCGAAGTGCTATATCCAAGTTTGGATAAATGTTTTCCAAATTCTGTTTTCGCAGGAACAAAGATAGACTTTTTAATGATCCAGAATCTGGTTTTATCAAGATTCTTTGAGAAGAAAGGTGGCATTGAAAGTGTACACATTCCTGAACTAAATCAGTTTCTAAATCATTAGCATACATTTTTTCCAACGAAATGGCTTTTTCCGTCAGGGTCGATGGTAACAACTCACTCATTTTGGTTAGAAATGAAAACTTCTCGTTAAATCCGTTGTAGGCCTTTTGCCGTTTTTCTAACTCGAACACGAGTCTATCTATGAGGACGAGTGACGTGTTAACCCTGAATGTTTCACTCGCAGTCATTGTAATAACTTCTTTTCTTTCTTGTCGGTTGTCTTTTTCCGATCTCTGTTGTATATTGCTTCGATACGCTTAATTCCATCGCCTATTCTTCGAAATACTTGAAATTCTCCCGTTAAGCTACGAAAAACTGACGGAGTGATTCGTAAAGATCGGTAACGGTGATCAAATCTACGGTGGAAACTTGAATTTGAACATTAACTTTGTTTATTCTTTCCAAAAAAACATTCCACACAACAACCATTACCACCGTTTCCAGTTTCTCCAAATTCAAAAGTATTCTCGCCGCTTCTTGTCGCGTTATAGGCTTTTCGGTACAATCATCTTTGATTGATTTCAAAGTCTTAAGAACTTCGTGCCACGAATCAAAATTCATGATCGCATAAGCACCTATATTTTACAGTGCGTTTAGTAATCTTTTATATACGGATTACGGACGTAAGAGTGTTCAGTATATTGTGCATTACTAAAATATTAAAATTTTTGTCACTCGTTTCTTTGTGTATATAATAATGTTTCTTTATTTCTGTAAGATAAAAAAAATTTGGGCCAAATTTGCCGCCCCCAAAATCTGCCGCCCTAGGCTCCAGCCTACTCAGCCTACTGATAAATCCGCCGCTGGTGCATTGTATGTAGGTACATCTAAGAATGGAAATGTTTTGTTTTAGTTTGTGGTTAAATGAAAAAGAAATAGCATTGGATTGTGGTGACGAGGCAGCGATCTGGTTTTCTAGGTATATTTTGGAACAAGATTCCGGTCTACGGTTGGGTTTCTATCCTCCCGAGAGGAAGCGAGATCTTTCAAAGTCCCATGTGAAACATTTGAAAAGCTATAAGAATCTCAGTAATGAGTCCACGGTAAGTAAATAAATAAAAATGTTTTTAATCGTATTTAAAGATATTAACGTTGACCCATTCCGAATTATTACATTATTATTTAAATTAATAAGTACAAAAAAGGATTGCTTCAAATGTTCACTTTTAATAAAGTTTGAACTCCACAATTGTTTCGACCCATTGAGCCTTCCTCAATAATAACATAAGTGCTAATCGATTGTTCAGACTGTCTGTTCATTTATACAATTTGTGCGTAAGCGTGAGGATAATTACAGGTATCTTAACGATATCAATAGATTACAATGGATTAACTATATGTCGTAGGCAATTAGCAAAATTAGATGTTTTAGAAATTGACGTGGTAAATTGCAAAACGTACGAATATGTAGAGATGAAACATAGATAATTTAAAATAGCAACTAATCTAAGCTAATCTAAACTAACCTAACCTAACCTAACCTATACATCTAAATGTTTGGTTAGGCTTTAAATCGTATTATGTGGAATTGTGAATTCTAGTGTTTTATTTAGTTCCACAGAACTCATTTGATTTTCTTGTAATAAATATTTAATTGTACCTATATAGGTAGGGGCTATCCATGTAACACGTAATTTTCACACTCGTTTTAACCCTCCCCCTCCCATGTAACACCACTTAAACATTTGGTTTACATACTCTTCCTACTTATTTTATGTTACGTAACTTTTAAACAAATAAAATAATTAAAATAACCGAATGACAAAAAATAAATAAGAGCAGTTTTTTAATTATTATCAATAAAATCGTTTTATTGAACGACAAAACTAATAAAAACCGAAAAAAATAAAATAATGAACACAAGCGTTGCAATATTCGATATAAATATAAAAATATATTATGTCTGGATTATGTAACACGGATTTCTGTGTATACCTTCCCCCCGTGTATCAGCACATACCATAAGAGCATACCCCTCCCATCCCTAAAAACATTACGTGGTTTATGGACTAGGTACAGGTTAATTTTATCTTGTGTGTTATTTTACACTGTATCTTTAAGACTTTAGTCATAAACACGCAACAAGATTTTTAATTACCTTAAATAGCAATTACGAACAGGTATTTTTAACCGGAATGTAAATCAATGTATGCGTACGTAATTTTCAACTTTGAACGAATATCAAAAAAATAATAGTTAATACATTTCTTTCTTTTTATTATTTTAACACCTTTTTATTAACTCGTTTTCGTATCTGTCTGTCTTTTCGCGTCTCTGTTATAATCTTATCAAA
The DNA here is from genome assembly GCA_963921985.1 of Agrilus biguttatus. Taxonomy (NCBI): domain Eukaryota; kingdom Metazoa; phylum Arthropoda; class Insecta; order Coleoptera; family Buprestidae; genus Agrilus; species Agrilus biguttatus. The sequence goes on from OY998119.1 coordinate 30,976,583, forward strand.
AAATTCAAAATCCAAAAAAAGAAGACAATAAAATCCTTTTTCGTCTAATTATAAAGAATCACAGATCCCACATTTCGAACGCGTTCCATACAGTAGGTATAGCGCACCGAAAGCCATATCCCATGACCGGTTTCGACCTATAGGGTCTCATCAGGTGGGCGCTGCCAGAAATGCTTTTACAAGCTATATAATAAATATAAACCTTTTTTGGATTGTTATCTTTGTCTAATAATCGTTCGGAATCAACAGTGTAATTCAATTCCGGTAGGGGTATTAGCCCTTGGAGTAGTTGTTTCTGTTGATTCCATATTTATATATATGCAAAATCGTTTGGCTTAGGGGTTTCTATTGGGCTATGAAAAAATCTTTTTTACATTTTAGTCTGTTTTAAAAATGTAGGAACTATATTAAAAACTTGTTTTTATTTAAATAATTATTTATGTTTGACCTTTCACTTCGATTATAAATTTAAAATAGCCTGATAAAGTTAAAGCAAAAGTCTTGTTATTCTATCTTATCCATTGTTACGTTGTCTTAAATGTTTTTTGACATTTGCCTATTAAAATATATATATATATATATATATATATACAAGAGTGCATACATTTTGATGTTGTACTTGGTGCTCTTATGTGATTTCAGGTAATTTCTGTAAATATTCGAAAACAAATATATTTTTCATTAGAAAGGTTGAAAATTTAAATTGTCTTCAATATGTCAAAATGGAGTTAAAATTTTGTAACCCATAAGATAAAATACATCAGAAAATGTGGGTGTAGTTGAATATTCAGGGCACGCGTGACATAATCAGATAGGTCATGAGTAAACGAACACAATAGGGGAACATTTAATGCGCGAAAATGCCAAAGAGGGAAACTTAATCTATTTCTGATATTTTACGTGTACCTAGTAACGTCGTAAGAAATTAGCTTAATCTGACTTAATCTAAAATACTGAACTCGTGGCGATTCAGTATTTAGGGCATGCTCACTAGGGGACAGGGTCGCATAATTGGCAACTCACAATTAAGGGAACACAATAGGGGGATTTTTAATACACGAAAATGTGATAAAAGGAAATTTTTGAAAACAAAACATTTATTCTATTCTGACATTTTTTTAAGCAAAAAATCATAAGAATCTAATCTAACCAAACCTAACCTAACATACTAAACTCTTAGCGGTTCAGTATTTAAGGCATGCTCACCAGAGGACAGGGTCATATAATTTGAAAATTCACAATTAGGGGAACACAATAGGGACAGTTTCAATACTGAACTCGTGGCGGTTCAGTATGGAGGGTGTGCTCACTAAGGGGCCAGGTCATATAAATAAAGTGCGCACTGTTAGGGGAATACAATAGGGATAATTTTAATGTGCAAAATGCAATTTTTAAAACAAAACTTTTATTCTATTTCTGATAGTTTTACATACAGTAAGGTCATAATCTTAACGTAATGCAACCTAACCTAACCTAACCTAGTTTAATTTATTATAAAATATAGTAACAAATTGAAATTAATACGATTTTTTAAAAATCTTCAAATATGACATTTTCGCGTACTGAAACAACCTTCCTTATGTGTGCTTATACTCATAATATATCCAAATGTTAACTGACTTTTTTCATTTTAAATTTTATGAGATATAAAGTTGTACTTATCGTTTTTCCAAATATATAAAATAATTTAATATTTAATTTTTAATTTTTCGTTTTTCATTTATGTATGTTTTTATGTTCTTTTTAATTATTCAAGTTATACATGATCATTTCCAAAACCTATTTTTGTTCAAGGAAAGGACAAAAAAGGTAATTTTTTTGACCTTGTGTTGACTGTTTACTAGTCTGAAAAGTTAAAAATAAGTAAATGCATGAAACTTGATCATATGCGCATACCTTTTATTTTTCAAATTTCTCAATTCTTTTTATGAAATTTTATTTTACATCTTATTTGCAGAACTCAGAATCATCAGTTTCTAATATTTACGAAAATATTTATCAACTACGTTTATTATTATGTGCACAAGAATGCCTTTGTGTTTTTGATTAATAAATACTAAGAAATATACATCGTTATTCATGTTAGATAACCCAGTCGATGTTTTAAAAAATTGAGGACTGCAAATTGGCCGTGTAAAATTTTGATAACCTATTATAAAATATTACATAAAGAAAGTAACGTTAGAATTTCCAAATAACAGAGATGCTTCTATATATTTATTTATAAAATACAGTGAATTAAAAAAATTGAAATGAATTGAAATCTGTATTCCTTGAGAGTTACAAAACAACTAAAACTAAAAATAATATTCGGCATATTCTTAAACCTAATAATCAAAAGTTTAAACTTAGGACGGTGCATGGATGATGAAGCATGTTTAATAATTTAATTAAATCAAAACACAAACCAATTTCAACAGGTATATTTCAATAATCCTCAACAATTGTTTTGACTACTTTTCAGAACTAAATATAATAGAACACATCGATGTAAATAATGGTTATCGCCAAAAAATAGTTGAAAAATTACAGACGAGTAAAATACGCAAACAAATACAAAATATGCTTTATAAAACCGATAAAAACAATGCCAATTCAGATATCTTTTGCTCTATAAATTATATCAAAAATTCCAGCTACAAAATCAAAAACCGTCTGAGCAAATTCAACATAACTACAACAGAAGTCGATAAATTCAATTTAGGCTCCTTCTTAATCAACAACAAAAGAAAATTAGATAACAAACAAAAAAGCAGTGTTTACCAACTAAAATGTCAAGATTGCGATGCTTTATACATTGGACAAACTGGTCGTTCTTTAGAAGTTCGTTTTAAAGAACACCTAGCAAGTATCAAGAATAAAAAACTTGTTATGGGTCTGACAGAACACTGTCTACAAAATAACCACCAATTAAACATCGACAATTTGAAATTGCTCCATTGTCAATCTAAAAGTAGGAAATTAACCTTATTGGAGTTTTTAGAAATTAAAAAGGCTTTGACAAATAACAAGAATATTGTAAATAATCAAAAAGAATTGTACGTGCTAAACACCCCACTCCCTCTTAACCTATAATGCACCTATATAAGCTGTAATTTTCATATTTTAAAATTAGTATAGTTTATTACTCTAGATAATGGCTATTTAGCCGAAACAATTGTTGAGGATTATTGAAATATACCTGTTGAAGTTCGTTTGTGTTTTGATTTAATTAAATTAATAAAAGTCTACCTGCTAGGCAAGGTCGGTCAGGCAATACGACCCTTTTACACTAATTTGTACTTGGCGTCTATTTGAATCAAGAAAAATACTAAACTATTAATCTAAATACAACATTAAACCGTATACTTTTCTAGTAAACTTAACAAGTAAAAGTTATAAATATATATATATATATAAACTTATACTTTCGGAAAGTGCGGAAATCAATAAATACAAAAACGCCTATATACTGTTAAATGATCAATTATGTTTAAATAATTCACCCCTTCTTAATAATCTGTTTGTTATATTTTATTATATTATTTCTGATGAAGCCCTAGTAAGGCAAAATAAGTGTTCTAGTCTTTTATGAAAATTAACATTTAGTTTTATTCAATAAGTAGTTGAAAAAATAATTATTTTGCACATTGCTGCAGGGAATGTTTTCAGATTTATCTAGCTACATGGTAATAAACGAAGGATCTATTCAAGAACTGAACACACGTCTGGCGTCTCCGATAACACACCAAAATTTTAGGCCAAATGTTGTCGTTAAAGGCAAGGAATGTCCTGCATTTACTGAAGACAATTGGATATGGCTAAAAGTGGGAGACGTTGTTCTGAGACATGTAAAACCTTGCACAAGATGTGTGTTTACAACCATAGATCCATTAACCAGCGTTCGATCTCGAGAAAGGGAACCCCTCAAAACATTGGAAACGTAAGAACAAGAAAAATCTATTTATTCTAATTTATTATTATTATTATTATAACTATTGTCGGGTTCGGTCTTGTTTAGACATCGAAAGCGTGGGTGTTAGATTGCGTTTGAATGCTAAAACTCGAATTTAGTTAAAGACACTCAACTCTTCTTGGTGGAGGATTAAAAAACACGTTCCGCTAAAAAAGATTGTAACATCAACGGACATACATTAGACAAATAATAACAATAAATTAATTCACATCGGACAAAAAAGCAAAGGATTAAATTTACTCGAAAATCTTGAAATTAAAAAAGCTTTATCGGATGGAGAAAATGTAGTAAATAACCAGAAAGAATTGTGCTCAAATAATACACCCTTACTGTTACTTAGAATACAATAGCTTTATGGTGAGTTGATATTATGATGTTCGAAAATTCCATATAGGCTAATTAGTTGTTACAAATACGTTTATGTATGTATATTTGTACATCTTGTTAATAGGTATTTAATCGGTTAATTTTAACTTTTAATTTAGTTTGTTTATCCACTCTGTGATAATGACGGTCTCGTTTTTTTTTAAATACATTGTTGAAACGTTTCATATTATTTTTATTATTTATTATGTTTCATCAAATATGCACCAAAACTAGTTTAATAAATATATAAATTAGCTTGTAAAAATTGTAACTGTTTATATATCGGTCAGACATTAATTAAAAATTAGATTAGACGAACACGTTAAGTCATTTAAAAAATGTAATATTTGTACTGGAATCTCTCCACATTGTATAGGACATAAACACTCAGTAGATACAGATAATTTAATATTATTATTTCAATCCAAGAAAAGCGAAATTTTAGAAATTACGAAAGCCAACTTTGGAGGCCGTCCTATTGATGATAAGAATCAGATTTAAACATTTCTCCCTACACAATATAAATAAATAGGTTGTAGACTTTCACTAACATTAATTAGAATAAATATACTCTTTGAGAATGGTATAACAGCCGAAACAATTATAAGAGATTGTAATACAATTTTTGTGAATCTTGGCAAGTGTTTTTATTCAAACATTTTTACCATATATTATATTTATATTTTGCAGATATCGTCAACTTGGAGAACATTTGAATGTGAACAATTTTCAATCAAAATTAGTTGTTATGGGTGTAAATTTTGAACTAAAGAAGACTGGAGTCATCCATGTTGGCGATACAGTTTATATTCCAGAATAATTTTCAAACTATTTACATTTATCCTTATTTTTGGTGTTTGGCGAGAATGAGAAATAAATTTTACTAAACAGATAATTATCCTTATTGTATTCTTTAATTAATGGCAATGTTAATATATTATAAAAAATATTTTTACTCGTACAATTTTTAATTTTAGTCTATTATACATTTTAATCAGCAATTTAATAAAAAATACATTAGTAAAATTTGCATTTTTATTTTATTCAATTTTAATTTTAAATAAGAGCGCAATGTACAAAAATAATAACCAAAGTTGTTTATATTTTAAGAAGTTTTGATAGTTTCAAAAAACCGTCCATGAACTTAAAACGATAAAAAACATACCATTTTTAAGGTTATTTTCAATTGCACCTTAAATAATTTTTGCAAAAAAAATAAAATTCTTAAAAATACTATCAAAATATTATTATTATTGTAAATATAAATATGGAATCAACAAAAACAACTACTCCGAGGGCTAATGCCTCTACCGGCATTGAATTACACTGTTGATTCCGATGTATTCTTAGACGAAGTTATAACATATTCAAAAAAGAAGGAATTAAAATCCTTATTCGTCTAAATATTAAGATCAAAGATCTCAAATTTGGAACGCGTCCTAACAAGTAGGCACAACGAACCGAAAGCCATACCCACGACCGGTTTCGACCTATCGGGTCTCATTAGGTGGGCGCAAAAATATTTATACCTGGAACAGGGGTGTTCAACCATTGTTGGTTGGAAAACCCAAGTAATAATAAAAAACAGGGTATTTCTTAAATTCAAGTTGGTCATTTGTAATATTTTGTTTAAGTTTTATGGATTTTTTAATTTCAAATTGTTCGAGTAAGTTTAACCTTTTTCTTTTGTTTTCTGCATGTAATAATTGTATATTTTGTTCGTCTAAAAAGTGGTTGTTTTCTATACAATGGTTGCTCATTCCTGTTTTAGGTTTTTTATTATTGATATCTTTTACATGTTCTTTCATTCTGCATTCTAAATTTCTTCCTATTTGCCCTAAGTAAAAGACATCACAATTTTTACATGATAGTTTTTACATGACAGTTTATTATTATTTATTTGCAATTTCATTTGTTTATTATTATTTTATAAAATGTTTCATACAAAACCGCGCTTTGATTCTGTTAATATTAGATTGAATTTGACTAATGCCGCTATAAGAAATTGTTTCGCAAATAAGCACACTCGATTCATCGGGTGAAAAAACAGTCTTTACTTCACCAGACAAAGGAACATACGTATATCTAACGAATAATGAAGATACTGCAGTCTTGTAACTATTGCAACAAAATACTGTGTAATTTAACCAACTAAATACTAAAATCCGAATTTCCACAAAACGTTTAACAGCCTGTAACGCGACTCTACCGAGTCTCTAACTGAGAATGACACTTTGGGTGTCGAAACGCGTTTTTGTTAAACGTTATATGGAAATTTGGGTTTAAGCGTTTATTTACTTATTTAAATATAAATACAAAAACTACTTCCAATTAAATAATAATATTTATAAATGAAAAGAAGGTTTAATTATGGGTAATCCATTAAGTCCCTTATTAGCTTAGCTGAACTGTTTATGTACCATTTGAAAAATACTTTCATTAGCAATTTCAATTATTTAGTAAATGTTTATATTATTATCGCTATATTGACGATATAATAGCTTGCTTCACAGGTATATATAGACAATTACAAAATTTCTTAAAACAACTAAATAATGTACATAGCAATATTAAGTTTACCATTGAAACTGAAATAGACCAAAAATTAAATTTCTTATACCTTACAATTAGCCGTTCTAATAATAAACATGTCGTATCTTCCATAAACCAACACATACAGATACTATTATCAACAATCACCCTTGTCATCCTTTTCAGCATAAAATTTAGGCTTTTTATAATATGCGATTAAGATCAATTAATGTACCAATGGATAAGTCAGACTTTAATAGAGAATTAAATATTATTAAACATTTAGCAACTAAGAACAATTATAATGTTAGATAATCTATTAACTAAACTACAAATTAAATAATGTATAAAGAATGTTTATCCACAAAGTAAAATTAATAGTGATAATTATAAATTAATACCATTTATAGGTACTCCTTCCATCTACCATATTTAGGAAAACTTTTTAGAAATAATAATTAAAAAATAGTTATAAATATAAATATAAATATGGAATCAACAGAAACAACTACTCCGAGGGCTAATACCCCTACCGGTATTGAATTACACTGTTGATTCCGATGGACTCCTAGACGAAAATATAACATATTCAAAAAAGAAGGAATTAAAATCCTTATTCGTCTAAATTTTAAGATCAAAGATCTCACATTTTGAACGCCTCCTAAATGTGAATTTTTGAATAAAAAATAGTTTTTTATACTACAAATAGCTTAAGTAAAAATATTAAGAACAACAAAGAGAGTACAGATAAGGAGAATAGGTCAGGTGTCTGTAAATTATATTGTAAATCATGCAATAAATTCTATATTGGACAGACTGGTCGCACTTTTAAAAAACGTATAAATGAACATAAAAAGTCATTTGAATGTAAAAAACTCAAATTATGCACGTAATAGATGAAAAACATAATTTCAACGATGATTGTGAGACTCTGCATTTAGAAAATAAAAGTTATAAACTTTATCTCTTGGAAATAAAGGAGATGAACAAGCACAAAAATACTACGCTATTGCTTAACGACCAAATTGATATCAATTTGTTTGTAAAACCACCACCCCCTCTCTAAGCCGATAGATATGTATAAGATCTGTATTAATGTAGGTATCTGTTATACTTCTGATGAAGCCTTAGTAAGGCGAAACAATTGTTAAGTGATTAATAAATTTCCTGGAAATGAACATTTTTGTTTTATTTTATGAAGTAAAATACAAATACATTAACTTAATTATGTTATGTTAGATAACATAAAAAGTTAAGGCATTTTTATTTCTTAAAAATTGAAACATTTTGAATAAAGGAATAATATATTAACTCTTTCATCATTAGAGAACTCCATCGAATTGAAAAATTATATCTTCAAATAACAACAAATAAAAAATCCTGAAGGTGGATATTTTACATTGAAACGTCAAAAAATATGATCATGTGGGGTATCGTTGTAAAGGTAATAAAATACACTTTAGGTATTTTAATTTGAAATTTTAGGGAAGTTTTAGAAAAAACCCTGTACATCAGAAACTGAATTAAATTTGGCAACACTGTAAACAAATTAGTAATGACCCTTAAAAGCTGCCCACTTTGTCTAATTTAACCGATGTTGAGAACACTTGAAATGGACATCCTGTATACGTATTTGAAATATGTACTTAAAAAGTATCACTAATTCTGAGAGTTGTGTGCGGTTGGTAAATACTTAAGAAGAAAACACTAAAGTAGCTTCAATAAACAAAAAAAAAACACTTTACAAGAATGTGCATTCTTTTACAGATATTGCACGATACAAAGTTTTCAAATTGTTTACATAAGTAACGCATAATACTACATTTTATATAACTTTACTAAATTGACTCTTTAAATTTCTATTAAACAAAATAAATTAATATTTCCTATATGTATTGTTATTTTGATTATTTACTAAAATAGCTTATAGATAACATTGACCTATAAATTAACCAAACTGTTGTGTTTATCCATTTCAACAGTAAACAAAATAAGAAATCATTATTATTTTTTAATTAGTCTTCAAAAATTTAAGTGTGTAATATATATATGTAAGATTTATCTTAAATAAAATAGAAAAAGCAGTGATATAGGAAATAACACCTATGTTACAACAAAACTGTGTGCCTCAGTTATTTCACTTAGTAATCAGTATTATCAATGGTTGTACTGTACGTACAAACGATAAATATAAACATAAGTTCTCTTGGTCATAGCTCGTTATATCCAATAACGAAAGTTAATAAGTTCATTATCAGCTATTCAGCTCAACGCGCGTCATAGTATTTCAATTTGTTGGTCAAATGAAAAGGTATCTAAGAGTAGTTATTTAATGTGCAAGAAAATGAATACAGCTCTGCTATGTGTGATCTTAATTTTTAAATATCTAGGAGTTAAAGGTAATAATCAATACAATATATATATTTTAAATAGGTATTATCCGGCATATAATTTTACAAGCAAGAGCCGGGAAATATTTTATCATTATTAACTGCTTTTATAACAAGCTTATGTTTTATTACCGTTAAATGATTCCATTAATAACGTCTAAGAAAATGAAACTACTTTATGAACTAGTTTTAATAGAATATAATGGATAGGGTCTCAAGAACTTTTGGTATACTAGAGAAATATTTTTATTAGAGAAAAATATACCTAATTATAGCAATGTAAAAACAAGAAAACACACAAAATGTTTCAATGATTTTATTAGTCAAAAGCTCGACAATTGTTTCAACCAGTCGGTCTTTATTGTAGATAATATTTTAAAGAAAAAACTTAGAACACAAGCTCAAAGAATTTTAGGAAATGGTTTAGTAACTAATAATGTTAACTGTTTTTGTGCCTTAAATTATATTAATAATAGCAGTCATAAAATTTCAAATAGATTAAAGAATTTAGATTTTAATGTTATGAGTAGAAGTAAATAAACTAAAATTAAGTAATGTTATAGTCAATAACAAACAAAAATTATGTAAACTTCAAAAAAATGGCATTTATAAATTAAATTGCAACAAACGTGTTGCTGTTTATTTTGGCCAATGTGGTCGTGCCCTAAAAAACAGGATTTATGAACATGAATTAGCCATAAAAAATAAAAATGCTACTACAGGTTTTACAAAACACTACATAGAAAACAATAATATTTTAGATATCAACAATATTCAATTAATTCACATCGTTGAAAAAGTAGAAAGCTTAACCTTCTAGAACTTTTAGAAATCAAATTTACAATTGCAAAGAATGATAATATAGTTAATATTCAAATTGAAATATTATCGAACAATAGTCTACTTCTGTTAACGAATTTATGATGTTTTTTCCCCCTATTTAGGCTTATATACATCTGTAACTTTGTACTTATTTGTTATCTATTTAAGGTTTGAATTACTGTTCCTTAGATAGTAACACAATACTCTTGATAAAGACCGACTGGTCGAAACAATTGTCGAGCTTTTGACTAATAAAATCGTTGAAACATTTTTTGTATTTTCTTGTTTTTACATAGCTATTCTATAATAGAGAATATTTATCGGAGACTGTGGCAAATTACAAAAAAATAATAATTAAAGAGACTCATCCCTTTTACCATAATTATCAACGCGAGACTGATAATGTTCACGTGTGAAGAGGGCGAAACACAGTGGTAATTAGGATGAGTCTTTCTTTATTTAATTATTCTTTTACCACAGTTTCCTATTTGCTACTTTATCCTTGATAACGCTTACTCCCAAATTTTCAAATCTCTAACACACTTTCTTTTCTTAAAGCGGCTAATGTACCATTTAGTTTGAATAACCCTGTATAACAAATCTAATCAGTTTTGGTAGTTACACATACATATTTTAATGTATAGTCTCCAAAGGTTTTGTTTTGACCTTTTAAGAAAGATTGTATTGTATCAATAATCAGAAGTCACTGTGGGCATCCGAAAATAATAATAATAAAAAAAAAATAATTGGGTTAGTTCAGACTAAAGGGTCACAAATGAAACTTTACCTAAAGGATGTATCAAAGATGTTTCTTTTTAACATGTCGTTTTAAAATTTAATATGCTGCATTGGTAACAGTGCCCGTCAGTTTTAACAGGGTACATGTGTCCATAATATTGAAAAATTGGTTAAGGCTTTCGCGGCCAGTTGATGTACTAGTCCTGTAGTCCTGATTCGGGTCTAAAGGCCGTCGTCGGTTGGAATTGCTTCCGAGTAGCGAGCTTCTTCAGAGGTCTTCTCGTGCTAGCGAAACGTTCGGAAGCAATTCCAACCAACGACGGCCTATAGGCCTGAATAAGGACTACACTAGTATAACATTGAAATTTCAAATATTCTAATCTTAAAATTAAACAAGCTAAATTTGCATCATTTGGATTTTGGAGTTATTATATTTCAAAATCTTGATAGACAAGAGAAATTCTAAGGCTAGATTCTAATTCAGCGTTAAAATTACCACTCTTTTAATTGTTTTGACCTTTTAATCTACATAATAATGCTCTCAAAATGGCTCAATTAATTGTATTTTTTGGGTTTTTATATTACAAAATCCTAACGTGTTTAGGGAATTCCAAGATGAGATTCGAACTCAACGTCACATGTTACGTCGGAAATGATTAACCTTTTGTTTTTTATTATTCTCATCCCCAGATTTTGTTGACTTGTATTATTTTTTAAATTTTTATTAGGATTAATAACGCGTTTGGATGATTTCATTAATTTGCTAAGCCCTTGTGTTATAAAAATATTTTCAGGATCGCCTGTTTTTGACTTCCACGAAGAGGATGTCGGAAAACAACAAAAAGCAATTGAAGAGCTACTTGAAAGGATTCTTCCCGATCACTATTTGCACTTTCAATTGTCGATAGCGTCAAAGTTTAGCCAGGATTCTTTTCAAGTAAAGCATTAATGACAACATCTAATGAAGATAAGTAACGATCCCTTCGGAATTTGTAGATTTTTAGTTCGGGAAACGGAACGGTATTTATTACTGGGAGGTCCGGAGTGGATGTAGCGGCCGGGATTAATTATTACCTGAAATATTATTGCTACTGTCAAATATCATGGCAAAACCAACAGCTAAATCTTCCAAAAGAGTTACCAGCAGCTAACGTCACTATAAGTTACAATGATAGGTCAGTTTTCCTTTTTTTTAAGTTTTATACACTTTTTGAAGAAGACATTTCTATATTTCTCACCGATAGTACGAGAGACAGTCTAAATCTAAATATTTCCATTTGTTAATAATCGAAAAACATATTGAGAACAAAACAATTTATATTTATTTAATAATTTAATTCTCGTACACTGTTGTAATGTTTTACAACATTTTTAATAAGACTTCTCTTATACTGTTTCGGCTTTACAGGCCATTATCAAAAAGTTGAGTAGAAACCATTATTAATCTAAAGAAACGTCACTATATATACATATTTAAGTAAGCATAAGACTTATTTCTCTTCCACTAAGTGATGAAAATTATAAAAAAGAAATACAGTTACTAAATGTCATCCATCTAACAACGGCTACAACCCTAACATAGTAGATAAAATTTTGGCTAAAAAACTCAAAAATTATACACCTAATCATACATACATCATTTAAGGAAAAAGTTTTTATAAAGAACACATAAATCATTATAAAAATATAAGTACAACAATTTGCAATAGGTTAAATAAGTTAGGCATCAATATTATATGTTATGTTTTAATAAAACAAATTTAGGCAAAATTCAAATTAATAATAAAATCTTAACAATAGACAAACTTCGAAAATCAGGTGTCGATGAAATTCAATGTTCAGACTGCGATTCTATCTATGTAGGACATACAGGTAGATCCTTTAAAACTAGACTTAAGGAGCATAAAAAGTCTATTATTGATAAAAAAATGTAATATTGGTTTTGCCCAACATTGTTTTGTAAATAGTCATGAACTTAGTGAAGATAATTTTAAGATTTTGCATTGTATAAATAAAAGTAAAAGAGTCAACCTGTTAGAGAAATTAGAAATTCAAAATTCCTTTTTTCATAATAAAAATATTACAAATGAACAATGTGAAGGACATAAAAGTCCTATATTTTAAGCTCGGTTTCAATAATATGATTTGTTTTTACCCCCACTTACTTAAATATGTATATATAGTGACGTTTCTTTAGATTAAGTTAGTTTCTACTCAATTCATTGATAATGGCTTGATAAGCCGAAACAGTGTAAGAGAAGTCTTATTAAAAATTTTGTAAAACCTTACAACAGTGTTTGTTTGATTTCTATCATTATTAATATGTTTTACAATTTTCCAACCGCATCCTCCCTAAATCTAATTTAATTCTCTATTATAATCTGTTTTTGACATGGGAATTTTAATTGGTCTGGGTAACATCCTGTAGAATGCTACGTATTTATGTTGATAAGGATGACAGGATGAGTTATGTATAATAATACCATAAATTGTGGAAATTAGAAGTTTGTGTTTTTGTTCTCAGTATGTTAGACATCCATCAAGTAATACAACTAATCGAAATACAGGTTAAAAAATAAAAACTCAGCATTTGAACACTAATATACAGGATTATTAATCTTGAAAATGTTAACAATCGTGATAACAGATTGTCAAAGAGTAATTTCACAATAAGTCACTTCCGGTTATACTACAAGTAGACACAAAGCAACAAGATTAATTATTTTAGATGGAATCGTATAGTTCTAACGGTGGAAGCTTTCAATTGTTGAAACTGATAAATAATTTGATAACAAAAGACATATTTGAAGTTTCAATGAAGTTTTATTGCAATTTACAACAATATTGTTTCACCACAATGTGGCTTCATCAGGTGATGGTTAACAGAATGCTAACAAGAGGGTGGGAATACATAATTTACTGCATATTTTAATATTTAATTATTTACTAAATTGTGGTAGGGCTTTTCAGACTGGTATTAACGAACATTACAAAAAATTCACTAACAAAAACCTAGATGCAGAACACTTAATTAAAAAAAAATCATAATTTTAAATCAAATTTTAAAATATAAAAAATAGATTGAAACTACTTATAACACTACAAACAATATATTGAATTGTTTCAGCCGTTACTTTGTGATAATTCATTTTAACGATAAACACAAAAAAACTGCTTTGCTTATTATCACATTTATTTACAATAATTGTAACTATAGTTTCGACAGATTTATCATTTTCAAACGAGCGATTTAAATTGAATGAATATGGAACAGAAGGCATACAGGTATATAAGATAACAATTTGGGATTGCCGCTTGTTACCTAAATGTCGTAAATAGTTCTGAATAATACAATTCTATCTAGTCATTCAAAATATTAGTTGTATCAGTTTTTGAAGCTTTAAATATTTCCAGTGATTCTTAAACAATGTTTATTGGTACAATCAAATATATACATTTCGACTACGTAGTAGTAGTAGACTAAGCGATAATTTTCAATGGTAATAGTAAACTAAGATTAAGAAAGGATTATACCTAAATATCGAATTAAGATAACTTACCGGGCTTTTGGGTAGTGGTCTATAGGCTTTTTTGTTGCCTGACGTTTCGTCAGCGGCTGCGGCTGACATCTTCAGAAACGTTTGTGGTTTAGTCGTTGTAACATCTTTCGATCTCGTGAAAGCCTACATACTGCAATTATACCTAAATATATTCTAAAAAACTACCTGTAACATATTGAAGACTGTTGAACAGGGACATAAATTAGACATAAATTTAATTATCATACTCAGTTTAATAGACACATAAAAAGACTTTGTAAAAAATTAGAAATAGAGCCAATTTTTAGTAATCAAAAATTAAAATTAGGTAGTGTCCTTGGAAATCCAAAAGACAAAGATAACAAAACTTTAATGTCCAGAATTTATAAAATTAATTGTTTAGAGTGTGATAAAGTTTAGATAGGCTTAACTAAAAGAAATTTAGCCATACGTTTAAAAGAACATCTGTACCACCTAAAAAAGAACAATGCCGAAAAATCAGCAGTTGCAGACCATATCTTAAACACGGGACATAATATAGACCACAATATTGAACTATTAAAATCTTGTCACAATCGACCTATAAGTTTACGAGTGTATTTACATTGATGAATTTTGACCTGCCGTTCACCAACAACCCCCTATTCAATCGTATTCAATAAGTTACAGGTAGTTTTTTAGAATATATTTAGGTATAATCTTTTCTTAATCTTAGTTTACTATTACCATTGAAAATGAGTATTTCGTAGTCGAAATGTATACATTTGGTTGTACCAATAAACATTGTTTGTGGTGTTATAAGGCGTTTGAATCTATTTTTCATATTATTCGCACTACAAGTCACTCGGTACTCATCCGTGCCTCTACTTATCAAATTTCAAAAGCTTACACATTCAAGACAAAGCCGTAAAATTGAATTTAAGAATAAATAGACGTAATAAATTAGGAAGTATTTTGAAAAGTAGAAGTAAACAACATTCTTTAATTAAATATTAAATCGTGGTAAACTAAGTGCCTTAACGATATTCAATGGTATAAACAGCTATTACATGGTATGGTCCAGGAGTTGTTGGCCTAACATATTGAAAAGATGGTAGTCGTATTTTTTAAATTATTTTTATGGCAATTTTAATACTTTGTTGTGACAAAATGTTTAAAATTGAATATAGAGCTGTATTAATTTTTTGCCCATCACGTGCAACAATAAAACGTTGGGCTAAGCTGTATCTTTGGGGGTGAGAGTTATTGGAAGATGACCTATGCGAAAGAGGCCCTGTAACATTGATTACCCCAGGAAATATACAATTGATGCACAATATTACATTGAGCCATTGTCGACTCAAATAAATGAAACAGCACAGACAGGAATTTCAAAAACAAATGTTCTCAGTATCCTTCAAGAACATTTCAACATGACAAAAGCTAGTGCAAGAGGGGTACCACGGATTGTTAGTGCAATCTAAAAGCGGCGACGATCTAAATGTAGTAAAGAATTTTTAGAGCTTTGTCACGAGAATCATGAAGAGATAATAGATCGATTGTAAGTGGCATCGAAATGAAGAACTGGGACCAACCTGTTACCAAAAGCACGGAAAGCTCATGGTTACATTTTTTTAGCTTTTGGGAATCATAACAAGGTTGTAAACACGGCTTACTATAGCAATCTACTACGACTGTTACGGCAGTAAATTGTCGAAAAAAGGCGAAGAAGCTATTCGAGGTGTGTGATTGTTCCACAACAATGGTCTAATTTACATATCTGCGATTACGAAGTCAATGGTTAAGGATTGTGGTTTAAAGGTGATTAATCACCCCCCTTATAGTCCTGATCTGACTTTTCTGCCTATTTCTTGTTACGAGTTATGACCAATTTGATAGTCAAAGTTCAGCATAGAAGTGTTAATCAAACGTTCTGAAAAGTGCATTGCAATAAAAAGAGAGATTATTGAGGAGTAATATGATTTTTTTTTACTTCTATCGATCATTTTATGTTGGACTAACAACTAGTGGACTGTACTATGTAGAAGCATTTTGTTAAATTACCACCTGATGAATCCAAAGTGTGATAAAACGATACTGTTGTTAATTACAATAAAAAAGTCTTTGAAACTTCACATATGTTTATTGTTATCAAATTTTTGATTTAGAAAACCATAAATTTTAGGGATTATTATATTCTAAGAACTACGTTGCTATCTTTACTATAAAAGATTCCCAAGTTTGAAACCTTTTTTTGGAAACTATTGTATTTAAGGGCATTCACAGTCACTTCAAGTTAAAGTAGCATATTCAAATGGTAATTGATGATTTTGTGATTTCTGGATTTTTTCCAATTTCGAATTATATCAAGAACTAAGGGATTTAAAGATGAATCATTAACGCAAGTTGTTCAATTGAACCATAAGTGGTGCTTTAATTTTAAATGTTACATAATAATCACAATAAATGTACGACTCCATTTAAAATAATCCAATTTGTGTTAACTTCCGATATAATACGAAATGGTCGTTGATAATGTTTTACGGGTTTATGGAGTATTGTCGAAAAAACATTAAGTTTCAAGTTCATTAAGTTTTTACCAAAACATCTAATAGGCTAAGCTATCAAACTTCAATAACTCATTCTATGCATTCTGTAAAAAAAATGATAAGAGAAAAAAAAATTTGAATACCTTAAACTATTTTACAACGACTTTTAATTGAATTTAAGTAAATATTTAATCGTTCTCATTCTATAAAAAAAAGTTTATAAGGTAATAAAAATCATTTTATCATTACGTATATATGTAGATTATTTCTTCAAAAATTCAAATATTCTGATCGGTTAATATTTTCAAGTTTTAATTGTTAGCAACTTAATGATTACAATGAAATATATGTATAACACTAATTAAAAATAATAAATACAATGCTCACACGTTAAAAAAATGATTACATTTATTTTCCTTTTTGTTATATTTATTTATTTATTTATTTATTATTTTTGTTACACGCCCCTTTACATAGAGTTTTTGCAATTTGCTTGCTTCCATCATTCTGGTTACAAATCTTATTTTCATTTACCAATTTAAATTCATTAGCAATAATTACATGATCACACTTGCATTCCCTTAGATTTATTTCAACCTGGTGGAAATAATCACATAATTCCGGTATCACGTCACCATTTAAAGTATCTTTTATTAATTCCTCAAGGTCTACATCATCTCCCCCACTTCTCCATTTCTTAATAAAATCTATAATTTTTTGTTTTTGATCCTTCATTGCATTTTTACAGCACATTAAGTGCCCTATAGTCTCATTTACCCAATAACACAATCGACACACCCACTCCTTAAATAGCCTTTCTTTCCTGCCCTGCCTATGTTTCCGCATCTAGACCTTGCCCAAATTTATTTATGCGTCTTATTTTTAAATGTTTTATTTAAGTATGCAGCGCCCTCATCACATGGTTTGAGTTCTTTGTACTTGTTATTAAATGACTACTTATAACAAAAACTATTCTTAGTGCAATTTTTGTGAAACTGCATGATTAAATCACAATAAGAAATAAAACAACGGTACCGTTTCACTATTTATTTAGTCTAACTCGACAAATTTGTTTCGGCGCAATCCGGCCATTAACAAGAGCAACATATGATTACTAAGTTTAAGCCCCTACTAAATAGTGATAACATTTATGTGGTCAAAAGTTGAAGAAAAGGAGAGAGGAATTGTAGGTACTTAATTCAATTTGGTTATTCACCAAATTAATATAATTGGAAACGGCTTTTTTGATTTCTAAATTTTCTAACAGAGAGAGTTTTCTAGATTTAGGAATATTTCTATGTATAAGTCTAAAATTATTGATATCTAAAGAGTGGTTGTGCGTGATGCAATGCTCGGTCATTCTACTCGAATTACATTTAAATTTGTTGAGCTAGACTAAATAAATAGTGAAACGGTACCGTTATTCTATTTCTTATTGTGATTTAAATGACTACTTCATGATCGCTTCCCATTCATTATCTTTTGTTTTGTACTTTAGTTTATCTACACCCTTATTTAGTAAACCTTCTATCCCATCTATATGTTTATTTTCCCACATCATCTTAAAAACTTCACCTATATTCATTTCGTATATCACTTCCTTTAATTCTTTACCCCATTTTGACGGCACACCATTCAGTATTTCCTTACATTCCTCTAGGAGGTAAATTTTAGGCCACCTATCGTTTCTCAATTTGAGCACCTCACACAAATATTTACATGCCCTTTCTATGATAGTTAACCTTATACAATTAACCCGTATCTCAGGTCTCCATATATATTTTGGAGTGTTCCTAGATACCCCCAACGCCATTTTACCATTTTCGCTTGAACTTTGCACATCTCTCTTAAATTCCCCCACCCTCAAATTTCCACTCCATATAAAGCTATTGTCCCTACTAACGAATCCATTAAATACATTTTTTCGTTCATATTAACCCTCCTTTTTATTATATTTTATATTATTATATTTTAGATTTCGATATTACCAAAACATCTGTACCAGTAGCTATAGTTTTGTTTGGTGGGATTGGAATCAGTGGGAAAAACACATCGATTGGATAGCCCTTAATGGGTTTAACTTAGTTCTTACACCTAATGGCCAGGAATTTATTTGGAATTCTATTTATAAAGAAATCGGTATGACACAACAAGAAATAGATGATCACTTCACTGGACCTGCATTTCTAGCTTGGTAAAAATTAATTTAATTCTTTATTATGACAAATACTAGAACACTACTTTGACAAAAATTTATACGACTTCCTCGTATAGACGTAACGGTCGCAAGTGAATTTTGGACACATTTCAAAAATTTAAGAAAAACAAAACGCTGTGCGACATAACGCGCTTCAATAAAATGCTCGTGTGTCATTGGCTTATAGAGTATTTATTTTGCATACCTAATAGGTAAAGCATTACCTACCTATTCACAAAGCTGCCTAAAGACAGTGCCGATATATAAAAATGCGTTATCTCAGATTATTTACGATATATCTCTCTGCAATTGCGCCGCTCGCTGTGGTGACGTATGAGCTAAGTGCATAGGGATGTTTGCAGGCCTGTAGATTCAACGTGTGTATGTGGCGTAATAATTCGTAAATAAAAAAAGATATAAAATAAGATTCCTATTTGAAGCATCTACGTGAAATATATCACATATATAAAACGTGGGCTAAAAAGTACCGGAGACTAAAAAAGAAAACACGTATTTTTTTGTTTAAAATTGGCTTCATCAAGAGCAACACAAACATTCCAGCGCCGCTCTAACATTTCAATACCACTTTTGTAGAATAATTTATCTTTTGCCTCAAAATAGGCCTCAGCTTCAACAAAAACCTCTTTATTCGAGCGAAATTTCTTGCTAGCAAGCATTTTTTTGAGGTCTGCGAACAGCCAGTAGTCACTGGGAGCCAAATCTGGATAAAACGGTGGATGTGGGAGCAACTCGAAGTTCAATTCATGTAGTTTTTCCATTGTTTTGATGAAACAAAATTTCTTTTCTTTGCCATATGCGGTTGTTTCTTTGCAATTTCGGCCTTCAAAGGCTCCAATAACGCTATATAATTACTACAATTCATGATGGTATTTCCCTTCTCAAGATAGGAAGATAGTCAATGAATATTACACCATGTACACCCCAAAATACTAAGGCTATAATCTTTCTAGTCGATTGTTGTACTTTCGGGCGCTTTGGACGAGGTTCACAAGTTGCTGTCCACTCAGATGACGATGAACAGAGCTTTAGCTTTCTCAAACAGGGACGAAGTGTTAATGCAAATTCAAATTAAAATATATTAAATAATTACTAACCGCACATGTTAAATAGATATGTAGAAATACGTAATATAGTATAGTAATTTAAGTCTTTTGAATTGTAGGAATAGAATGGGGAATTTACGTAAATGGGGAGGTCCGCTGTCAGAACATTGGCACAATTGGTCTTTTACTTTGCAAATAAATATACTTTCTCGTATGAGGAGCTTAGGCATCGTACCAGTCCTCCCAGGGTTTGCAGGACACGTGCCAAGAGCATTTAAAAGGTTAAACAAGCATTTCATTTTCATTATACAGGGTAGTTCTAAAATTGAAGGAAATATAGTGATTTACATATGTCACTAGAAACGTTACATGCAATAATTTCGATTATGTTTTCTTACCCAAAGTTACACGTAGCTAATATAAAAAATAAACTATGATAAAGGAGTGTCATTTGGCCCCGTTTTCTAACCAATTTTTTAATGTGCTTTCACCCTTTCAAGGCTTAAAAGCACTGCACTCCTCTCGCGCTCAAGCATGATAAACGAATTACTTTATAAAAATGCCCTGCAATTTCTATTGCCCCTTCGAAGTTCTTGAAGCCCTTTGATGTTTTTGAAGCCTTTCTATTTTAATTGAAGCTCCTATGGTGTATTCGAAGCTTTTTCACAAGTGCTTTGGATTTTACAATATAATTAGGGCCTTACGGACCAAAGCACTTTAAAATAGGGCTTTGTGCTTAGGGCTTGAAGCTCTTTTTGACGGGGTATATATACCGCATTTACAACTTTTATATCGCAGTATATCATTCTGTATTATTATCACCAACTAAATGTAAATTAAATTTATATTTATATTATATTTATTTATATTGTCAAAAAAGGACATTATATCGACAACTCTCCGTTAACTATGCAAATATGAATTCCAATACTCCAAACATTTATTTTGTAGATTGTTTCCAACTGCTAATTTGACAAAAATGGAGCGTTGGAGTAATTTTGATGACTCATACAGCAGTCCTTATTTACTGGATGCCAATGACGATTTGTTTAGAACAATTGGTGAAAAGTACTATAAAAGAGTAAGACAATAACAAAGAAAATTTCATATACATTGGCATAAATGTCTGTATTTGATTATTAATCAGCAGGTTGGTTGGTTAGTGTCCTACCGGAAAAGCTAACCAAGAGCATATATTTATCTTTGTTTTGTTTTATTATCTGGTTACGTGCCTACCTCCTAGTTTTAACTTAGTTCAGTTGAACAAGTCATTAGCAAATATCTACAGATGGCGTTCACAACGCTGTCTGTATTTGTTTATAAATGTACTTAGTGTAATGTTTGAAGAATGATTTATGACTAAAAATTGTACAACGTATTTTCTTAAGAAATATATGTTTTCTTTGTTTTAGCTTAACGAATTGTACGGCGTTGTTAACAGCAATAATAACACCAAAAATACTGTATACAGTGCGGACGTATTTAACGAGATGACCCCTATATCTAGCGATAAAACTTATTTAAGTAACGTTGGCAGCGCCGTTTACGAAACGATGGTGCACAGTGATCCAGGGGCAATTTGGTAAAAAAAAATAACTAATTCAGCTATATGAAAATGTTATAATCAATTAAAAAAAAAAAAAACGAAAACAGAAAGTACATATTTTTAACTTCTTGAATGTAATATATTTCGAATCATCATGGGAAAACTACACTTACACCTAATGTTTTTCTACAAAGTAATTATTTACGTCTTATATACGAGGCATGTTCTTTAAGTAAGTACCGTGTGGCGGTTAACGCCGCACATTAATAACACAAATCTGTTCTAAAGTCTTTTGTGTAAATATTCTTTTTTTTTCCTCTGAGAGTGATCAGTTATCTTACTTCGCTGTCTTCATGTTTATCCTATTTTCATTGTTGCTGTTAATTGTGTAAATATATGCTGATTGTTGTGTTATTGTTATTTAGTGTTTAACTGAGTTCTATAGAAAAACCCTCAAACTAAAACCGTTTTGAAATTAGTAGAATGATGATTCTACCATGAACTCCGGCCGTGAATGCTTATGTTCTTATATCGTTTTGAAATTAATAAAAAACGTCCAAAGATATCTTAATAATTTTATTTTTACATGAAAGATTGTACCTTAATCTACTTTTCTACATAATTTCCTTCACCTTTGACCAGATTTTGAATACCCTTCTCATAGACTGACTTGTTACTGTTAACTACTGCATCACAACTGCTTTACCTTCGTCAGCGTGATCGCCTAGATGTTTCTTCAAGTGCAGGAACAAATGATAGTCACTGGGCGCCAGATCAGGGCTGTACGGGGGATGATCTATAGTTTCCCAGTGAAAAAATGTGATAAAATCTTTGGTCCGATTAGTCACATGCGGACAGGCATTGCCATGCACATTTGCGCGGCCATCTTTAAATACTCTCACCCACTTCCTTACCATTCCATCACTCATAATGTTTTGTCCGTAAACTGCATATATCTCAGATCTCACGACGAATATCAATCGGTTTTAGTCCTTTAGCACTAAGGAATCGTATAACAGCCCGGACTCCAGACTTCATAATCGGCGGGACTCACGATTATCGGAGGCATCTTAAACACTCAGACTGTAATGGCGTCAGTGCGTAGTTGATAGATGTATGTACTTAGTGTGCATGCGCGGAACACTGACCGCAGCGCTTCAAAACGGTATTTACTTACAAAAACATGCCTCGCATAATATTTATTAAGGCTTGTTTTCAATATTGTATTGTATGGATCATCCGACATGATCTAAGAATTTTCTGGTTATTTTCTATATTTATCTTTTACTTTTCTCGCTTTCTAAGTATGCTCCTTCCTTTATCACATTGTTCACTTTTACACATTCCTTTAATATATAATTTTCTCCTTTCCACACTTTCTCCCTTCGTATTTTTTTCTATTCACCTATTACGCAAAAAGGATTCCCTTGATTTCTAAATGCAGTATGTAGCTTAGAATTGTGTTACTCAAGTTCATATAGCCCAATTGATATATTTATCTTGAATCCTTCCAATTTCCTGATATTCCTTCCAGCTCCAGATTTCTGCTCCCTAGTTACATTATGATTTCTTCTACCAGTGTTTCAAAAAGTTTAATTTTTACTTCCCACTTATCCTTGGATCTATCTCTTCGATTGACATTAAAAAAATACAATTTGATATTTAATTCCAGGCTAATGCAGAGCTGGCTTTTTTATGATGATTCATTTTGGACTAAGGAAAGAGCAAAGGCGCTGGTGACATCGGTACCTCTTGTAGGTGTCTACTATTTGTTTATGACCGGATTGTTAGTTTAGTTTATTGACTAATCTTTGAGAAGAAATACGCTGATTTAAGTTTCAAAGCATTTTAAGCTTTTTACAATCCGTTTTAAATGTGTGTCATTCTTTTAGGGAAAAATGATTATTCTAGATCTTCAATCAGAGCAATTTCCGCAGTATGATCGACTTGATTCATATTTTGGTCAACCGTTTATATGGTGCATGCTTCACAATTTCGGCGGGACTCTAGGCATGTTCGGTTCAGCTGATATCATAAACAAGGTTAGTAAATATTACTATTGTAAGATTTCAAGAGGTTCGGAAGTAGTTTTGCACAAAAATAGTAAATAACTAATTGTAATTCGATTTTATGAAGCTAAGCTAAGTCAAACCAACTGGCAAAGATATATTCATGACTTTTGGGAAGCACCCTGTATTTATCCAGATAACACTATGTTATATAAGTTATGTTATTGTGTAATATTATATAACATGCTATTGATATTTTAGAAGTTATTTCTTATACTTTTTAATAAATTTGTCTGCAGTGATAGAGGCTTAGGTATTACGAATAAACAAAAATTTTAGACACTGTGTTTGCGGTGGGGAATTTGTAAAACATTTTAAATATACTTTCGGTTCTCTTTTAACTTTTTAGACCTATTAATAACACGAAATAACCAAAAATATCTCGAATTCAACATAAACAGAGAAGATGTATTTACTGACAAAATAATACCTGCATATTCCAACAACAATTGTAATATAAAAATGTCAATTTTCAATAGCCTTACGCATAGACCAATAAATTACCCTTTGTCAAAAGAACATCATTTAAAAGAAATTAATTAAAATTAAAAAACCATTGCTAAGAATAACGAATATAAAGAAAACATTATCGACAGAGTTATTAAAAAGAAACTAAAATTTAAAATTATCAACATAAAATATATTCTAAAAATAATCATAACCAAAAACTGTTCTCTTATTAATTATGTAAAAGTTCAAAAATTTGTCACAATCAAAAAATTAGACATAAATTACGAATAAAACTACACTAGGGAAACTATTATTTTTTAACAAACTAACTAACTACCAAACTAACTAAAAACAATAAACTAAATATTGTTTTTCAGTTACAATATTCAGATTGTGATGTTATATACGAGGATGGATCAAATATAAACGAGCCATTGTTCTTAAAAAATATTGTTTTTATATTAGTTTCACAAAAACACAAATTTCTCTATACATTTTTTTTCAAACGCATTGGTAGTATTTTTAGTAGCAGGGCGGGTGTCTATCCAGTTGCGTACAAACGCCTCAACATGTTCATCGGTCTGAAATCGTTCGCCTCCTAGTGATTCTTTGAGGGGCCCAAACATGTGGAAATCACAAGGGGATAGGTCTGGGCTATATTGAGTGTATATGGTGTACCAGATGAGTCCAGTCCAGAGGATGATTTAAATTTTCGACACAATTACGTCCATCGTTAAATTCTTTGCACCAAACTTTTGCATGTGGCCACGAAAGCGTTTAATTTCCGAATTGTACTTGCAATCTGTGCAAAATTTCACCTGCTTTCACGTTTTCATGTGTAAGAAACTGAATACGAATAATAATTCGTTGCCAACGCTGTTATGCACCTCTTCCTCACTCATTCTAATAGCTATTAACCAAGCGAACGCAGCAAAACGACGCGTCGTTTCCGTGCCACTTAAGAACAACTATCCGGCGCGCAATTTAAAAAGGCTCGTTTATATTTGATCCACCCCTGTATATATTATATATACAGACTGGCTGCAATTTTGAAAAAAGAGTATCTGAGCTTAAAAGAGCTATCGAAAAAAGGTAACATAGGCTTTGCCCAACATTGTATCTCAAACAAACATAAATTGAAAAGATTGCTATTTTATATTTTAAATAGAACCATATATTTCAAATAAATCTCACATCCGTGTGTTATATATAATATGATAAATTAACACTAAGGGTACACCATTTGTACTTATGCTTTAATATTAATGAATTAAATTTTAGGAACCAATTCGGGCAAGAAACAAAACAACAATGATAGGAATCGGTTTGACACCAGAAGGCATTAATCAAAATTATGTGATTTACGACCTTATGAGTGAAATGTCTTGGAGAGAAGAGCCTGCCGATTTGACAGAATGGTTCGAAAATTATTCACGAAGGCGATATGGTCAAATAAATGTGTCAGCAAATCAAGCGTGGCAAATTTTAAAGGTTTATATAAAAAAAAATGATTAAAATAGTCTTCTATCTATCTTTTCCCATTTTAGAGTAGTTTGTACAATTTTACGGGGACACAACGTTTAAGAGGGAAATACAGCATTAATTCCCGTCCATCTCTGCATTTGAAAAAATGGGTATGTTTTTGTTACAATAAATTAAAATACAATACCATAAAAACTAAAATAATTCTGCGGTTATGCGTCAGTACACTATACAATTAACATAACTAAAGTTAAAGAAAAAATATTGTCTTATAATTATAACGTGACACATGCCTACCACAATTGGGATTTAGATAATAATCTAAATAAATTTATTTAATAATTTAAATAAAAAATACGGATTATAATTTTACAAATGAACGAATTTTCAAAAAAAAAAAAATGAAATGAACTCATACATTTTGTAATTTAGTTTCTGGTTACAAAATTGCCCTAGGACAGGGTCGGCAAACTTAAAAGAGGGAAGCATCAAAATGTTAAGTGAAACAGGGTAACGAAGGTATTAAAAAGCCATATGTATATAAAAAAAAACTTTTGGTGTTTCATTCCTACCAGTGTAGTGCAAAGCCGGAGGGTAAGGCGGAATGCCCTCTTCAGCCTCCTTTTAGGAATTGTGGGAGCGGGTGGGTGGGTGTATGGGTTGGTGGTTTGGGAGAGGAAGATGAGATAGACGAAATGAAGAGAGAAGAGACGTGAAATATTATATATGAATTCGAAAACTTGGACTCGGAATCGAATAGGTGATCACCTGAATGCTAAGCAATGATCTAAACCAATAGACCACGATGCTCGGTAGTATTTTGTTCCAATGCCACTTGTGGAATAGTTATAGGAAGCTAACTAAGACGCCTGCAATTAATATTTAGCGGTCTTTTGATTTTTTTGATAACTCAACTCTTTCAAGAGTTGTTGAAGCTTAAAGTTGAAATCATGAATAAATACTTTTCTTTCTAGTTTAAGAGAAAGTACTAGACTAGATAAAATATTGTTTTTTTTGTACACCATTTTAAATGCTATAAAATAAATATTAGATATGAAATATTTGAAGCAGCTTAGTATAACATATTCATTGCATACATTGCCTCCCTCCCACCGGTAACAGTTTAATATCAGAAAATTGATAAAAGAAATCGATTTTTATGATTCGTTTTCTTGAATTACGATGACTCCAGGATATTTCATTTAAGGAATCGCAGGTTTATGCTCTGCACCGAGTGTTGTGGCGGCAGTATCGTATTCTCCACGAATCCACGATTCACTACGATGATCATTTGAACGATCTACACCGTAAGCACTAAGCTGTGAATCGATTCATACGATTCTTTTTTAAGAGTCGTTGAAAGGAACGATTTGTTCAATCATTGCCCACCAATAGTTTTTAGTGGCTGCATGCGACTCGTGATCCCTGGTTTGCCGACCTCTGTTTTAGATGAGATTGATATATGTGTATTTCTAGACCTATCGAGCGACGTGGTCTAGTACTCTAGATCCGTTGCTTAGCATTCGGGAGGTCTCCTTGAATCATTTAGGCAATTGCTGGTACAGTAATATTCCACAGATAATCTGCCCGCCCACCAGCACGAGTAACTGGTGGGAATGAAACACAAAAAGTGAAGTTTCTAGAACAGTGTTCGTCATTTGAAGCGCCAAGAGAGAGCCGACATAGCGTACGTAATGATCATGCGCTATTACTTGTAGGGATGAAACGATACCATTCTGGTATCGATACATTTATTTCTTACTTACTTCAATTTTATCGATAGTAGAACTGCCTAAAAATAATAAAATAACAAGATGCTTCTCTGAATGAAGAAAACGACCAAATGAAATGTAAAAGGATGCCAAATGTTCTGGGTACCAATAGGAGTACTTTTCATCGATAGCTACTCATCACTTGATTTAAAAGAGTCGATACCAAGTACTTTTCGTATTGATTGAATAGTACCATAATATTATTGATAATAATTGAAAGTATCGTTTAGTAGTACTTGCATTTATTTCTGTCGTTTCGTCTCTAATTTTATGACACAGTACACTATGCTATATTTGCAACAGAGTCATACTCTAGGGCTAGTCAAATTCGTTTGAATTTTGAAATTACGTGTGATATTCCGAAGTCATAATGCGCTTAAGTAATTGAAAATAAGTACCGTCATTTCATTACTTTTTGGCCCTAGTTTGTTAGGCTGTGTCATAAGTAACAAAACAAATTACATTGTTTCTTTTTACTGCATGAATATAGATGTGGTATGACAATACAAACTTGTTCCAAGCTTTCGAAACATTTTTGGATGCTTCAAACAGTCTCGCTGATGTAGAAACATATAAACATGATGTTGTTGATATAACCCGTCAAGTACTTCAAATTTTGGGGGACGAATACCATAAGAAAATTGTAAAAGCATACAACAGTCAGTATTTGATCGAGTTTAAGTAAGTATCTACCAATGATGTTCTATACGAAGGCTTCTACATAGATTAATATACATATAAAAGACAAAAGTAGAAAAAACAAAAGAGCACTTAATATGTTTAAACTAATTTTATTATTAATCTGTGACAATTGTTTCGACCTTAACAATGACTGTCTAGGTCGAAACAAAATCGATTGAAATATACTAAGTGCTCTTTTTTCTATTTCACTTATTTATTAAATTCAATAAAGATTTCACAAGTCAATGTATTTGATTAATAAGGATTGTTCGGTCGAATAATTATGAAACATTTCTTCAAAAATATATAAGACAAAGAAAACGCTGCTTTCTTATGTTTCAAAGATTTTTATTAAAACTCGACGTTTGTTTCGGCCATCGAAGCCTTTTTCAAGAGTACAAAACAAATACAGTATTTGTGTCGTTATTCGATTTATTTTAAATACATTAATGCCATATTAATTATCAAATTAATTTATACCCACTATAGATTGATGTTGATTAAACTTTGACATCTCCGCAGATACTTAAAACAAGACATATTGGATTTATTCGATGATTTGGAACGAATACTAGCATCAAATGAAAATTTTCTTTTGGGAAAATGGTTGGAGAATGCAAAAAGGATTGCAGTGGACAACCTAACTGTAAGTGTGAACAAAAATGTAACCAATAAAAACCATAAATTACCTAATAGAGGAGGGTAATATCGCAAACAAAAACATTAAAAAATGAAATTTTGAAAATAACAATACATTTATATTTAAAAAAAGAGCTACATATTTTTGAAACATAACAGGACTTTTCACAATAATGTAACAAGGAAATTTTATCAAAATTTATTTAACGTTATTCCCGTTTTCAAATACTAATAAAACCATCATATGCTATAAACGAGTGAAAACAAATTCAATATGATTATAGAGGTAGTTGTGTGAGGTATTTTTGTGGAGCTATCTCCTCTCATGATACAAAATTATGGAATTACCTGACTACTGGCCTGATACCGAAGAAGTTGTCGTTTAATCGGAATTTTTAATTAGAAATTGGATAATTTTGACGTGTTGAGCATGTTTATGTTAATATTCGGACATCGTAGGGTCATAGATACGATATGGTAGTGGCTATGGCTGTGGCTAAACGCCCGTCGACGGAGTTATTAGTTAATAAGCTAGATGTGGTGCATACTTGATGAAACATTTTAAATTATAAATTCAATAAAAATAAGTTTCAACGAAATTTATTAACGAATATTTCTTACAATTGTTTCGACAATTTCTGTCTAGTAATAATTGTAACTATAAATATATAAATGTGTATTTACATAAATGTGAAAGTGTAAACTAGATGCAGCGGGAATTACCGGCCATTACTACAATAACAAAGTCCTTCGGATTTCAGGTAGGAGCAAGGGTGTATTATTTCCATAAATTTTAGTTTGGTTGTTGACGATATTCTTTGTAAAAACACATTTCGACAAGGTCATTCAAACTGAGTGGTACATTAAACGTTTTGGGGAAATCAAGCATGTTACAGATTTGAAAATTTGGGAGTTGGGAGTAAGGGTTATCAAGGATGATCTATTTAACTAAAATAATTTCAACTGTCGGGGACTTTCGATTATACCGGAAGTTGTTTTTTTACGATGAATTCGTATGATACATAAAACTTTAAGGTGACTTTCATAACCAACTTGTATGCCTATATGCCTACGATGAATAGTTTCTGAGATAATTTAATTTATTGGAAAAAAGATTGCACCGCAACCCAAACTATAAAAAATCATAACTTTTATTAACAATGACTTAGTGTTAGAGTATTGCAATTTTTACTAGCTATATCCAAGTCATAATGTTAACGTATTGCCAAAACTAATTTTAAGCTTTATAATTTGTACAAGGTGTTCAGAAAAAAATCCAAAATTTAAAAAATTCAAACACGAATAACTTAATTTATTCAAATGGCACCTAGCATATTTTAATTTGACATTCGATTCCTTTTTTTATCATCTTTCGATCTATATTTCCTACTGTTTTATTTGAAAATTTTTGAATAATTTTGGATTTTTTTTAATAAAGAAAGGAAAACATCCAATGTATACTTCCGAATTTTCAAATCTGTAACATGCGTAGTTTCCGTAAAACGTCTAATGTACCACTCAGTTTGAATGACCTTGCATATTTATAGTTACAATTATTACTAGGTACCTTATTTAAACCAGCCCTTTCAAATTCTAATTTAGTATTTCTTGTACACTCTCTTTGATAATGACAGAAATTGTTGAAACAATTGTAAGATATTTTCTTTTCGTTGAAACTTATTTTTATTGAATTTAGGAGTAATTAGTTTTAATTCGGCTGTGTATGGAGTAATCCTAAATGTAAGTGCAAACGCCATCGACACCGATACCATCCGTCCAATCTTGGGTGAAGCTATTTACTATGTAAGATTCGCTAACCATTGATTCATCCTGAATAAACCCTCAAGCAAATTCGAAATTTGAACGATTAAATTTTTTTGCCCTTTCATTAGTGTTTATAGTATCATGTTTTTTTTGTAATCCAATTTTTTTGTCAATGATATCAAAAAATTGTTTCTATGTTACATATGGAGTTGGTAACACTGTGGTTCTTTTAAATAGGAAATTGCTCAGTTTGAATTCAACGCTAGAAATCAGATAACATTATGGGGTCCAAACGGAGAAATTGTAGATTATGCAAATAAACAATGGGCAGGTAATATAAGTAAATTGTATAAGTATCTCATTAAAATCATGTTTTGCAACATAAAATGTATAACAAGGACAATGAACTAATTATTGTCTACAGGTATAGTGGCAGACTATTTCAAACCAAGATGGGAAATATATTTGAGTGCTCTGGAAATAAGTTTATCGACAGGCGAAGCCTACAATGAATCTGAGACCTTTCAAAAAATGTTTTCCGAAGTAGAACAACCCTTTACCTTTTCTACAAAAGAATATCCGTCTGAAGCCATAGGTAATTTGTTATTTTGCTACATTAAAAAAAAATATGCAATACACAAGATACAGAGAAGGATTTAGTTGATTTTACGTGTCATCATTATCACTTTAGTTTAAATAATGTCCTGCATACGTATGGTGTCAACGTATAGGTAGGTTTGTAAGGTAATTTTGTGGAGCTATCTCCTCTCATGATACAAAATTATGGGATTATTTGACTATTAAAGTATTTGGGTTAATGAATACAAAAACTCGCTGGATAGGTTTCACAAAGTTTATTAAAGTCTGATCGATTGTTCTGAAACACTATGATTTGAATTTATGGAATGTTCAGATATGCGTGTGGACTTTATTATTTTTTCTATTCAGATGTTCATTTAGTCTGGTTCTGATCGTTCTATCTGATTGCCCTATATATATTGCACCACAATTGTTGCATGTTGTCTCATATATGTTACGGGTAAAGTTAGATAAGCGAGTAAACCTAGGTTTACCGGGGTAAACTGTGTAATACAAGACTCTTGAGTAAAGTCCAAAATATATTTGGAATTGTACACGTTTCGGGTTTTACTCAGATAAACCGCGTTTTAACCGCTTTCGGTTGGTTAAAGTTGGTTGTACCATAAATGACAAGCTACTGTGACATTTCGAGTTGCAAAGATTTCCAATAGCTTTACCTAACCTAACCTAACCTAACCTAACCTAACCTAACCTGACCTAACCTAACCACAAGTCCTTTTTTGACAGATTGCAGTTTTTTTGACACCCTTCACACAAACGCAGATATAGCTTAATAACATCTTGAGTTATATGAGTCATTTATAGTACATCCAACTTTAACCAAGCGAAAGAGGATAAAACGCGGTTTACCCGGGTAAAGCACGAAAAGTATACAATTGCAAATATATTTTGGACTTTACAAGAGTCTTGGGTATTACGCAGTTTACTCGGGTAAACCTAGGTTTACTCCCTTATCTAATATAGGATTAAACTTAGTTTAATTAAAGGTTAGAATTAACTTTCGATATCCGGGATGTTGACGTTTAATTTTGGAATTTTTTATCGTGCTGAGTGTATTTAAATATCAATATTCTCAAACGGTTGTTGTGTTGTTGTGGGGTCATAGAAAGGACATGACAGTGGCTGTGGCTATACGCTCGCCGACGTAATCATTAGGTTAAGTTAGGTTAGGGTATGCACGGGTTCAACTAGTAATCCCCTATCATTTAAGTTCCTTCAACGAACAATTTAATTTTACATGGGGGGCAGAGAAATTTTAGAAAGGTTTATGTGGGGCATGCCAAAAAAAAGATTGGGAAACACAAACTGACGGAAGTGTCCCAGTGCCAAAAGATTTTCATTTACTAAAATTTGATCAATCTTTCTTTTACATCATTTATTAATTTACAAATTATTAATTAGTAACTTCCTATGCCAGCAGATATCACCGAACTTTAAACAAAAGTACTCTTGTAACGTTATTGTTTAAATAACTTAAGGGTATCTGCCGTTATCACTTGGTGAAACATGACTCAAAATTAAAAATTAAAATTTAAATCAAACTTAGGAGTTTCATTTAAACCTTTATTAAAAAACTCGATACATATTTCGCCTTATAAGGGCATCTTCAGGAGTAACAAAAATATACTAAGTAACAAACAGCAAATAAATTAATTTATAGTACATCTTAAGAAGGTGGGGATTGAACAATGTCCAATAGGGAATTGTTGCCAAAATCTAGTCGCTCGGTGGTGATATTTTTATTATCTTTTTTAGTTTTTTCTATTTCTAAAATTTCATACCTATCTAGTATTGGACCTCCTATTAAGTGATGTAATAATTTTATATTGCTTTTATTTATGCTATGGTTATTTTCAATTAGATGAGTGGCTAAACCTGAGGCATGTTTATTGAACTTTACATAATTTACGTGTTCGTTGTATCTGGTTAGAATATAGCTTTTTGTTTTGCCAATGTAAATAGCCGGGAAGTCTGAACAATTTGTTTCGTATACACCGCTTTTATGAAAGGTGTCGGGTTTTCCAGTCATCTTATTGTTAACCAGAAACTTGCCTACAGTGAAGTTATTAAAATAAGCCGCATTAATATTAAACTTCCTAAGTGTAAGTATTACTTAGTATATTCCTTATAAGGCTAAGTACGTATCGAGTTTTTTTAATAAAATTTTAAGTGAAATTCCCAAGTTTGTTTGATTTAAATTTTATTTTTTAATTTAGTTATTGTTTGATTTTATATATAAATTTACATTGATAGAAAATATTCTTTATAAGACGTTTGCAAAAAATGATGTCATTGTTAATTGAGACCTCTGCAATATCAGCATGTGAATGTGTTCAACATACTTAACATATTAGTCTTAAATGCGATGGGTGTCATTTTACTTAATGTTTAGTTTTAACTCACGTATTCAAGTTGTCTTCTTCATGCTATTCTTATTTAAGATTATTTTTTATTTATTAAAAAGATATCCTAACTGGACCAATGAAATTTCAATTTTAATTATTACAGTTTATAAATAAAAACAATAGTTCAATTTTATTTCCTAAAATGCTTTTTGATAGATAAACAGTCGGAACACATAATTCTGTATTGAGTAGATGATAAGTAAACTAATATACGATTATAATTTCCAGGAAATCCTATTGACTTAGCTCGATACATTCGTGACAAATGGACATTAGAAAGGATTATGAAATTTAATATTGAACACGAATCTGATTTGCGTGTTTCAGACAGTTTTATATCAAGTCTACAACAAGATAATATTGAAGTCACAATGGTAACAAAGCAATAAATAAAGATGTTATGTACTGCTTGACATAAATGTAATTATATTAATAAAAAGACTTAAATATCACCGTGTTTTGTTTCAACAGAAAGAAACCTTATAATTTTATAAGTAGTAATCTATAAGACGGTTAAATTAAATAATTTGTGATACATAAGTAAATTGAACTGTTTAAAATTGAAAAATGAAAGTCGTACCTACAGACCTAACCTAACCTAACAGTAATCCATTTTCATTTTGTGTAGTAGTAGGTTTAGTTTTATAATTCAATATACATAATAACAATAAAGCATATTTTTAATATTTGCATTCAATTGTTGAGTTGTTAATTTTTATCTACTAATTTTACTTGTTTTCTTAATTTTTATATCATAATCTATATAATCTTATATAGATTATAGTGTGGGTTCATGTTTCTCCAGACTATTAGTTACCCCCACTTGTGGTTATAGTGGTAAATAGTCATTGATTTCCCCTTGATAATAAGAGAGTTTGGTAGCAGTATCAGAGTGGTGAAAATTTTCTCTTAACTCACTATTTTTCGTGAAAAGTTCGTAATTGTTTCAGGATGTTTTGTGAAAAATATACGAACATGATCGAATGTTCTAAAAAGTTATTGAACTTTTGAGAAACGTCACGAATTTTCCAAATTTCTGGAATGATTGAGAATTATATATTGATTCCAAATTCTAACGAAATTTCATGAAAATTCATGCCTATGATTTATATTTACGGACCGGCGGTAATTCAAAACATACGAATTCTTACTTGGGGGTGGAGGGTGAAAAACTTAAAAAAACTACTTACGTAACAGGTGCTGCTTACCTAGCATATACGCTATTCGAAAAGTAAAGTACGGGGCATGTTTTTTAAGTAAGTACCGTTTTGAAATTAATAATACCTTAATAATTTTATTTTTACATGAAATCATGTACCTTAATCTACTTTTCTACATAATTTCCTTCAATATTGAGGAACTTGTCAAAACATTTCACCAGTGACCAGTTTTTGAAAACCCTTCTCATAGCACTCTGCTGCCTGACTTGTTAACTGTTGTTAACCACATCACAACTGTTTCGACTTCGTCATCATCTTGAAGACGCTGACCGCCCAGATGTTTCTTCAAGTGCAGGGACAAATGGTAGTCACTGGGCGCCAGATCAGGGCTGTACGGAGGATGATCTAGAGTTTCCCAGTGAAAAGATGTGATGAGATCTTTGGTCGGAGTAGCCACATGCGGGCGGGCATTGTCATACATATTTGTGCAGCCATCTTTAAATGCTCTCACCCACTTCTTTACCATATAACTCATAATGTTTTGTCCGTAAACTGCATAGATCTCATGATGAATCGTTCAAATCAATCTGTTTTAGTCCTTTAGCACTAAGGAATCGTATAACAGCCCGAAATCCGGACTTCACAGTCGGCAGGTTACACGAATATCGGAGGCATCTTAAACACTCAGTAAACAACGTAAAAAAGGGCGAATCAGACTTTAATGGCATCAGTGCGTAGGTGAGAGATGTTGGTACTCAGTGCGCATGCCCGGTGCGCTGACCGCAGCGCTGCATCGGCACAATTTCAAAACAGTACATACTTAAAAAACGTGCCTCGTATAAGCGGAGAATAAATATACTTTAAACAGTTGGTGCACTCCTTCCTTCCCCGTTATCAATTCTTCAGAAGAATGGATAAGTAACCTATTTTCTATGCCTGTCATTTTTCAAAGACTTGAGTTTAAAAACATTGTTAATAATTGATATTTTTATATATATTTCTGATGCAACATTTGACACTGAAGCTACTTTTTAAATATTAATCTTTATTCTTACATAAAAAGGAGAGGACATTAACAAATATTTTACGATTCCTTACGAAGATGGAGGGGGTTCAAGAATGTAACAAAATAGCCCTTACGTAATTTATGAACGGCCTCTTAGTACTTGTAGTGATAATACTCAACAGTTTTCTCAAATTTGAAACAATAAAATCAATTCCTGTCATAATTTTTTTCCTTTGGAAGGGATCAATTAGTGCTATGATATCATTTATTAGAATAATGATATTACGATATAGCTAGATACTCCTTTAAACGATTATATCACATTCTAACCTTTAATTGCTGAATTAAAACGTTGGAATGGTTTACAAGGAGGATGTAGGGAACATGTAGGGATAAACCCAATTGTTTAATTCAGGAAAATAAATTCACTCCCGATTTTTTTTGTTGTAAGTGTACAAGTAAAGACTCGCATAAATATCCTTTTGCCAACATTGTGTGACAGTCAAACATAAAATAGAAAAAAACACCGCAATTTGCATGAAAAAAGGCCCTCAGAAATAATGACATAATTTGCACAATAAACCTTATTATCGTAATTTACACTCCTTGATGTGGGCTTTGTGAAATACCTACACAAACATGAGCACAGTTAACTCGTCTACCTGTAATTTTGTACTGACCTATTTTAGCTAATTATTACGAAGAAACCCTGAACTTTTAACCCGAGTCCTAGTTTTCTTTTCTGATAACTACACCTACGTTCATATATATATATATATATAAACTACCCATGTGTTTTAGTGTCCACTGTTAGATTTTAATACTACTGTAGTCCGTTTTCGCGTGTAGCAAGAAAATAACGCATTTATGACAATGTAGAGTGTGCGTGCGAATATGTTTGTATGTAGGAAGGAAGGTGTATGTGGTATGTGATATGAAAGAACTTTTAGCTAGATCTGTGTCACGATGAACTTCACAATTAACTAACCCACCCAGGGAGTGTTTTTCACGAAAACCTCCGAATAAAACGAGAGACAATGTCTGGAGAATTAACAAGTGTCAAAATTTAATCTATACGTGGGTCGTTCAGTAAATAAAAACCCAATGTTGATTGTTGCGAGTGTGTTGCTTGCTTAGCTCACTAAGGAACACTTAACCCTCTTCGGGAAAACTTAGTTTGCCGAAGTCTATTTTTTATTTGAACGCAGCGAACTGTTCTTTGTTACGTTGACGATAAACACAATGACGACAACGAAATGTTTTTGAATATCTTTTAATGAAACTACTAACTAACTAACTTAACACCGAAAAAAATCAACTATATACAAAAAGGCTTAAATGGCTACAGATAACGAAGAAAAAAAAAGGAAAAGTGATTTCTGTTCTATCGGTACGAAGGTAAATCGAATTCTGGTCTAGATGGTTATAAAATCTTATTTAAAATTAACTGAAACTATCGGGGGAGAACAAGGGGTGGAAGAAGCGATTAGTGGGGTGTTTAATGACCTTACGCTAGTGTTAGTATGTGACAAATCCACAGTGCACAAATTAAAAATTTCTTAGAAAAAATACCCAACTGACAGGCAGACGATAATGTTTATATCTGAAGCAGAGGGATAAAAATATGCATAAATTGGACATGTCATAATGTCTTTGTCATCGCTGGAGAGTTTTGAAAATAGTTTATGAAACGGTGTAAACGAAAAGAATTAACTTGCACTGCGCACCAACATCCAAATTTATGTAAAAGAAATAGTTGTTGCGAGTTTTATACTTTTTGGAACACGAGTTAGAATGTCTGGAATGAGAAGAATGAAAAATGATCTTGTTCACAACTCCACACAATTTCATTTCCACAACAACTGAACAACCTGTTTTGGTTTATGAAAGTGAAGAAAAGCCAGCTAATATCTATTCTCGACGGAAAACGTTGTATGAACTACGAAAATGTTTATAATTGGGTAGAATTGTTCAAAGCTGTCGAACCATGGCAACTTTTACGCTTGAAACCTATATTGATAATATTATAACGAATTTTCTAGTACTATTTATTTATTAAAAACAGGCCATGAACAATATAATTTATTACGTTATTTGCACTTATTTATCTAACAATCGCTTCTTCATCTCAGTATGTATTTATATCCCTTATTATTATTTCTATTATTGTCGGGATTAGGCTTGTTCACTGGATGATACCTTGCCATTCACCTTTTAGTTAACATTTATGCTTATGCTTAATAGGAGACTTTTAAGTATTTATTTCACCATTTAGACTTTTCGTTTTCGCACTATTTAAATCAGCTGGTATGATTTATGATCCTGGACGGCTCACGTATTATAATTATATAAGTAAAATACGAAGCGAACTGCCTATACAAAAAATTACAAAATTTGTTCTGCAGAAGGCGTAAGATAGAATGTCCTATTTTTATAGGTAGGTACTTATCTTTTACAAAAATACCAGCCTTCATCCTTATCATAAAATAAACCGTTAATATTAGGGATTGATCTTCAGATTTTCCTATTTATGGCCACGAAACATGTTGTAACGAATTTTCTAGATCAACTTATTTATTTAAACAATTATTTATTTTACACTATTTATATAACACTTATACGCTACTTAACACTTAAACTCTAATGCAACAACTTATTTATATGACCAGATAAATGTGTTATTTATATTACTCAGTATATCGTATTTATATTACCATTCTACTATCAACTGTAAACTATAAACCGTGACGGTGTACTAAACTAAACTAAACTGTAACTGTAACTGTTCTTGACCGTCGACAAGATAATATTTATAGAGATATCGAAGGTTCTGGAGTAATCAGGAACGACCTTCTAGTATTTTCTCGAACTCCTATTATGTTGTTGTTTACTTATTTCTATCAAAGCGCCGATCAACGGCCGTATTCGAGGAACCCGTCTTATCTGTTTCCGGAACTCGCCGCCGCTCTTGTACACACACATACAGGCTCGTTACAATGTGTATATGTTACATCCTAAATATGATACCCATTTTCAAGGACATTAATTATATGTATTCCAATGCAAGTGCAATAGTCAGCTTTTCATGTTAGTATTTTCCTTCTATGTAATTTTATGTCATTCTAGCTTCAGACTAGACTGGGTGAACATCACCCTGATTAATTAATAAAAGTTATTTTTAAAAACTTAATTGTTAAAACTTTTATCGTATCAGTTGGCGCAGTCAGTAGGATTGTCTTTTCCGCGATTTTAAGAAAAGGCAATTCGTGGATATTTTTCGGGAATTTAGTGACGAACTTATTTTCGAAAAAACTGTATCAATATCGAGAACTCTTTGAAGAAGTGGAACATTGTGTCGTCCATAGAAACCCTTCGGAGTTTTGCCTTCAGGAGACATTTCGACTAAGGGAAAATTAAAATTGGATTTCCGCCTGTACGCCCTGCTGCTCAGGACCCATGAATTTGCATCTCCTAGCGAGCATCTTCTTGACAAGGTTGGTGATTCCTTAATTTACCAATTTCCCAAACTGTATAGGTTTACAAGTAAATCTATTGCGATTTTGTTGTTATAAAATATATAACTTATCAAAAAATATGCCTGAGGAAATACATTTTTCTCGAAAAGAATTAGCAGAGCTAATTCCTACTTTTGATCGGGATAACATACCTCTCCATCAATTTATTGAAAACGTAGATTTCGTTTTTGTGAATTGCGGTGTTACGGATGCACCATATTTTGTTAGACTAGTTTTGACGAAATTAACTGGT